>CM060432.1:13542528-13989381 GCA_030545235.1 Helianthus tuberosus
GGATCGATGTGTCGGAGGACCCCGTAATAGGTATATTTATTTGTTTATTTTATTATTTCAAGTTTTTTATTTTCTGTTTTTTTAAATTTCGTTTTTTCTGTTTTATATTTAACTAGGTCTATACTTCCGTGCGCGTTGCGCACGGGACCGCTGAGAATAACAAAAAAGAAAATGTAGAAAAAAACACTAAAAGATAACCGAATGAAAATCAACCAAAGAAAATTTATGGTAATGATATTGTTTGTATGAAACCCGTGGTCAGAGATGAGCAAATGGTACTGGGTGTCGCAACCGAATTTCCCGAACCGAAAGATCATAAGTACCAATTCGGTACCGACTTTTGGCGTTCTTGGTACCGGTTTTTACCTTCATATACCAGTACTGTAACCGGTATTTTCGGTACCAGTACCGATTCGGTATCGGTTGGCACCGAGCTCATCCCTACTCCTGAAACTAAAAAAAAATCATTAAAAGTTGAAGAAAATCAACAAAAAAAAAAAAACGTTGTACGATACCATTGTCTGTACAGTACCCGTGATCAGAGATGAGCAAATGGTACCGGGTAGCAGCACCGAATTTCCCGAACTAAAAGATTTTCAATATCAACTCGGTACCGACTTTTGGCGTTTTCTGTACAGGCTAGTGTCGGTTTTTACCTTCATGTACCGATACCGAACAGGATTACCGCCCAATTTACCCAATCACACAACACAAAACCTTATATGACATGTACTGTAACAACCCGCACTTTGTGCGCTGTTACTACTCGATATACTCGTTACGCCTAGCACCAGATATTCGGATCATAATGTAACTATATTGCATATATCGCTATTCGAAGGATAATCGCATATTTTCGAAATACATTATCACTATACTATACCACATCGCAAACGCTAACACTCACGATGACACTGAGTGAGGAACTATTCTACCCTCCTCGGTGGCCGTGATGTGTCAAAACGCAGACAATTAACGCTAACAAAGACTCTCGGGTGAGTGCTATAGCTCCAGTCGTCGTGACGATGATGACAATACGAGTAAATGGTACCCCGTCAGTCTTTGTGGCACAACACGCAATAACGTTCATGGTAACGTCAAGAAAGGACCTATACTACCCTCCTTGATGGCTGTGAAACGTCGCTAATAATCGCATACTCGAAACGGAAACCGATCGTAATTATCGAAATTGTGGATTATGGATACGTAAATACGACCCCTAGTGATATCTATAGGTATATATTATAATAATATAAAAAGCTCCCACTTCAAAATCGATCGCAACGCTCAAAAACGGAGAAATCCATCGCGTCGGAGTGGCCATCCGGACGGATGGGCCATCTGGACGGATGGGCCATCCGGACCAAAACACCTTTCAGCTCCCATTTCGCCTATAAATAGCATGTTACATCACTCAAACAGTGATGTGACAGCTCCCACCCGACCAGACACGCTTCAAGACCTTTTTCTCTCGATTCCTCGCGATTCCGGTAAGATTTCAACCTAGATACTTGTACTTCTATAATCTACACTCCATTCTACATCATTCTATCTTTTAAAACTCAATTTTTAACCATGAAATCTATTGATTTTGAGGTGTTTTAAGATGATGTCACCAAGAGTTCATATGAACTTCAAGTTGTGACCTCATCCCACCATAAACGACTCAGATCTGGGTGATTTCCACAGGTTTTTGGTAACAAAATCTCACCTAAATCTATGTATTCAACCAAGGAACTGTGCGATTTCGAGCTAAACCGGAGAAAACCGTCAAGAACGGCCAGTTCTGATGAAGCGGGGTGATTCCCGGCCGTTAGAGCGGGTCGGAACTGATGGAATTTCAAGTGTTAGTGCGAAATCACACTGTCCCGGTAACTCCGCACGTATTCCTTCCGAAAAACACTCAAAAACTGTGTTCAGAATGCGAAACAGACGTGTCATCCGCACGGATCGCATGCCATCCGCACGGATCGCATGCCATCCGCACGGATCGCATGCCATCCGCACGGATCGCATGCCATCCGCACGGATCGCATGCCATCCGGACGGATCGCATGCCATCCGGACGGATCGCATGTCAATCCGGACGGATCGCATGACATCCGGACGGATGAGCACCATCCGACCGGATAACTGACTTTTCGATGCTATTCTCGCTTAACCGTACATCGTTTACTATATCCTTCAATGATTTAACGCAGACATACGCGCAACCGACCCAATCAAGTTGTATTCTCGTTAAATACGCATTGTGAGTATACTTGAACCCTTTTTAATCGTATTTTGGGTGTAACATACGTTTCTAGGAAATCGAACTTATCAAACGAACTATTCAATCAATCGAATTATCACTTGCGAATAACTGTTATGCATAGATATACGTGATGCTAGTTGCATATGTGCTAGGGCTTATACTCGCGACGTCCCACCATGACTAGTATAGTACTATTGCGCCCTACGGGGTCTAGTTTGCCATCGCATATTCGAGCCTCGAGGACTTAGTTGGTAGTATCAGCTTTGTGAGTATATATGTCGTGTGTTACATTCTTGCATATGGTAATTCGCTACACTTTTTATCTATTACGCTATACACATCAAACCTGTATACTCGCCAATACTTTTGTATTGACAAATATTTTAACGTATGTTGCAGGTTAGATCGCAGACTATTTCAAATCAAGCTAGGAAATCTAGAAACTCAACTAAAATCTAGGTTGTCGGATTTGTATTGTTCGAGAGAACAAGAAATCTGTGATAACTTATGTGATTGTATTATTTGTTAGTATGGGATAACGAATGTATTAAATATTATCGCAACATAGTTGTTATGGATTCTCTTGAGCAATCTGATTCGCCTAGTGCCGCGCCCCGATGATTCCGCCATCGGTTGGGGTGTGACAGATTGGTATCAGAGCCATAACTATAGGGAATTAGGTCAGACTCGACCTAGTCCGGGTCGATGTCTTAGAAATTGACCTAGTCTATAGTCTAAGTACCAACAGGCCGACTCGTACGAACCCAATAGGGTTGTATCGGGCCTACTTGATACCCTCGATCGAAATTGCTAAAAGCTACAACTTTGTGTGAACACCGCATACTACAACTTCACACGAAGGAGCCTTTCCTAAGGCCGGAATACTACTTAGCCTTTCCTAAGGCCAACACAATACACGCGTTTTCAAAAAAAAAAAAATACTCGCATAACAAAACCGAGTGATCCAGTCGAGATCAGGTGTGAAAACCAAGAACTCTCAACGAGATCGCTCACTCAGCGCATTTTTCTAGCACGAGAACCTTTCATCGAGTTAGGAGTGACATCCACATCTCGACGAAAGTCTCCATTTCAAAATCTAGTGGAACTCCCGAATTTATTCGAAGAGCATAACCACAATTAGGAACGAAACTGTTAAGTCAGGGGTGAAACCCGTACCTTAATAAGACGTACCACTCTCTAAAAATTAGTTTTCAAAAGCTCTCACCAAGGACTCGACTAACACGATAACTCGAGCCACGCAATGACTAGGAAGACGAATGCCATGAGCTGCATCCCAGTGGAAGCATGAAGTTTTCTAGGTCAACGCGCATGCTCGAACTTGTTGAATATAGTTGGGTTACCTTGGGTAGTCGACGCCTAAACACCCAAGGCACTCTAACATACGAACCGCCGATCCTACAAATGATTGGAACTTATTTACGTTTCGAAACTTTACGCTTTATCGATTTCTCGATTTAACGATTTTCACTCCCTGCTTTATAAACACACAATTCGCACAGCCATCACAATCTAAAACGAAACCCGAATGTTCGCAACAAAAGTAATGCATAATCCATCGCCTTTGCTATCGTTTTCTCACCTCAACGCGTCCTCGCTTATTCTAAATCGACCTATATGTGTATGATTACAAATTACATCTATATAAATATATATATATATACGTATAAACAAACAAGTCATTATGTGAGAACTTAGGAAATTGCGTGTCTCCTATGTGGCTCCTATGTGATTCGCATTACTACTACACTATCGCAACAAGTTTTGAACGCGCTCAATCGCACCGCAAAACTCAAAAACCATTATGATCGAATCTCACTCCAAGTCTCTTTCTGTCTAGATGCCTTCCAACAACTCTACTTCGAGAATGTTAGCAAAGAGACGAGCCAAACGAAGGGGCGAGAAGAGGATTGCCTCACTTGTGACCAGGGAGGTGGTCAAAGTCATTCCTCAGATTGCCACACGAGTGCACTCTCTTATCAACTCTCGAACTTCGAAAGACGTTAAGACAGAAGAGCCGCAATCTACATTTCTTTACAAACACTTCAAAGCCTGTGATCCGATGGTCTTCACGGGTGAAGGAGGTGTTTCTCAACTACTCCAGTGGTTCGACTCTATCGAAGTTACCCTTCGTCAAAGTGGGTGTCCCGATAGTTTCCGTACTACTTGCGCTACCGGAGTATTTCAATCACGAGCACTCGACTGGTGGACCACCGAACGTAACAAACGTGGAATCTCTGCAGCTTACGCTCTCTCCTGGAATGAGCTGAAAGAGCTCATGAAGAAAGAGTACTGTCCTCCTCACGAAATTCAGAAATTGGAAGACGAATTTTGGAAAATCAAGCAAGTCGAAGGTGATAACGCTGGCTACACAGCAAGGTTCAAACAACTTAGCATAATCTGCCCAAGTCAAGTCAACACTCCAGAGAAAGCCATCGCGAAGTACATTCGTGGCTTGCCAGAGTGTGTGGGTGATTTTGTCGAAGCTGCAAGACCTGCTACCATCGAAGAAACCTACCGCTTAGCCGCAGAAATCAACAACAAACGACTCGTGGAAGGGTTTTTCTCCAAGAATCCTGTCAAGCAAGCTTATCAAGCAATCGCCACTAATCCCTCAGGCGATCCTGTTGACGATTCACTTGACGAATCTGCCGACGATTCTTCTGACGAATCTGCTGACGATTCTTCTGATGAATCTACTAACGATTCTTCTGACAAATCAGCTAATGATTCTTCTGACGAATCTGCTGTCGATTCTTCTAACAAATCTGCCGACGGATCTTCCGAAAACTCGACCAAAGATTCTGCAAGTGAGTCCTTAGAAGAATCCTCCAACGACGACACCTCTTCGCAAGACACCGACAAACCTAGCCGCAAACGAAAGACTTCAAGCCCAAGTTCATCAATGACCAAACTGCTGCAACCGAAACCTCTTCGAACAATTCCGATGTTTCCAAAACGAGCCTACACTGGAGCTCATCCTCAGTGTTACTCGTGTACCTATCATCATCCAGTTGGGGCTGACTGTCGCTATTGCAATAACTGCAATTGTTACGGTCACTTCACCCGCAACTGCCGCATCGAACCGCGAACTTGAGTACAACAACAACAGCTCCAGCAAAAGCCTTCAGCATCAAACATTTAGCAAGCGTAGGATAAAGTTGTAATGATACGATTTTCGACGTTAATTTCTAAGTTCTTAAACCTACTCTATTACTTGATGTTGCCACTATGCGTAATATTAACTCTCGTTTTCGTTTTCTCTTCCGCTCTCTAATCGTCGCACTTAGACTAGATTCACACACATACTAAATACTATATATCACGAAATAATGTGTTTTACCCTCACTACACTCTTAGAACGAGGTACGATAAACGTGCAAGGAACGAATAATCACGGGTGCACACGGGATTATTTGGGTCAGTGCACGGAGATCGTAGTAAATTCTAAGGTGCCACAAGCGTTTTGACAAAAGGTGACACCAAATCACGGGATGAAAGTAGTAGGGGTCAAGCAAGGTGTGTTTTATCATACTACCAAAGTTCCGTGAAGAAAGTGCCACGTGGATTTGAACGTTATTAGACCTATTATACTATTGTGATTATTTTCAACACACTACACTTAATCGCAAGGCGTAACAACTAAATCGCATCATCGCAAGACTTGTCGTAAGTCTGCAAACGCAATGCAATCACCTCATCGATGGACTCTGGGGAGTCTACCTCGCAGGACAATTGCATCGACGCAAGGCTGGTCGTAAGTCTGTTGCAACAAACCTCATCAAGTACATAAACGCTCACGATGTTGTCCGAGTGAGGACCTATTCTACCCTCCTCGGTAAACATGATGCGTCACAACGCAACGTTAAACTTATTCGAAACAAAACTCAACTAATCGCAATCACTTGTCATGTGTATCGCGCAATCTCTATCGCTTATTATGTGAATCTATATCACTTGCTGTGTATCAATCTATCGCTGCCGCCTACGGTTATCTGTGGTGTTTGTGTTAAGTTAGCACACATGACCTCGCTTCACGAGGTGAAGCTCATATGATTAAAGCAAAGTGTTTTAGTCATATCGGCGGGCTTTCGTGGAAAAAGGCCATGTGGGGTCTGATGTCAGTTAATCTCTGTGGTGTAATCAATCAAATCGAACCGCATAAATCGCGCATACCTCCATCGCTTGCGTTATTCGCTAAAATCGAACTGCCGCTCATCGTAACTCGTTTATCATCGCCGTCATTATTGGTGTTGCGTTATTCGCTAAAATCACCTAATCGCTTATCGCTTATCGTGTATAATCTACCGCTTGTTCGCTCGTTTGGTACAACCTATGTGGTAATAACACACATGACATCGCTTCACGAGGAAAAACTAGCCTGGTTAAACGTGCCATGCGGGTTCAATATGGAATCTAATCGACATCGCACAAATCGCTTATCGTCGACCGCTCGACGCCTACCCAGACATGACACATAAATGCTTGTGTCATCAGGCTACTCGCGCACGCTGCTACGGCTACGTTCGCAATTCAACTCGCTTATTTAACCTATTCGATTCTATCTTCAACCTGGTCCGATTTCCTATCGATTGGACCGAGGTAGCGAAATCCTATCTGTGTCATATCGGCTCACATGACCAGTGGCGGACCCAGGATTTTATTTCAATGGGGTCCATTTTCGGGTCGGTCCTCGTTCGGGTCGAGTTAAAGTGAGGTTTGAACTAGATTTTTAAAAAAAAATAAGAAAAATGGGCTTATCAAGGATTGAACCCATGACCTCTTGGTGGAAAAGAGAGAGATTTACCACTACACCAACTTTCTTTTTATTTTTTTGATGTCCACCTAATTGTATTTATGAGGTCCATATACAATTTAATATACCGAATCTACTATTTTTTTAAAAACGATTGGGGTCCGGGGACCCCGGTGGCACCAATGTGGGTCCGCCCCTGCACATGACGCCGCCTCACGAAACGGAAGTGATATGGAGAAACATGGTGGATACGTCATTGGTGCTTCCTATATATAAGTGTTTTAACCATATTACCAAACTTTCGTGAGAAAGTGCCAAGTAGGGCCCGATGTTAATTAACTTTTCAAACTGTTAAAAAACTGATTTTTATGAAATTTTTATTAAAACCATTGGATAAATGAAATTTCCTCACAATGTGGAGGTAACATCGAATCAGCTTAACTCCATGCCCAAGGGAAGTCTCATAAGTCCAGTTTTTCTTTAAAAACTTTTGCAATATCAAAACGAAATCTTTCTTAAGACGTTGGGTCAACATCGAGTTCAGCATTGAACCCAGGTCCTAGGAGAGTTTCCGTAACCCCAGTTTTCATTTTCGAATACCTTAAAATGTTTAAAACCCAAACCTTCTTGTAACATTTGTTAACAATCGAATCAGTTAACCCTACGTTATGAGAAACCTTTCAAGGTTCTTTAAAAAAAAAATTTCAATCGCATCGAACTTACAAATTCTTCGCGACTCGAGGTACTCTTGGAACGCCAACTCGTGGGATGCTCCTTTGGTCATTACATCACTTCTCGCTATCGCAGTCGATTTCTCTTATTCGAAGCACTCTCGCTTGTCAACTCTCACCCGATTAACTCGTTGTATCGCTACTTATCCAGGATCAACTCCCAAAGGCCTACCTATTGGATTAATTTCGGGACGAAATTTCCTAAAGTAGGGGAGACTGTAACAACCCGCACTTTGTGCGCTGTTACTACTCGATATACTCGTTACGCCTAGCACCAGAGATTCGGATCATAATGTAACTATATCGCATATATCGCTATTCGAAGGATAATTGCATATTTTCGAAATGCATTATCACTATACTATACCACATCGCAAACACTAACACTCACGATGACACTGAGTGAGGACCTATTCTACCCTCCTCGGTGGCCGTGATGTGTCGAAACGCAGACAATTAACGCTAACAAAGACTCTCGGGTGAGTGTTATAGCTCCAGTCGTCGTGACGATGATGACAATACGAGTAAATGGTACCCCGTCAGTCTTTGTGGCACAACACGCAATAACGTTCATGGTAACGTCAAGAAAGGACCTATACTACCCTCCTTGATGGCTGTGAAACGTCGCTAATAATCGCATACTCGAAACGGAAACCGATCGTAATTTTCAAAATTGTGGATTATGGATACGTAAATACGACCCCTAGTGATATCTATAGGTATATATTATTATAATATAAAAAGCTCGCACTTCAAAATCGATCGCAACGCTCAAAAACGGAGAAATCCATCGCGTCGGAGTAGCCATCCGGATGGATGGGCCATCCGGACGGATTGCCATCCGGACGGATGGGCCATCCGGACCAAAACACCCTTCAGCTCCCATTTCGCCTATAAATAGCATGTCACATCACTCAAACAGTGATGTGACAGCTCCCACCCGACCAGACACGCTTCAAGACCTTTTTCTCTCGATTCCTCGCGATTCCGGTAAGATTTCAACCTAGATACTTGTACTTCTATAATCTACACTCCATTCTACATCATTCTATCTTTTAAAACTCGATTTTTAACCATAAAATCTATTGATTTTGAGGTGTTTTAAGATGATGTCACCAAGAGTTCATATGAACTTCAAGTTGTGACCTCATCCCACCATAAACGACTCAGATCTGGGTGATTTCCACGGGTTTTTGGTAACAAAATCTCACCTAAATCTATGTATTCAACCAAGGAACTGTGTGATTTTGAGCTAAACCGGAGAAAACCGTCAAGAACGGCCAGTTCTGATGGAGCAGGGTGATTCCCGGCCGTTAGAGCGGGTCGGAACTGATGGAATTTCAAGTGTTAGTGCGAAATCACACTGTCCCGGTAACTCCGCACGTATTCCTTCCGAAAAACACTCAAAAACTGTGTTCAGAATACGAAACAGACGTGTCATCCGCACGGATCGCATGCCATCCGCACGGATCGCATGCCATCCGCACGGATCGCATGCCATCCGCACGGATCGCATGCCATCCGCACGGATCGCATGCCATCCGGACGGATCGCATGCCATCCGGACGGATCGCATGCCATCCGGACGGATCGCATGCCATCCGGACGGATCGCATGCCATCCGGACGGATCGCATGTCAATCCGGACGGATCACATGACATCCAGAGGATAACATGTCATCCGGACGGATGAGCACCATCCGACCGGATAACTGACTTTTCGATGCTATTCTCGCTTAACCGTACTTCGTTTACTATATCCTTCAATGATTCAACGCAGACATACGCGCAACCGACCGAATCAAGTTGTATTCTCGTTAAATACGCATTGTGAGTATAGTTGAACCCTTTTTAATCGTATTTTGGGTGTAACATACGTTTCTAGCAAATCGAACTTATCAAATGAACTATTCAATCAATCGAATTATCACTTGCGAATAACTGTTATGCATAGATATACGTGATGCTAGTTGCATATGTGCTAGGGCTTATACTCGCGACGTCCCACCATGACTAGTATAGTACTATTGCGCCCGACGGGGTCTAGTTTGCCATCGCATATTCGAGCATCGAGGACTTAGTTGGTAGTATCAGCTTTGTGAGTATATATGTCGTGTGTTACATTCTTGCATATGGTAATTCGCTACACTTTTTATCTATTACGCTATACACATCAAACCTGTATACTCGCCAATACTTTTGTATTGACAAATATTTTAACGTATGTTGCAGGTTAGATCGCAGACTATTTCAAATCAAGCTAGGAAGTCTAGAAACTCAACTAAAATCTAGGTTGTCGGATTTGTATTGTTCGAGAGAACAAGAAATATGTGATAACTTATGTGATTGTATTATTTGTTAGTATGGGATAACGAATGTATTAAATATTATCGCAACATAGTTGTTATGGATTCTCTTGAGCAATCTGATTCGCCTAGTGCCGCGCCCCGATGATTCCGCCATCGGTTGGGGTGTGACATGTACAATTATACATGTATAAATCCTAAGCCTTATGTCAAAGTACAAACAAAACATAAGAACCTACAATAAAGAATAGCATGTAAAACCCTTAATGCATAGCTTACAACAACTATAAGCATAACAATGTTCCAAATTGATAATATATAACTAGAAGCGCACCCCGCCGCGATGCGACGGGGGCTTGAAGATGTGTTGCGGAACCGAGTCAATGTGGCGGGGTGTTAAAATATATTAACAGATCATTTTTTTCCGGCAAGTTAGATTAGGGTGATCTATAAACTATATTTACTAAGCACAATCATTAAGATAGTAAATCCGTTTTGAGTACAGATTATTGCACCATAAACCATCATTGTCCATTTACCCTTGACCATACCCATACGTTCGAGAATCAAGGTTCGTATATTTTTGTTTCTAAACATGTGTATGTGGTTGTCGGCTCCCATGCAACTTCACAGATTTTAGATATATGTAACTATGTTAAATGTTTTTTTCGTTGGTAGACCACAACCACCAAAATCATCACAACAATAGCGACCACAACCGTAAAAAATAAAACCACCACCAATCATATATAAATTTTTTTTGTTACTCGTATAGGCACACCTAGAGCCGTATTAAATCCAACGGCCAGTCTTTCACTATGGCCACGCAAAACATCTGCTTTTGTATAATCAAATTACGTGATTTCTTCCATCTTTTCATAAAAGCCATTCAAAATTGAATTTATTTCTTTTCCTTGAGGATGGTTCTTATCAGCAGTAAGAAATGCATGAATGCTAAGAGGTGGCAAAATGAGCCGTCTGGTCAAATAAGGGCAACTTCTTTAGCATGTCAAGTCAAATATGATTTACATACCTTCTATGATTCAAAAAGATTTAGGATGTCCATTTAATGCATTAGAGCATTCACATCCATTCCACTATATTTTCACCATAAATTACACTAAAAAACACTACATTTTTTCTCTCCTTTTCAATTAAATAATATTTTTTATACCTTTATCATTACCTTTTCTCTCTCCTTCACTCACAACCACTTTCAAAATATATTAAAAAATTATAGGGGGTGAACAGTGTTCCCCCAAATATACAGATTAACAGTAACATTTTCTCTCTCCTCCACTCACAACCACTTTTTATACTTTTTACATTATAAAAACTCCACACCCAGAATTTGATGGATTGGATGTGAATGCTCTTATAAACTATACTTTTGCAATTTTCGACTCTGACGTGCGTTAGCCAATTTCTTTTTGAAGCTAATTTTACTGATTTTACCCGTTGGAGATGAAACACACTCCGTACATGATACCTACGGATGCTTTGCCTTAGCAGCAGCCAAATCATTTTGTGAGTGTGGTGAAGGTTGGCTATTGTAATTCAACCATTACTCACAACCACAATGTTCAAGAAAATGAAAATGAGAACGTGACTGATGAGTTGAATATACCTGATCAGACATGGATCCGCCTGAGCTTTCTGTTTCTCCGGGGCTTTTCTCTGGCGACTTCCTCCGCCACAACCAAATCCGGTGATCCATTAAAAACATACACTAATACCACCACACACTCACCCTCACACTTCATCAACAAACTTCATAAACAATCTCGCCAATCTTCCATTCAACCCCAAAACTTTTACCTTCAAAACTGAACTACAGTAAAAAACCAAAATCCAAAAACCCCTAAAATCAAATCCCTTCAAAAAAATATGAGTTTTTTTTTAGTATAAGCAATTTAACTTCAAGAGTCAAACTGAACTACAATCAAAACCCATAATCCATAACCTTTAAAACCAAACCCCCACAAAGAAAAATATGAACATTTCACATAAACCAAGATTAGGATTTGTGTACAATAGAAATGGGGACAATAAGTTTGATTTTGTAGTTTAAATCCACACACCCTAAATTTAAAGAAGACAAAACCGCCCAACCGAAATGGTACCAAAATTGAACCCTAAGGAAGAAAACATACAATTCTTTAAACAAAACCCCAAATGGGGTTTCTTAACTCTTTACTTACAATTTACTCACCATACCCACATGTAAATGCATCGAACAACAGCAGATGCACTTCAAGAAAGCTGATCTGTCAGAGCAGACTTCATCCTTGTTCCTAATAAAATCAAAATCACAGACTTCATCCTTGTTCCTTATAAAATTAAAATCGCCCAAAACGTGAGATAATCAAGGTTGTTTGACACAATGAAGAAGTAAGTTCCAGCTTACTTTTGTATGTTAGACCCCAATGTTTAAGGACTCCATCTCTACATATTGGTCCGACGTGGTCCAGGAACCGGAATCTAGTCTTCGCCAGCCAGAAAATCACCGGCTTTCCCTCTCTCTTTAACCTCTTGAAAACACATCAACATTCAACGATTTCTCAAACCTATAAATCAAAGGCGTGCAGGAGCTCAGCCACCCTTTTGTTGGAGAAGAAAGGAAGACAGGGACCCTTTTGCTGGAGAAGAAAGGAAGACAGGGAGAGATGTATTTGGGTGATCTGTGTGGGTTTAGAGAAGGTGCAACATGTGTTCAGGCTCACTGACCAATAAAAGCATCAAGCCCTTCTAAAGCAGTACAACACATGATACAACTTCTATTGCATACAAATGTTGAAAATTAGAGTATATATAAATTTCTGTTTATTATTTATTTTCAGTTTTTTAAATTTCGTTTTTTCTGTTTATTTACAGTTTTATTTTTCTGTTTTTTTATTTTCTGTTCATTTACAGTTTTATTTTTCAGTTTTTTATTTTTTTCTGTTTATTTACAGTTTTTTTTCTGTTTTTTTTAATTTCGGACTAATTATTAATTTTTTTTGTAGCAAACAATCAAAGTAAAACCCTTTTTTTGAGCCGAATACGAGATATTTTTTTCGATCTCATGGGTAAAGGATACGAATACCGGCCAGCGGACTTGATATCGGCCAAGTGGAACGTTATCAACAAGAAGTGCACGAATTTTCAAACCGTGTACCAACGCAATTTTGTCGGATGGAAAAGTGGAAGCAAGGACGAGGACATTACGCAAGCGGCGTTGGTCGAGTATACAAATTCTCAAGGCAATTTCCCGTACCTAAGGTGTTGGCAAATCCTTCGCCATAGCCCCAAATGGGCCAACATCTCTACTCCTAGCGGTCGGTCGGAAAATAAAAGGCCGTCAAAGAGTTCCAAAACAAATGAATCGGGTGAACCCGAAACGCCAACCTCCGACGCTCGAAACACCGACTTGAACGATGATATTCCGGAGGAAGAGCTACTATGACCCGCCGGAAGAAGAAGCCAGTCGAAAAGGCCCGAGTTGTCGTCAATGTCGATGGGAACCAAAATGAGTAACGCATTTTCAGAGATAAACAAACGACTTCAAGACATACACGAACTCGGGACTAAACGTATGTAGGAGAACCGCGAAGTGACCGAGATTATGCGGGATAGACAATGGGCTCACGACTTTGAGTTCTACTCGAAACCGCACGACCACCTAACGGGAAAAGCGTTGAAGATGGCGTTGGCACAAAAGGAGCGAATAGAAAAAAAATATAACCTTTGATTGTGTAATCTTTTTATTTTATTTTATTCTAGTTTAACTTTTTTACTGTTTTTTTATTTTATTGTAATTTTTTTATTTAATGAAATGATTTTTAATTTAAAAAAAGTTAGAAATTAATTAAAAAAATTGAAAATTAATTAATCGAGTAATGATGACGTAGGGGCTTTATGACTATGGCCTCAAGTGGCATAACGCCCCATAAAGCCTCTGTGTGACGTGGCACGACACGTGTCGCATAACGCCTACAAAGGGGCTTTATGACTACGGATGTTCTTAATCATCTTTAATTTATGTTTGGTCGGAAAAATCTGTGATACGAACCGCCGTCGTGCCGGTATGGCTCAGATCCCGCTCGTTTCAAACTCAACTAAATCAACTGCGAGCAAAAATTAGGTTATTAATGATCATGTTGATTGTAATTCTTAAATTGTTGTTCGAATTTGGTGTAGAACATAACTCTGTTGATCGTACTCTAAATGGTAGTTCAATCTTGTTATGATTTATCGACATGAACTACTGCTCAATTGGCTAAAGCGTTAAAAAAAAGAAGGTTAGAGAGTGAAGAGCTAAAGAAAGTCTACAACTTGTAGTACTTTTGAACTTTACTAAGCTTAAAAGTCAACATTATGATGAAAAAATCAGTCAAATGAACTCTCACTTAATGGCAATCAAATGAACTCTCTCTTAATATACTTGAAGAGGCAAAATTAATTGTTATTTTAAAGCATAATATACAATAGAGAATTCTTGCCCTTGTCTATTCACATTCATCACCGACTGAAGAGCCTGCATAACCCCATTAAATCATCCTCTTAAATCCCCCTTGCAGGTCCAGGTTTCCGCGACAATGAACAAGCAACGACGGATTGGGGCTTTGATAGGGAGACCAGCAATTGTTACCAACCACTCCGGCCAGAGAAACCTTAAGACTAAACATAGTTGTAATGACAGTAAATATCAGGTATGGGTTTGTTTTTTATTCAGTCTAATATAATAAAGATGGGTGTATTAGGGATTTCTATGGTGGGTTTTAGAAACTAATTGGTGGGTATGGTGGTATAATGTAATGAATTAGACGATGGTGGGGTAAGATGAGTCATTCCTTGATTGAAAAGAGTAATCCTGATGCTGTCATCTTTCACTAACAAAAACAGAAGAGAAAGACATGAGACAAATCGATAGAGAGGGACTGACATTGGGGAACTTCATATCAGGTATAGGGTTGTTTTTTTTATTGAGTCTCATATAATAAAGATAAGGGGATTACTGGATTAGGGATTTCTATGGTGGGTTTTGGAAACTAATTGGTGGCTATGGTGGTATAGTGAAATGAATCAGACGATGATGGGGTAAGATGAGTCATTTTCTGATTGAAAAGAAGAAGCGAGATTTAGCTATCTTGATGCTGGCAGCTTTCACATTTTTCGTCTTTTTTCAGGTAAACCAGTCCACCTCAAATGACATAATTGATCGACCTAAAACCCTAAAAATTCTTACATCCAATTGAAATCTCATGATTACTTTGTTACTGATCTGTTTTTATTCTATTGCCATTGTGGCATCCAGTTTATTGTAAATGTTGATTATATCTTTAAACATGGGTCAAAAAAATAAAGAACCCTAATCATGTTTATTCAATCATAACGTAAATACAGATGTCAAGTTAGAGATACTTACTTGTAGGGATGATTATCTTTGAGGATAGAGATGAAGTCATGATTCCCGTTATGGTACCTTGTGTTAATGGATCACACTAGAGAGAATTTTTAGTGTTGGTGTTCTTAAGGAGTTTTTCATACCTTTTTATCAATACCAATGATCAATATATAATGATCATAAGTGATGGTAGGTTAGGGAAAACTCTATATATTCTCTTATTAAAAGGTACCTAAAGGGAAATCTTAATTGCCCCATTAAACTATTCAATATTTACAATTACTACCATCAAGTAATTGTCGGGGACTAGTTATGTCATATTGATAACATTACTCAAATGATTCGTTAGGCCACATAAAGACGGGTTATTTCTAACATTCTCCCACTTGGCCGAGTGATCATTTGTGATAAGCATAAGTAAGTTTGGCCAAGTTAAAACATTAATTAATGTTTCAAATTGAAACTGTAACAGAAAAGTGCATTCATTGAGTTATTATCAACTCAAGACCCCCATTAATCATGTTACAACCCCAAATCAAAACATACGTAAATTTAAGACCAAAATGACAGAGGTAAGCCCTTTAAAATTAATTTGTATAATTTGTGTCTATACTTCATTAGGTGCACATACGTATTTATAGACAAACAAATTGTATAATTGAGGAAAAATAATAACTAAACATTCCTATGTACGATATGCTATTATGTAAGGTCTTTAGTAAAAACCCGACTTTATTATGAGCTCTTAAAAAGACTTTGAGTGTAGACCTTAGTTATCGGATCCGCAAGCATATCATGAATGTAAATGTATTCGATACAAATATTTAGTTTCCTCTTCTTGTTCATAAATGAACAATAATTTTGTATCGAAGTTTAATGCAGTACCTCTCGAACTGTTACTGTTCGAGGAAATAAGGTAGCTGACTTTTCACAGTAAGTCTTCAATATAGTATTTATATGGAGTTAATAACTTTATAGTCCACTGATAAAATTTCAACAACAATTAGTGACAATTGCGTTGATAATTAACAACATATTATGTCATTATAATTTAGGTTGTTATTAACAGTTTCTTATGACTCCTCCATGAGATAGATTTGTCCGCAGACATAAGTGTTACACCCCAACCGATGGCGGAAACATCGGGGTATGGCTCTGAGCGAAATAGATTGTCCAGAAGTTTCCATAACAATTATCATTACCAATCAATTTAAAGTAACATGTCCCATACCATGTCTCAAAAGGTAAACAAATTACTACAGACAAATCTAGGCAAATAGTTCTATTCCGACAACTCAGATTTTTATCAAATAGCCCAATTGTTTATCTTCTTCTAGAGACTCTCGACTTCATTTGTACAGACAACTATTTGTTGGCCTCTAGAGCATTATTCTAGCCTCAACTCCCTAGCAGATAAGCATCCTAAATACCTGTCACATACGTTAAAATAAAGTCAATACACATAGTGTAAAGGTGAGCATACAAGTTTGATAATAGCATATAGAGTTCGAATTCGTTTACGCATAACCAGCACGTACACATAGAGAAATGAGGCATGTTAGTTATCGACATAGATCCATCGATATCAATGACTGCGGGTTGACTGCCTGAGGCAGTTCGCAATACATGATTACCACTGTAATCCATGCAAGTAATTGTCCTTAACAACCCCCGCGAACGGGTGCTGAGTCCAAACTATAGTACTATCGTTGCTAAGGCAGGTAAACAACATTCCATGTGTAAACATAACAAACAAGCATTCATAAGCCACGTATAACATGCATTAACGGTTAGCGTTCAAATAGTATTGAGTAGTGTGTTGATTGTGAATTGAATATTCGTAACGTATGTAACACCCAAAAGTGCGTAAAGAAAAAAGGGATCGCGTATACTCACAGCGGTTGATGGATTGAAGGGAGCGCTTAGCGAGTAAGGTTAGCCTGAATAGTTTGATAGCATAACGATAAGTGACGCGTAAAACGATGCGATGTATCAGTGACTCGGACAGCAGTTCGGTCGGATGGTAATCCGATCGGACGGCTTGTTCGTGCGAGTGACAATCCGTTCGGACAGCTTGCCCGGTCGGATGACTATTCGAGTGGATTGTTTCTTCCTATGAGAAGGAGGTGTTTGTGTATGATGGCTTGACCTTTGAAGTTTTCATTGTAGCATTTTGAAAACATTGAAGTATCTCTATCCTTCAAGTCGGTCGATCGGACGGTCAGTCATGCGGATGACAATCTGTTCGGATGGTCATCCGGTCGGACGGTAGTCCGGTCGGACGGCGACCTTAGTGATAAGGTTACTTATGGGAACACTTTTCAGAGCAGAAGTGTCACTCGGTCGGATGTCCATTCGACCGGGTGGCAACCCTGTTAATGAACATGTTGAAAATTGTTTAAGTCATTAAAGTCCTAGTGTCTCATGATCCAAAGAGTAATCTGGTCGGATGGTAGTCCGATCGGATGGCAATTCATTCAATACTCAAAGTTGATTAAGTGTGGGACCCAAGGTGTGATCCGTTCGGATGGCAATCCATTCGGGTGGCTTATCTGCTCGGACAGTAGTCCGGTCGGATAGCACTCCGTCCCAGTTGCTCCGTCCGTCTTACACTTGGTCGTTTTGTTTGTTTGTAGTTTTATCGAGACGTTTTGACATTGTTTTAACCAACGGAACCCCATCTTGTCCCAAGTGACCTGATCGACCAGGAATCACCCTAGTTCGGCCAGTTAACCGGTTCAAGACGGTTGTTCTTGTTTAACCCGAAATCGGTGGTCTCGTGAAGAGAATCCAGATCTTGGACTAGCACAACACTAAGAATGAGTAGGAGACTAGAACAAGGTCCGATTCTACCGGTTTTGAGTGCATTGAGTGTAAAAGAGTTGAAAGAAAGTTAGAATCCATCTTTCAATCCTTTTTCACTGTGAAAGTGTTTAGATCTATGAAAGATCTTTGTGTATTCGTGTGGAAATTGGTTAGATCTAAGTTGTTCTTGGTGGATTGAAGCCAAAACATGAAGTTCTTCAAGAACTCATGATGACGTCATCCTAGAACACCTTGAATCTAGTGATTTCACGGTTAAAAGTTAAGATTCAAAAGGAAGAAAGGTGTAGGAGTGCGTGTAGATCAAGAAAGTACAAGATTTAGGGTGAGATCTTACCGGAATCGAGAGAAATCGAGGAAAAGGTGGGGAGTACGTGCTGGTCGGACGAGAGTTTCCAAAAGTAGAAAGTTTGAGAGTGACATGGGTATTTATAGGATTCCAAAAGGGGAAAGTGTGGGTCGGTCGGATGTCATCTCGGTCGGATGGCATCTTGGCACCATGACCAAGTGGCAGCCCGGTCGGATGGCTATCCGGCCGGATGGCACTTGGTTCGTGTGTTCGACGCGACGGTTTTTGCTGATTCGATTTCGATTGCGATCGTTGCGAATACGATAGAGTTTCCTAGTCAAATTAATTTTAATCCCAACCACTCATATCTCGCGCTATCTCTTCTCCACTAATTATCATACTATTTCGATTTCGATTGAGTTCGATTGCGATTGAGTTTCGATTGTGTTTCGAGTTCGATTGCGTTTCGATTGATTACCTCAACATATCATAAATAAACATGCACAAGTAACACATAAGGCACACACACACGTATAACAATAACCAAAGTGCGTAGTTCGAGTTGCGATTCGATTTGATGCCGATTTGATTAGCATAGTTTGATTATCATTTAGTTAACTTTATCGCATTGTTACTTCCTATAGTTCACAGTCGTAGGTCGATTGAATAGCGATAATCATACGTCGATTATTGTAATTATAGACACTTACTCCACATAATAGCTAAAATAAAAGAAATCTACTATTAGTCGGTCGCGCGAAATAGGTCGTTGACTTCGACCTTGACTTTGACTTTGACTTTGACTTCTCGAAAACACGGGGTGTTACAATAAGGATTACCCCAAATTGACTTTTAGTTTCTTTTGAACATTATAAAATCAAGGTAAGAATAATCAACCTCTTCTTATAGTCTTTCTCGTTTCTTAAAGATATTGTAAGATGCTTCACAATAATCTAGAGTGGTCTAATGTTCATCAATGTGAGCAACATCTAAACGAGTATAGACTTGAACCTTCGTAAGGCTTTTAATTAACGAAGCATAAGGAAGTAATCTCATTTATCATTTCATCCTCTTAAGGAGAGCAATATTATTTGTTACACATGTAAGACCCGCTTTAGAGTAAAGCTTATGGGACGAAACTAATGTCCAGTTGGGTCTATCTCGGTATATTTTGATATCTCTCACGTAAGTGGTATCTCCGAGATTCATTATATCAAAATATGTGTGAGAAATTATTTGACTTGTGTAACATATACTTATCCAAAGAGTGTCATCTATATAAGGACAAGTTTACATTAGTTTCCCCAACTCATCTTGAGGTAGGTACATAAATCCACTTAACTCTTGATGAAAAGAATTCAATTAATATTTCATCATATTTTTATGTTTGCTTCAACCCATATATGGAAGTTATTGACATACATGGTAAGTGTTCTTGACCTTCATTATAGAACTTTCAGGTTGTTTTATGAACATGTAAGTCTTTGTTTAAGGAAAGTTTGTTTTAATGTTCATATAATGTAGCTCTAAATGATTATAAGCCACTAGAACAACAATGATCCTCAAAAAACATTTTGTTAGAAAAGTAAGATGATTCTTTGATAAATAATTCTCTTCTGAGCATAACCTTTAACAATCAATCATGCTTTTAGTGTATTAACATTTGCATTTGGATTTAGGTAATTCAACCAAATCCCAAACGTTATTTTGACACATAAAATAAAATTTGCTAATAAATTTTTTTTTATTCCATTTAGAAAATTGATTGATGCTAATGGCTTAATTAGAAGAGGTAGGATCAGTAAACTTTCTAATATCCATTTCAACTTCAGTCAGGGAGGATACATAATCATCAAAGTTAGTAGGCTTTTAAACCTAGATGACCTCCTTAGTTGATTATTAGGTTTTACAAAGAGTTTCAGTTTTATGGATTAACTCTTGCCTAAATTGCTATCACTTTCATAATTCTAAGCGTGTAAGAATTGGTGCAGTATGGTGTGCAAGAGGTGTAATCGGAGTAAAATTTAATAGGTCTCTTCCTCCCGCCTCTTGCACTTCTGGCAAGTTCTGATAAGGACTTTTACTGCTCCTACTGACTTAGAAATCTTTAATAATTTAGCATGCTTATGGTCAACATTAGAAAACCAATAAATTCTAATAGAGAAACAAATTAATGAAGTTACTCATTGTAGTTTCTCTGTTTGAGGATTACAATTTTGGCAAGAAATCTGAGTGTGTCCACGTTTAAGCAACAATGAAACTTTTGTTAGAGTAGCAGTATATTCTTAAAGAGAAAAGTTGTGAAGGAGCAATGTCTTGTACAAGAGGTGCAAATTGAGGTAATAACAAGTTTTCACTCCCCTACCTCTTGTAACTCTCGCAAATTAAGATAAGACACTTAATGCTCCCACTAACCTTTTAGATCTGTAGGAATGCTACAAGATAAGTTTCAATGATGTATGCGCTGTGGGAACATGTCATATATGTTAGACTTGATTTCCTTAATGTCCATATGTTATAAAAATTTTGGGGACATATTTAGAAGGAATCATAGTATATACAAATTAATTTCTTTAATACCTTTATTCATATAAGACATATTAAATACAAGTAAATAACATGATAAATGAATTATGTCTGAATATTCCATTTTGGGATAAGTTCCAATGAAATATAACTTCTAATGGAACTTAATTTATTCCCTTAGCCATTTAAATATTAAGGCTTATAACACATGCTCATAAGTCACTAAGAATGAGATTTGATAATATTTCATCCTTCATTATCATAGTCATGATTTCTCATGAAATTTGGTCTCAATGGATGGAATTTGTAAGTCTCATTTTTCTTTTGTTAAATTTTCATTTTCATGATAACAAAAGGTTGTGAAAAAGTGTAGCATCATCTAGTTCTATCTTATAAGGTTTCTATCCAGATTGAGATGACAAATAATATGAGAGTTTAAGGTAAGAGTGACTTTGTTTTAACCATGCAAACCTCACAACTGTCGTAATGTAGCTTTTATATTGATACTAAATTTTGAATAATCTACAGAATATATAAGGTATCATAAAACCCAATTAGAAAACAGTTTATTATGGTTCTTATAGTCTTAACATAAAATTTTGCCACTAACTCTCATATTAAATTTGTTGATTTCTGGTAAGGAAACACATAGAACTAGAGTCAACCCATCATGTGTAAATAAGAATATTATCATTAGCAGACTTAAATATCATAAATATGTAACTACTTATCTTAGCTAGCTGTTCCATTGAATTATGGATAGTCTAGATACTCATGCCTAGTTTAATGGCATAAATTTTCAGTGAAACTTTCCTTTTGAAGAAACTTATAGCTGGAAGTAGTACTTGTACACTATCTTTGAATCTTAAAAGTATCCTCCTTTAAGGTTTAGTGGCGGTGAAATGAACAACATCTAATTTTTCAGTTTCATGCATCATTTTACTGTACATATGTTGCTAATCAACACGCTCATTTTCCTTTAGTACTTCTGAGCGGTATAGTTGATTCTTAAGGCAACTTATAGTATCATTGGAAAAGTTATTATGTAATGCACCGGAAATATGTATTTATTTTCATGTGAAAACCCTTAAATTGTGGGTCATGGTATTGTGCATTATGATGTATTCCCATGTGCCAGTAAACTTTATGGTTATAATCTAGAGTAAAGCATGCGTCTTAGGAGTTATTTTGATTCTTCCAAAGAAAACAAATTAGTCTTAGGAAATTTAGAATCTAGAATAGCTCACATGACAGCAATAATTAAATGAGTTCTTAATTATCATAAGAGATATAATGTTTGACTTATCCCACTAGTCATGCTCTAATTTTCTTTTGTAATACTTTTATCAGAAAAGAGCAGTAGGATTGTCATATCTTAAGAGATAATCAACAATCCAATAAGTGTAAATTTTGTAGAAACTCTTTAGTAAGCAAAACATCTTAAGTTTTTGAAATTAGAGTGGATGAAATAGATGAGATACAAACTTAAGAAGAAGCTTGGAGTAATTTACATTATGGGGTAATCAAGTAAGGCAGGCATAAATTATTATATTGAATACATAGTCTACTATAACACCAAAATAATAGACTAACTTAAGGTTCTACCTGAATTTTGACTTCGCTTTGGCTTTGACCAAAATTCAGACATTATGAACGTACATAAATAACAGATTGTCTTGATGTTCTAAATAAATTTGGCTTCGCTTTGGCTTTGACCAAAATTTATGCATTATGAACATACATAATAGACTGACTTATTGTTCTGCCTGAACTTTGGCTTCGCTTTGGCTTTGACCAAAATTCAGCATTATGAACGATATAAATAATAGACAGTCTTTAGTGTTCTACATGAACTCTGGCTTCGCTTTGGCTTTGACCAAAATTCACATATTATGAACACACATAAATATAGACTGTCTCAATGTCCTACATGAACTTTGGCTTCGCTTTGGCTTTGACAAAAATTCATGTATCATGATGAACGTACATAAAGAATAAGGTAAAGCACATAAATATAACATACTACCTTTAGGCCAGAAATGAAATATTTATGTAAATTAGGCTAATAATTTATTATGTGTATCATCACACAGTTAGTTGTTGGGCTCATTATCCAACAATACACATTGTCACATAAAACAACTTAAATTAAAGTTGGGACATTCGCAAGTTATGGCCATACGAAAGTTGAGCCATGCACCCTTTACGGCCATAGAAAACAAAATAAAATAAGGTTTGCAAAAATAAGGCATGCAAAAGTTATATATTTCCCCATAGAGGATATGCAAAATAATTTATACAAAATATATCACATGCGAAAGCCTAAAAGGGCATAACATAAATATATGTGACTAGTGATATTACTTTTAATCACAAAATTATGTTGGCCCAAGTAAAAGTCTTAACAATAAAACCCATTAATTCACTTTGAGCCCATTATTTTATTTAAACCCATCATTACTCTGATTTTTTAATCACAAAATTATATCCCCACTAACTTCATAGGAATACAAAACAAAAGTGAATGAAACTATTTGGTGAAATCTGATGGTCAGACGCAAGGAGTGAAATTTAACAAGTCTGGAGCGATTATCTTTAAAGATGAACCCACCAATTAAGAGTCAATGTTCATCGTTGATGTATAAAGATAAAATAATCAAATTGGCATGATCCAAATCTTATGAATATTATATTCATGTACAAAATTCATAGTAAAACAATTTATGGATATTAAATGAATTAATTCATGAGTGCAATTCATATTCAAACGTATCATTCAGATAACACTTCCAAAATTTAATTGATTTTGAAAAGACTGATCATTTTATGAATAACGATTCATGGAATATTGGAACAAATTTATTATATATATTTTAACTTCAAATTTCATAAGATCCATAGATATTCTTTTGCAGATCATGTGATGTAAATCAAAAAATGGACAAGGTAACAGATCGATTAACATGGTCAGATTGATATAATCAACATTGCTCTGATACCACATGTTGATTATATCTTTAAACATGGGTCAAAAAATGAAGAACCCTAATCATGTTTATTCAATTATAACGTAAATACAGATGTCAAGTTAGAGATACTTACTTGTAGGGATGATTATCTTTGAGGATAAAGATGAAGTAATGATTCCCATTATGGTACCTTGTGTTGATCGATCACACTAGAGAGAATTTTGAGTATTGATGTTCTTAAGGAGTTTTTCATACTTTTTTTTATCAATACCAATGATCATAAGTGATGGTAGGTTATGGAAAACTCTATATATTCTCTTATTAAAAGGTACCTAAAGGGAAATCTTAATTGCCACATTAAACTATTCAATATTTACAATTACTACCATCAAGTAATTGTCGGGGACTAGTTATGTCATATTGGTAACGTTACTCAAATGATTCGTTAGGTCACATAAAGACGGGCTATTTCTAACAGTAAATGTCTAGCTTTGATGTGTGAATTTGGTGATAATTTGATGAAAAAATCTGAGTTTTTGTAGGCTGTGATGTGTAAGTTCGATAACAAATTGAAGAGAAAATATGAGTTTTTGTTAATTTGATGAGAAAATCTGAGTTTTCCTTTGGCTATGATGTGTAAATATGATTAGTTGATGGAAAATCAGAGTTTTTGTTTGTTATTTAAAATTGGTTAATCATGTTTTAAGCAAATCAACTAATAGTGTAAATGTAAATTTACACTTTTATAAGAATTGTGTTTCTTGTTTTTCGAAACATACAGGAAATGTAAAGACGAGTGTTACAAATGGTAGCAACCCAGCCTAACTTAGAGCTTCATGGACCGTGAGTCAAGCCGCAAGTAAACCTCGTACTTTGAATAAATAAGTGTAATTCATTAAAATAATACTTTATTTTAGTCCCTATTTTGATTCTTCACCCAAAGAACTGTAAGGACCGTCTTTCGTCTTTATAAATTAACTTACAAAGATAATTGAAAGACTTCAAATTAACAACATTAATACATGCTTTTGACAAAAATTGGGCATGACCAGTCCGTAAGACGGATATACCCCTGTTATCAACAAAAGTAAGACAATTACCATTCTACAATTCGTTTGACAAGACCCTACTAAAAACTTAGACATCAAGTGTTAAAATGTATGTCTAATAACAAGTTGTACAAAATAGAAATTTTGACCCAAAACATTAGTGCAACTAGCGGAAGCGCTTGATATGACATATCACGAACATGTGCTCGCTCCGATTCTCCAAGTCGCCTAAATTGAGGATTTACCTACATTCAACAACAAAGCTTTAAAAAGTTAGTCGTTATACTTGTTTGCTTATAAAACCGTCATTTTAGTTCCATTCGTGTACGTACTTTCATTTCTCTTACGCATTCAATTACCCAATTAAATGGGTATGACATATACTCTCATACAACTAACCAGTTAGTAGGTGGTGACGACCAAACATAAAATATTGTATAAACTAACCGCATAAGTTACTTCAACCCGATTATCCTTTCAACATTCAACCGTTTCATTATTATATCAACACTTCGAAAGTCCGACATTCATAAACCTGCACTTTCAAACATACTCAATAATAACTTGGTTAGCAAACCCGTAATCTCAACATATTCAAGTACTACATCTTCGTAAAAAGGACGCCAACCATTTAAATGCATCTAATTAACTTACATTCCAAACCCAAGGGCATTATTAGTAACACTCATTCTCAAATGCATCCAAATCATGCATTCGCACATACTTGCACACATACATACTTACAATCATACACATCTACATACCTAATATACATTCAATCATACCTACAAGCGTGTATTCATACCTACGTGTTCCGTACGCATTCTTGTATACCATTTACATGTAATACATGTCCAACTTCATTACATACATCTCTCATACTCTTATATAAATTACATGAGGCTTAGACTTGGGTTTACAACTTATAATCGTCAAGGAAACACTCGAAATCATGTTTGGGAGGCTCATCGTAGTCCACGGATAATATACTGAAGCCTACGATGCATAAATCACATAAATAATATTTTTGACAGAACCTTCACCCGGCCGTGTCAGCTCACCACCCGGCCGTGTCAACTCTGCACTTTTCCTAGCCATTAATTCTTACCGAAACGGACATAACTCTCTCATTTTTCATCCGTTTTGTGTCACGTTTCTTCCTACATGATTGTAAATTAATATTCTATCATGTGAACTTGAAATCCAACATCCGAGTTAAGGAATTTCTTAACTTATATGTGTTCGGCTTGTTATTCATCTACGAACTATTCGACCCGTTCGTGCATTTATCAAAATAATCTATTGATTTGATCTCAACTTCATATGAACTTAATAATTAAAACATTATATTACTTAAGCAAACTAAGAAGCGATTACGGAAATCACTTACCTCGTGCGTCCAAGTTTGTGCATAACTTCCTCATTTCCTCTTGATCCGTTAGCCTTCCATACTTGAGTCCATGTCAATTTGGGGTTCCTATCCTTTCAAGTCATCAAACCCATTTCATAGTTAGCACGCATGATTATTCATATCGCATTCATTTGCAACTCTTAGCTACATAGACTTTTAATAGTCAAACTTTATTACGCATAAAACATGAACTGACAACCACATTGTTCAACATTTACTTAGTCAAATTTATTATCATAGATACGTACACGACATAACTCCGACATTATTATTTATTAATAAGCTATTTGTTTCACATTCGTACACATTCACTTTTGATTACCATAAATCAAGCACATCAAATACATGGTGAGCATCACACCATTTAAGCACAAGGTACAAGTCCCTAATGCATAGTTTTATCAAATCATACATCAAATCCGAATTCTCATATGGACTCCATCTAAAGCACACTTCACATATTAGTTTGCTAAAAATTACATCATAATCACTTTCTATACATACTTACCCGCAACTTACACAAAATTTCACAAGTTTGTTCTCTTAGGCTTTTCATCGAACACTTGGCGGGTTTCGCATTTGTAAAACATTATGTACAAGTATTTTTATGCTTTAACTTTCCACTTCTTGCATTCATCTCATCATCACTACTAAAATCAAATAAATTTATACCATACCCCAACTAGCTAACATATGTATGCATCATATACTACCTAGTTCATCAACTTAGCACAAAGATTAGACATGAATGGTTCACCCATGTCACCATTCTTACTACTACTACTAGTGGGTTTCATCACAGGTGTTTAATACAACCGGATTCATACAAAATTCATTTTCAACATGATGATTCTAACTCATTTACAGGTTCAATTCATTCAATTATCATGGATTGCTCAAACTCATCTTATCATCTAACATCATATGACATAATAAAACTTACCCTAGGTTAAGAACTCTTAGATGATTGAGAAATTGTTCACATGCAAACGAAATTCATCCAAAGTCGCCTTCAATTTGTAGATTTTCTTGGTAAGTTGGAGAAGAAGGGTTCTCCCCCTTCCTGCTCTCCCTGCGTCGCACCCACACACCCAACACTGGGTTTTCTTTTCTTTTTTTTTTTTAAATGTAAATTGTCAAATTTTACATATTCAACCCCCAAGGTTACTCTTTGTTATCATTTTCATATACTTACTCAAAGTTTATAAACTTCCTTTACATTTAAAACTTAACTAATCGTGTAGGACATTAAAACATCAAAATATTCTATCACACAAGTTTTGGGGTGTTACAAGTCTACCCCCCTTAAAGGAGGTTTCGTCCCCGAAACCTTTCTCATTACAACTGGACCAATTCTACTCCTACTCTTTCATCTTTTCATTTACAATGCTTACTACCACAGGGATGCATTCAAGATCTTGGCAAGAGTTTCATTCATTCATAACGTCTTTGTACGCATTGTCCCTCCGTTCTTAAATCAAGTAAATTACTTTCATAATCGCATTAAAGTCAGAATCTGATCCAGAGCTCTTATTAGTGTCGTCTTCACTTTATAATGCTAGCTCCTAGCACATACCATCACTAGCGCTTCATTCATCGAATTTATTCCAAGTGTATACAGTTATTAATCATACAAACTAAGTCTATGGCTTGTTTCTAACATCCTATTTAAGCATATTACATTCATATATTTACTAATCGAAATAAATCGATTTATTTTATTCTACTCATACATCATATGCTATCTTTCATTTTATTCACTATGAGCCTTCCTAAACATTCCATTTCTATCCTTACTTCTGATTACCCTTAAGCTTATAGGAGGGGTCGATATATTATCATACGCATTTATAATCATTCGAAAGACTTACGGTTACAACCAAAATCACCCTTCTTAAACTTACTTATCCGTACTTAACACGAAAACTAAGCATTATTTCCATGGTTACTATTGTTATTCATGCCATGCGTATCTTTTCTACAATGTCTTGTTCAAATGAACATGGCCAACAAGCCGAGCATCAAGGTTAGTATTTCTTAACGATACTTTCCGTCTCTTACATTCTATCAGAATTTCCACAGTTACGAGCATTCAAGTTCTATACCACTCGACAATCATTACGAACATACCTGACGGAAGTAAATTCCATTGATTTGTTATCCATGCCTTACGATGATCATTCCTTTCCGATTAGTGACATTGCGTCTCTATTCTTCAAGCTCACCTATGAGTATAAAACTTAACAAATCAAATCATTAACTACCGAGTTCAAATGGCGATCGCCATCTGACCCGCATGTCCCATTTAATATTTCTACCATTCTTGCATACAACGCATTTGCATAAATATATTCATGTATATATATATATGTAAGTTTAAACATAATTTGGGTCATATCACTTAAGAAATATTTACTTGTTCGGTCCGTAATTACTTACACATTCGAATATTTTCATTCTTATCATTCTTTTGCTCATTTGCTTTACATTTACTTAACATGGTCAAGCTATCGACTTCTTCTTATGTAGACTAGTTTCGTCTTTTATATCTTAAATCTGTTTCGCGGATTCAAACATTGCATTCATGCCTTTCATTCCTTGAATCCGTCCTGCGGATTCAAGCATTGCATCCATATCTTTCATTCTTTGAATCCGTCTCGCGGATTCAAGCATTTCATTCATGTCTTTCATTCCTTGAATCCGTCTCGCGGATTCAAGCATTTCATTCATATCTTTCATTCTTTGAATCCGTCTCGCGGATTCAAGCATTTCATTCATGTCTTTCATTCCTTGAATCCGTCTCGCGGATTCAAGCATTGCATCCATATCTTTCATTCTTTGAATCCGTCTCGCGAATTCAAGCATTTCATTCATGTCTTTCATTCCTTGAATCCGTCTCGCGGATTCAAGCATTTCATTCATATCTTTCATTCTTTGAATCCGTCTCGCGGATTCAAGCATTTCATTCATGTCTTTCATTCCTTGAATCCGTCTCGCGGATTCAAGCATTGCATCCATATCTTTCATTCTTTGAATCCGTCTCGCGGATTCAAGCATTTCATTCTTATCATATGCACTTTTTACTCTTACGTAGTACTCTCAATCTCCCGAGAGTCTTACTACTCATTTCACCCATACGCCCACCTGCTACCCAATTCTAACGGACATACCTGTAACAATTACCGCGGTCTCACGAACGTCATACGTTTCTTGTGTACTGGCCAGGTACACAATCCACGTACTAGTTTCGTGTCTTCGCGTAATCGCCACATTATGCCCGAAGAATTAAGTTTCGGCACGTGTTACATTTTTAAAACTTCCTTACCATGTTGTTATTATATTCATTTAGAATTTTCTTTCACTTGCCTAATTATACCATTTCATACATCCACTCGTTGAGTTTACGCACCAGGGGTCAATTCGTCTTATTACTTGCCTTGATGCCGGTCCTAGACCGCGTTCACGGATCATCCCTTCCGCCACTTCTGTGACCTTGTTGGATAATGCTTCTTGATGAACAGTATCATCATCATCATTAACGTTGCTTGCATCAGCCATCTACACCATGTCATGTTTACATTTAATATGGATCATAAACTTTCAACATATCATAGTTCATTAGTCCGTATTACTTATTCACATCCTTTCATTTCGAGCTTAACTTCACACATTCGTCGTTTATTTCATACCCTCGTGTACATTTCATTCGACGTTTAATGGTTTTATACCATTGCCATTATCTATTTAATCCTTACATACTTAATTCGTCTCATAATGACTCGACAAAACCGTAATTCAGACTCCCGGAAAGTACCGTTAAATAAAAATTTGGAAAATCTTAATTTTTTTTTTGTGGGCTGAAATACACAAGCCGTCGGCGACGGCTTACTAACCCGTCGGCGACGGGCTTCTTAAAATAGCGTCGGCCATGCAACCCCGTAGACAGGAATTTAAGGCGTCGGCTAGGGGGGGGGGGGGGGGCGTCGGCGACGGGTGTCTGGCCGTCGGCGACGGCCAGCCATTTGTTAATCCGCTGCAGCTTCGTTTTTTAGCGTTTTAACTCTTTCTCGGGTCCGTTTCCAGCCGTACGGTCCCTGGAATTCATTGTTTCGCCACCCATAATTATTACCTCACATCCTTAACTTAACTTTACATCTCAAACTCATTACACATACTTGCATTCATCGGGAACTTAAATTATTACCTCATTGGCGATCTTGGAGCGAGCACACTTTCGAATGAGCCATCGGTTTGAGTTCAAGCATCACGTTAAAAGCTCGAATCCCTCAAACCTAGGCTCTGATACCAACTTGTAAGGACCGTCTTTTGTCTTTATAAATTAACTTACAAAGATAATTGAAAGACTTCAAATTAACAACATTAATACATGCTTTTGACAAAAATTGGGCATGACCCGTCCGTAAGACGGATATACCCCTGTTATCAACAAAAGTAAGACAATTACCATTCTACAATTCGTTTGACAAGACCCTACTAAAAACTTAGACATCAAGAGTTAAAATGTATGTCTAATAACAAGTTGTACAAAATAGAAATTTTGACCCAAAACATTAGTGCAACTAGCGGAAGCGCTTGATATGACATATCATGAACATGTGCTCGCTCTGATTCTCCAAGTCGCCTAAATTGAGGATTTACCTACATTCAACAACAAAGCTTTAAAAAGTTAGTCGTTATACTTGTTTGCTTATAAAACCGTCATTTTAGTTCCATTCGTGTACGTACTTTCATTTCTCTTACGCATTCAATTACCCAATTAAATGGGTATGACATATACTCTCATACAACTAACCCGTTAGTAGGTGATGACGACCAAACATAAAATATTGTATAAACTAACCGCATAAGTTACTTCAACCCGATTATCCTTTCAACATTCAACCGTTTCATTATTATATCAACACTTCGAAAGTCCGACATTCATAAACCTGCACTTTCAAACATACTCAATAATAACTTGGTTAGCAAACCCGTAATCTCAACATATTCAAGTACTACATCTTCGTAAAAAGGACGCCAACCATTTAAATGCATCTAATTAACTTACATTCCAAACCCAAGGGCATTATTAGTAACACTCATTCTCAAATGCATCCAAATCATGCATTCGCACATACTTGCACACATACATACTTACAATCATACACATCTACATACCTAATATACATTCAATCATACCTACAAGCGTGTATTCATACCTACGTGTTCCGTACGCATTCTTGTATACCATTTACATGTAATACATGTCCAACTTCATTACATACATCTCTCATACTCTTATATAAATTACATGAGGCTTAGACTTGGGTTTACAACTTATAATCGTCAAGGAAACACTCGAAATCATGTTTGGGAGGCTCATCGTAGTCCACGGATAATATACCGAAGCCTACGATGCATAAATCACATAAATAATATTTTGACAAAATTGCAGAAAACAACCTTTATGTATACTCAAAAATGCACTTTATACCTTTCACTATGAAATCCGCCAAAACCAACCTTTACGTTCATGTTTTGCTACAAATTCAACCTTTACACCTAACCTAGTCAAAAAAGTCAGTTAACTTGCCCCACGTGAGATGCACGTGAGGGCATATCTGTCTTTTCCATTTACCCCTGAATGTTATATTTATATTTAAAGGTTTTTATTTAATTCCTTCAACTACACCCAAGTTCCCAACATCATATTACCCCCAAAATCCAATTCCCCCCATTCGTAAACCCTAGTTTTGCATCAACAACTACAAATAATCATTCATGCCGACGATCTACTGCAGATGTGGTGGGGAGGGCATAATTCTAACTTCAACAACTCGAAAAAATCCAGGCAGAAGATTCTACTCATGCTCTAATTTTAGGTGTCGATCATTTCTTGGATGGGTGGAACGAAGCCAACCTCAAATGAATGCAATGCAAGAGATGGAAGCTGCAAAACAAGAAATTGAAGCTGTGAATGTAATCCTGTTGGACAAATTGAAAGCTAAAGAAGATGAATCAGAACGTAGGAAGACTTATCTGGTTTATAGTTGGTTATTTTTTTGTCTTGTTGTAATTTTCAGGTTAGCTTTTGTTAACTGATGTAGTCTTTGAATGTTTAGGTCTTTTGTAATCCAACTGATGTTTGCTGAAATGAAATATTGGATGCATTCAACATATGACCACTGCAAACCAAAAGACCAAACATAATGAACAAATTACCAAAGTTTTGACATCGGACAAATGACCAAAATACCAAACATAAACTGCATTCGACATATGACCACTGCATTCAACATAAGTTCAAAACACTACATCATAAACATAAGTTCAAAAGATCAGCATTCAAACATAAGTTCAAAACATTACATCATCTAAACATAAGTTCAAAAGACCATCTGACCCAAACTAACTAGACTCCATTACAGCATGCTTCAAACATAGACTCCATCAGGCCTTCTTCTTTCCCCTACCCTGCTTCTTCTTTGACTTCACACCCTTGTTTTGCTGATTAGGCGGCACACCTGTACAGGTCCTGCTGTTGTGGCCTTTACCTTTACACTTACCACATGATCCTTGAAGGTTTTTCTTCGATAACTTGCCTGCCTTCTGCACATCTTCTTTCTCAACCAGAGATCTTTTTCTTTTCTTTTTTGGTCTACCAACAGGCTTGTGATATTTTGGTGCTATGATTGTAGTGGGAACCCTTGATTTGTTCCAAAGAGACATGCCATTTATGGGAAACACCTTGAAGTTGTAAACTTGTTATTTATGGTGATGATTGGTTTATCTCTACCATCTAGAATCTTAGAGTTAAACACCTCACACATGTTATTTAACAATACATCTGATTTTCCCCTTCCTACAAATATAACACAAGGATTAAAAAAACATATAAGCACACATATACTAAAAAAATAGGAAATAACCTGTGAAATGTGATCTGGACCAGTGTTTAGGGTCTATCTTAGACAACCACAGATGTGCCTTTGTGTTCATTTTTTTGAGTTCTTCCATTGTCTTCTCAAAGTAGACCACTGTTGTGCTTCTTGCTAGTTTCCATAAGATGTCTTTATAAGCTCTCCCTTTGAATGTAAGTTGCATGTTTTCATGGATGTGTCTAACACAGAATCTGTGTTCAGCACATGGAAATAACCTAGACACAGCTTCAAGTATCCCCTAAGTCAAACAAACAACATTCATTAGCATTAATTATTAACATCATAATACATTAACAAAAAAAAACTAACCTTTTGTCTGTCACTCATGAACACAAAATTGGACATTGGTCCAATGTCCAAATCTTGTCCCAACAATTGCAGGAACCATAACCAGGAGTTGTTATTTTCTGCCTCTACAATGGCATATGCAACAGGGTATATGCCATTGTTATTGTCAACACCCACTGCTGTTAGAACTTGACCAGGAAATGGCCCTTTCATAAAGGCACCATCAACCCCCAAAAGATCTCTACCAATTGCCTTAAACCCTGCTTTTAAACTGCCCAAGCAAACATAAATTCTCTTGAATTGTCTTGTAGTTGAAGCTGGATCTGATGTAGGCTCAACTCCCAATCTAATTGTTGAATCTGGGTTAGTTCTATGCAGTTCTTGAATATAATCTCTAAGATGAGCATACTGGTCAGTGAAGTCTCCATGTAACACATTTTGTGCTTTAGATCTGGCCCTATAAGCTTGCATTTTAGAAATCTCAAGATGATATTTTCTTTGGAACTGTTCTTGGACTGCTTTGACAGGTATGTTTGGATTTTGTTCAATCTGCTCTACAAGTTCCTCAGCAAGATAGGTGGAAGTACAAGCCTTGATCACTCGGCTTTGAAGACATTTATGATGGTGGTTGAAGGTTTTGACCAACCATGTTTCAGTCTCTTTGTCAAGAGATATCAACACAACCCAAGGGCATGTGTTTTGACTAGGGTTTTTCTTATGCCCCCTGCCCCCTTTATGTTTTTGTTCAATAGTCCTCTCCACTTCAGTATTTTCCAATTCTGGCCCCTTGCCTTTTTTCCCTGGACTTTTATCATTTTTCAGTTCTGGCCCCTTGCTTTTTTTCTTCTCACCAGACAATTTCTTCTCACCAGCCACTTTCTTTGCACCTTCTTTTGCACCATGTTTCACCTCCTCATTCCCTAAACCACCTAAACATGCTAGCCTGACCCTATCAGCCTCATCCTTAACAATTCTCAATTGTCGTCTGCTTTCAACTGTGTACTTCCTTATGAATTTCTTAACCTCCTCCTTTGTACTAAACATTTGTCCAACATAGAAATCATTTTCATTACCAAATGCCCTTCTAGCATGCTTCAAACTTTTCTTTCTTATGTTTGCAAGATTCTCATCAGAATCACTGCAACTATCAAAGTCATCATTGTCTAAAACATCCACATCAGATTCATTACCAAGGTTTTGTTTTGTATCATCTACTACTTCATCAACCATGAACCTAAAATCTCTCATATCTACCTCCTCATCCATATCATTCATTTCATCTTCAAAATAATCACTATCCTCATCACTGTTATCCTCATCCTCTGTTGTATCATCCCTAACTTCTTCCTCCTCATAGTCCTTATCTGAATTATCACTAAGTTCATGATCACTAACTTGTTTAGCCTCATTAGCACTAACCTTCACATCGTTAACATCTAAAGAAGTATTGCTTTGGGTTTGACTTAATCGTTGAACATTAGACATCCCATTTTCCAAATAAACATTAATGTACCTGTGACCATCCCTAACAAAAGCAACCAACTTCTTAATATCTTGATCATTACTTAATAATGTAAGTCCATTATCAAGGTCATTCATTGATGGATCAGAAAAGTGAAAGTAATGAGGCACATCATCGTTATAACCTAGCTTATCCCTAATCGACTCTAATTGTGCAAACCCAAACCTGTCACTGTCGATAAAATCAAAGAAATCTAGGTCATCATTCTTATAGATTCGTCCTGGAGGATCAGTAAAATACCCTCCATGATACAAGTGTATAGAGAACAACGTTGGATAATCACCTACAATGCAAGTTACAGAACATGATCAGTGACCAAAAACTCAACTTAATTTTGACCTAATACACATATTTGGAGTGAAGAAGTATTACCGTATATAAGGTCTAGTGCAAAATCATCATCAGGACCACGTACTTGAATCGGAACAGGATCCATTTCACCTTTGTTATAATCGATTGTGATGAAGATGAGGGTTTATGATTTCTTATGGTGGGAATTTGATAAGTCTCTTAGAAATGGGGGTAATCTGATATCATATATTTGTTAGTTGAAGGACATAAATAAAAGGGATTAAATATAACATTTATTGTAAAAGGGGTAAATGGAAAAGACAGATATGCCCTCACGTGCATCTCACGTGGGGCAAGTTAACTGACTTTTTTGACTAGGTTAGGTGTAAAGGTTGAATTTGTAGCAAAACATGAACGTAAAGGTTGGTTTTGGCGGATTTCATAGTGAAAGGTATAAAGTGCATTTTTGAGTATACATAAAGGTTGTTTTCTGCAATTTTGTCTAATATTTTTGACAGAACCTTCACCCGGCCGTGTCAGCTCACCACCCGGCCGTGTCAACTCTGCACTTTTCCTAGCCATTAATTCTTACCGAAACGGACATAACTCTCTCATTTTTCATCCGTTTTGTGTCACGTTTCTTCCTACATGATTGTAAATTAATATTCTATCATGTGAACTTGAAATCCAACATCCGAGTTAAGGAATTTCTTAACTTATATGTGTTCGGCTTGTTATTCATCTACGAACTATTCGACCCGTTCGTGCATTTATCAAAATAATCTATTGATTTGATCTCAACTTCATATGAACTTAATAATTAAAACATTATATTACTTAAGCAAACTAAGAAGCGATTACGGAAATCACTTACCTCGTGCGTCCAAGTTTGTGCATAACTTCCTCATTTCCTCTTGATCCGTTAGCCTTCCATACTTGAGTCCATGTCAATTTGGGGTTCCTATCCTTTCAAGTCATCAAACCCATTTCATAGTTAGCACGCATGATTATTCATATCGCATTCATTTGCAACTCTTAGCTACATAGACTTTTAATAGTCAAACTTTATTACGCATAAAACATGAACTGACAACCACATTGTTCAACATTTACTTAGTCAAATTTATTATCATAGATACGTACACGACATAACTCCGACATTATTATTTATTAATAAGCTATTTGTTTCACATTCGTACACATTCACTTTTGATTACCATAAATCAAGCACATCAAATACATGGTGAGCATCACACCATTTAAGCACAAGGTACAAGTCCCTAATGCATAGTTTTATCAAATCATACATCAAATCCGAATTCTCATATGGACTCCATCTAAAGCACACTTCACATATTAGTTTGCTAAAAATTACATCATAATCACTTTCTATACATACTTACCCACAACTTACACAAAATTTCACAAGTTTGTTCTCTTAGGCTTTTCATCGAACACTTGGCGGGTTTCGCATTTGTAAAACATTATGTACAAGTATTTTTATGCTTTAACTTTCCACTTCTTGCATTCATCTCATCATCACTACTAAAATCAAATAAATTTATACCATACCCCAACTAGCTAACATATGTATGCATCATATACTACCTAGTTCATCAACTTAGCACAAAGATTAGACATGAATGGTTCACCCATGTCACCATTCTTACTACTACTACTAGTGGGTTTCATCACAGGTGTTTAATACAACCGGATTCATACAAAATTCATCTTCAACATGATGATTCTAACTCATTTACAGGTTCAATTCATTCAATTATCATGGATTGCTCAAACTCATCTTATCATCTAACATCATATGACATAATAAAACTTACCCTAGGTTAGGAACTCTTAGATGATTGAGAAATTGTTCACATGCAAACGAAATTCATCCAAAGTCGCCTTCAATTTGTAGATTTTCTTGGTAAGTTGGAGAAGAAGGGTTCTCCCCCTTCCTGCTCTCCCTGCGTCGCACCCACACACCCAACACTGGGTTTTCTTTTCTTTTTTTTTTAAATGTAAATTGTCAAATTTTACATATTCAACCCCCAAGGTTACTCTTTGTTATCATTTTCATATACTTACTCAAAGTTTATAAACTTCCTTTACATTTAAAACTTAACTAATCGTGTAGGACATTAAAACATCAAAATATTCTATCACCCAAGTTTTGGGGTGTTACAAGAACCTAACTAATTCATATATTGTTTTAAGGTTGCATTCTCAGTTGTTAGCCAAGACTGTACCTTCACTTTGTTGCTGAAACAGGTGCACATAAATGGAAGTCAAGAGAATTTTAGCTCTACAATACAGCTCTCCACTGACAACAATTGAAGTCCGCGTGTTAAGAAAGTAGCACCTAGCAATCAAAACATCGCCTTCTGGGGTGAGTTTTGAATTCCTTTGTATATAAGCGAGGTCGTCCATTCCAGCCAAGATAATTAAATTCGTATGTTGTTTTTTTTTGCCTAATGTTGCCGAGTTTTGATAACTGTCTTTGAACATGTTCTTTTTTTTGTAACTTATATGATAAAAATCAGAAAAATTGTTTTTTTTTCTATTTTTCTAAATTGCTTAACTTTGAAGGATGTTCGGGCCCACAAACAGGCGAAACCGTTCACACATGTTAAAGACAAGTATCACCGACCTAATGTGTTTGGCAGAATAATACCGGTGGATGTTTTCATAGCTAATGATCATAAATATGCGACAACTATTGTCTCTGGTATCTGTTGGACTCATATACCGCATGCTAAGACATCTCAAGAGGCAGGTGCTCTATTCGCCAGTATTATTGGTGCGTATTCTCCAGATTTGCTAAAACTTATGATAGAACCACCCCGGAAAGCAGGCGCAAAAATCAATACATTGCGTTGTAACGCCCAAAATTCCTAATCCGAAAGTAATATTATGATGCTATAATTTAACAAAAAAATCGGGCATGACCCGTTCGTATTATGAACAATTCCCTGTAAGACTAACTTGTAATAACTTAAAAATACAACACAGCGGAAATATGAACCCAAAATTTCGTTCTTTAATAGACATAGTACTTACAGGAAAGTTCGAATACCAAATGTCATACACTCATTAAAAAGGATTTACCACATTCCATTATATTAATACTTCGGACCTACATTTGTTAAACTATGTGACCGATCCTTCCCGTACAATCCTTGCTCTTGACTCGATCTTCGTCCGCTCATCTTCGTTAGTAGAAGAAGAAATCCGTATGGTACCTGTGAACATCACATACAACTTAATCATTAGTCATTGACAACCTCTTACAACACTATTCTCACACAATTAACTTTCGTATAATATTCGACAATATAGCTTCAATTCATTCGACTATTCTCTCTAAGTCTCTTGTTCCGAGTTCGGCTTCAACTTCATAAGAATCCGACATTCTCATTCCTGCATTACATCCCAAACTCAAGGGCATTGTTTGTAACGTTAATTCTCAAATGCATCCAAATCATGCATTCGCACATACTTGCACACATACATACCTATAATCATACACATCTACATACCTATATACATTCAATCATACCTACAATCATGTATTCATACCTACGTGTTCTGTACGCATTCTTGTATACCATATACATGTAATACATGTCCAACTTCATTACATACATATATCATACTCTTATATAAATTACATGAGGCTTAGACTTGGGTTTACAACTTATAATCGTCAAGGGAACACTCGAAATCATGTTTGGGAGGCCCACCGTAGTCCACGGATAATATACCGAAGCCTACGATGCATAAATCACATAAATAATATTTTTGACAGAACCTACACCCGGCCGTGTCAGCTCACCACCCGCCGTGTCAGCTCTGCACTTTTCCTAGCCATTAATTCTTACCGAAACGGACATAACTCTCTCATTTTTCATCCGTTTTGCGTCACGTTTCTTCCTACATGATTGTAAATTAACATTCTATCATGCGAACTTGAAATCCAACACCCGGGTTAAGGAAATTCTTAACTTATACGTCTTCGGCTTATTATTCATCTACGAATTATTCGACTACGAATTATTCGACCCGCTCATGGTTTTTATCAAACAACACATTCGATTTAGCCTAAAACTTACAAGAACATTATAGCCATAAAACTTTTACATTATCCGTACTTCCACTTACCCATTAACGTGCTTATGCGCAATCCTACCCGTTACCCGGTTATCATACCGTAGACATTTCTTATTCTTCATTCCATTATAACATCAAGACCTCATTTTTGACCCGTTACATCTACTTAGCGAAAATCATTGGTTTCATACAACCCATCCATTATTTGACTCAATTATTATGCTTAATCAACTAGCACATAACTCTACGTAAACAACTAAGAAGTGATTGCGGAAATCACTTACTTAATACTACTCATTCGATATCTTCTTCAATAACAAATTTCAACATAACCTTTAACGATTATCATACAATTAATTCCACTACTATTAAATATGGAGTCCGGGAGTTTACTTACCTCGTGCATCCGAATTTACACATAGCTTCCGTGTTTACCTTCGACCCGTAGCGCTTCCATATTTGTGCCTCTATTGACATGACTCCTATCCATAAATGTCATCATAATTGTAACACGGTTAGCTTACAAACATTCGTTCATTCGGCTTTCAAATCATGCAATATTTGACTTTCGTTAGCTTATTAACGCATATAAGGGATATGTATCATCATACTTTATTACTACCGAACATAACACATCAACTAGCAAGTTCATAATGCAATAGTTTCTCGCATACAACTTTTACCTTTTTAACTTCAATCCTATACATAATCCACTCTCATTTAAACTATGCCATTCACTTACATAACTATTGCATTCACATATAGTTTGCATTCCATAACACTTTTTACAAAAGATCAATTCCATAATTTCCACATACAACACAAGACTTCCTAATTCATTCAAAATTTATAAAATTAACCATTCAAGCATTTAATCGAACACTTGGTGTGCATATAACAACCTTAGCACTAAGTACAAGTGTTTTATGCATAACTTCTCTAGTAGTCTTCACAACTTTTATCAATCAAAATCACATAATTCATTCATAGTAAAACCCTAGTAGTTCATCAATTTTACTAGTACTCATACATTCATCATCACAATATTCAATCTATGGAACTACAAGATCACTAAACTACTAGATTAAGTGGGTTTTACTTGAAACCTTCAATACAAACGAAATTAAACATAAAACATCTTCTAATGATGGTTCTAATACATACATCAATTCGATTTCTTCAATTTCATGAGTTGATTAAAACCCTAGTTCCATGAATATGCATCAAATCACAACATTCAACTTACCTTGTGTTCAGTACACTTAGATTAGCAAGGAATTTACTTCATGCATTCGATTTTCTGGATCAATAGCACCTTAATTCTCTGAATTCTTGAAATTTTATGAAGGAAAAAGGGTTTTCCTTTCTCCCCTGGTTCTTGGTCGCGACCCACACACACCCACTATACTGGGTTTTTTTTTTTTTAAATAAGTTATTAACATAATTACAAGTTTAACCCCTCAAGGTTGTTTAAGTTATCATTCTTGTATTTTTTTTCTAACTTTTAAACTTTTATTATTCATTTATAACTAACTAAACATTTAAAACAATTAAACATTCAAATAATCTTTTATAAAAATTTGGGGTGTTACATGCGTGTTCCAACAGAGTCTGAAGGTGCTGGCTATCACTTTGATATTGAAGATTCCTATAGCTACGTTGAACTCGTCGTATTCATTGGAGTGAGCTTGATGTTACCGTTCAAACACATTTCTAAGGAAAGCTATTCTAACTTCGTAAAAGCCAGGGTGAAAGCTCTCGGTGGAAGACTAGGAGTTGATGAAAAGCTGACGAGAATAAAGTATCCATTGGACTTCACTCGAGCGAAAAATGGTAAGAGAAGTGTTTTCAAGAAATATGGAATTCAAACGAGAGATCTTGAAGTATCTCATGTGGGGGGGGGGGGGTGAGCAGACAGGCTTTCTCCAAAATATGGCCCGTTATGTCAGTGCAATATTGGCATGGAATGAACTAAGTTCGATTGTCAATATAAAAAATCATTTAGTGGATTCGAAATCACCAGTTCTCGAGCATGTTTCAGTGAAAGATGAAGTAGACAACTTTGACAAGGCCATGAGTCATATTGTCGCATCTTCGTGTCCACAGTATTTTCGCTACTTTTGTACAACGGCAGAGGAGCAGTTGGTTCAAAGACGTAACATCCCAACATTGGCTGCGGTTGCTCAAGAAATTCTCAACGAGAGGTCGAAGAACAGATCTATTTCCAATTTTGCAGGTATGTCAAATAGAGGGAGTGCTTTGGTTCAAGAGCTTGTAGAGATTCATAATAAGTATTGTGACGAGTGGATGATGTCACGAGTGGATGAAGAGGATGATTGTGACGAATACTTGATGTCCGAGAAGAATGAAAATATCAAGTTCTTGTTTGACGAAGTGGATTATTCTAAGTTGTTGGATGAAGATGAAGAGGAAAGTGGATGAAGTGATGCATGAGTGATTGGAGCTGGTTTTAGTTATTAGGAAGTCTGACTTAAATTCGAATTAGAACATGGAAGGATGTACTGATCATTGTGTTTAGCTTTCTAACTCTTGTGCTGACTTTTGTTAAGAGCTAATGATGATGTTACTGGTAGTTACAGTGAAAAAAAAAATTGTTGGGATCCTTTGAAGACAAACTGAAGTTGCAGATCATAATGCAATTCAGTTACAAAATCTCAGAAACACCATCATTTTCAACTCTTGAATTCGTCTACCAACTTTAACTTTTAAGCATGCAAAAGTTCTCATATGGAACTATGGAATCCTAGAGGGGGCAAAATGGGCAAATCGAGTGGTTTGGTTAATGGATATTTCAATACGTTTTTTTTATACGTTAAAGTTATCTAAGGTGTTATTTGTTTTTGCAGACATAAATTGTCTGCAAGCTGATTTCATCTGTTTCCATGTCTGCAACTGAAGATGTGGTCTGAAGCTCTGCAAGCTGAAAATATCAGACTGTTTGTTTTTATTGTCTGCATAAACTGAAAATATGTAAACTCAAAGATTGACCTTTTACAGAACAAGATAGCAAGCGACACATAAATATACAACAAGATTCATTCAAATGGAAAAAACCCCATGATGAAATTAACAAAACTAATCCAAATTAAAAACACAGTGAATCTAATTCAATCCAAACATACCTCAAGAGCAAGCTTATGACGACCAAACTTCCTCATTTCTTTGACAATTCTACAAAGCTCCCACTTGGTAACTTTCCTGCCTTTATTCTCCCACTGAGTCTCTGCTTCGTCACCGGCGCCGCTGCCACTGTTGCCGTAAAAGGAGGTGATCGGCTCCTTTCTTCTCCAGCTCTCTCTCTTCTTTCTCTCTCTCTCTCTCTCTCTCTCTCTCTCTGTTTCTTCGTCACGCCACCACCAGACGGTGGTGGTGGTGGTCGGCCGGTACACAGATCGAATGAGGGGTGGTTTAGAGGGTGTGGATCTGTGGTGATCGGAGTTGGCCAGTACCGTCGCCGGAGTCCGGCGACTCAATCTGAGGGAGAAGAGGGGAATCGAGAGGTGGATGAGGGGAGTGTTGTGTCTGTGTATAAGGTATGGGTCTTCATTTGTGTTAGGGTTTTTGTTTTGGTTCTTGTGAATATGTTTTAAGCAGGGGATCCATAGCTTATTTTTAAGATGAAAAAAGCTGAGTTCAGGTCTGTTTAAAGGAAAAAAACAAACAGTCTTCAAGGCCTTATGTCTGCCCGCCTGCAGACATAGGCTCTTTGCAGACGTTTTAAGCAAAAACAAACAACACCTAAATGGTGTAAAATTGTAAATATGTTTTTTTTACGTTAAAGCATATTTCAATAATATGCTCGTTTTGCATTATAGTTGACTTATCTTAATTTATTTGCTTTTGTTCTTGACTAGATATGGACAAATATGTTTGTTGATATACATGGGTCGCATGAACTAAATAGCTTTTGGTTATGTGGGTCGTATGAACCAAATTAAATTATTATGAACAATCACCTGATGCGAGTCATGTAGCATAATAAAGTTATATAATAAATAACCCACAAATGCCATATACACGACATAAACCCCAAGAACACCCACGAGGCAACAAAACAGGAGTACCCGCTGCAACGCGCGAGCATTCCCACTATATATTAATATACACATCTATACTATATTATAATATATTTCCTAAAAACCTTTAAAACTTAAGTAGTATACCGAAATTGCTTAAAGTACAACACCTAATGTACATGATAACTACTTTTTAAGGGTAAATGTGTCTTTTTAACAATATTTATACCATTGTCTCCAAAAAAAACTTACACTTTTCTTCCCTTATCTTTACCTATGTATTCCTCAATTTTTATTTTTCTTTCCTTTTCTCATATATCTTTGAATATTTTATATTTTAAAAAGTTCTAAACATACCGTTAAAACGTGCTGATTTTTGTCGTCGTGTCAATATAAATTTTATTCAATATCGAGATATGAATTATAACGTACAAGTTATTCATGCATTTATGTACAAGTTGTTTGATTCATTATAATATACAAGTCAATTAAATGGTTATAATATACTAGTCACTAGATTGTAGCCATAGCCGCGCGTTGCGGCGGCGATGCCTTAGTCGTTTAAGGCTGACAACACGATATGTGATGCCATAACCATATAAAAACGTGACTTGATCAAAGTCTCATAATCATTCGTCTAGATATAAATACACACACACATACCTGCCTAAATTCTCGTGTTATGCCTATTTATCTAACCATTGGTCGTTATCACAGTTCAATCAGCCTCAACAGAATCAAATGTGTATGTTGCTGCCAACTGCTGACTGCACCTGCAAACCAAAAGTCAAAATTGGTCACTAAATTCTCATAATAGACAATGTATGAGGAGTTCAGAAGCAACCAATATTTATTAGGAAAACCATACGAACTCTTATTAAAAATATTCTCTCCATTTAGTTAGAGATTTCTAGAAAATGTAAAATACAACATAGAAATGTCAATGTGGTGATTTGGGTAGTTTTTATTTTACGGCTCAAATGGTTAAATTAGGAAGTAAGCTAGATATGTGATCAACCCTGTGTTGGTCTTGGTTACCAAGGTGTTAAAAATTCAACGTAGGCTATGAAAAAACATTCCATATGAAAGAAAGTATTATCCTAATTAAAAATTAACGTATACAACATAAAAAAATTATGGTGTAATTTTCTAACACAAATAAAATGATTTAAATATTAAAATTGCAACATTATCAAGAGAAGTAAACTTACATTTTCATTAGTTAGTTCCACGTTGAAAACACAATGTTCCCCTCACATTTTTTAAATGGTGCACGGTTCCTTTTGCGGTGAGCTGAACTTTAATAGGCCAGTTTCAGCAATGAGAACCGTCCTAGTCATTGACCTGAACTTGAATCACCAAAGATTCTGAGTAATGATTTGTAAGTAGGGCCTAAACTTGAATCATCATTCTCTGTGACGATTCTTGAATATTATTTTGTCTCCTAGATGTTGACAAAGGTAAACCTGGAAAACTTTATAATGTGTTTAGAGTTAATCTTTTGTTCCTCTTTCAATTCATGAACAACCTCATGATTCGTTTGGGCTGCGCTTGTTCAAATGGGTGTGCTAGTGGTCCTCAATTTCATTGCCCTTGATCCTGGTAATCATGCAGCGTCGCTGAGCATCCGCAAATCAATGTGACAATTTTCCTCAGTTAGTAAAATATCATATGACCATTCCATTTGAGAACTTGGAGTGACAAAAAAGTAAAATAAAATAAAAAAACGAAGGCTATACTTTTTCTTGAATGTTGAGGGAGTCATTGTCGTCTTTTACTTGTTCTACCTTCTGGCACCACCACCCAAACTACTACCCATCACCACCCTCTACAACCACCCTACCTCCATCTCAAACCTGAACATCGTATCGTCCACCACCGGCTTCACAATCGTCCTTCAGCACACCATCGTTGTGTGCTATCCGAGAAGAACACAGTCCTACATACCAAGTTTCTTTCGTGACCGAAGTTCGAACCTTCGATTCCGGCCCCGATGCTCCCTTCGATCCCTAGACCGACACAAACCTGCAAATGTGTAGGTTGATAAACACTTTGAATTAAAAATAATTTAGTCAAAAATTTGTGAGAAATAGATGTTTCCATGAATTTTCATAGACCGCAGGTCGGAACCACCAACCACACTTATTCCGACTGCTTACTTGGTTATATATTTATATCTTATACCTCTCAAGCGTTGCGGCGCGGTAATAAATATCATTTTTGGTTTGATAACGTGTATGTTTTTCATTCGGTTATTTGTACACCAATACTTGTAACACGATCATCTCACTTTTTAAAATCACGTTACTGCCACCACAGTACCGATGTTCTCTCTTTTTCTTCCATCGTTATCATTGAAAAGCCAATTAAAGTGTTTAAGTTTAACGATATATGATAGCCATCAACCATAAAATTAAACTTGTCACCATATGATTTATGTTAAGCCATTCATTCTTGACTTTGTTGGTCAACATTTTTTATCAAATAACTGTACTTCAAAAAAATACCCAAAAAACCATGTTCAAAACTCATGTGCTTACCAGAATCAAGGTTGCCAAATATCAAGTGTTTCTAAAGAAATCATACAAAAGTCCATCACACCTTGGCCGCCGTGAACCCCAGTGCTTCACCATCACCAACCTACCTTCAAAACCCTAGACCCTTAATCAATGTATCTTCTAAATTATTGACCCAAATAAAAAAAATCCATACCTATTTATCTTTGTTCCCCTATGAATAAGAGAAGATATAGAAAGGTTGACCCATCGACGGAATCCATTGAATCCTAGCTCTCAAGTCACCGTTGATTCCTCACTTTACTAAACCCTCGGGTTGCTCGATCTACCCATGCGACACCTCATCATCGCTCGATTGGATTCTTCTCCTAAGTCACCGTTGATTCCTCATCATCGCTCGATTGGGGATGCCAGGAAAACGACGAAACTACCTTAGGCCGACTTCCTCCCTATGTCAGAAATCACAGGCAGCTGCTCATGTGAAGCAATCGCCAACAGAGAGCAAGAATAAGGATATATATATAGAGAGAGAGAGACCGAAGGAGAACCAGCGAAGCGATGATGGCATGTGAAATGTAAAGATGGTGTCAGGCAATTGAGGAAGGAAACTTGAAGGGTGTATGCTGGACAACTAAAACTCCACCGACCTTTATCTTTAAGATTTATGTTTGAAGAGGGAGACCAAAGAGAGGCGATGATTGTATAGAGAAAGAAACCTTCAGATCATGGCCAGGGTTAGGGTTTGGTATGATTAAAAGAGGGTAGTTTTGTAATTTGGTTGCTTGGGTGAGGGCAGATATAGTCATTTGGTGTGTCCACCGACCTTTGTGTTTAAGATATATATAATTAATGCATTAATATAGAAGTCCTTTAAGCACTTTATGTTTTGATTCAAATTAATTAAAAGTTTTTAATATACAACTTGTTAACTTATATATATAATAATATCACCATGCAAAAGAAGACAAATGTCTTCAATAGTTGCTTTTATTACATTTATCAATTTTAGGATTAAAATTACTATTTATCAATCCTAAGGTGTAGGTGGATGCTCTTTATAACACATCTATTATTAAGTAGAAAATACAAAACTATGAACCAAAGGCAAAACATAATCAAATAACCTAAATAGCAGATACCAATTCCTTCCTACAATAATGTCCAAAGTTTTAATAAACTAATGCATAACCCATTTCATTGTTCAAATTTCAATGACATAAAATTATATATAAAACAATTTTGAAAGGGCTTTTTCATTGTAGCAAATGTCCCTTCATACTAGAGTGGTTTCAACTAAAAACAATGAAATGTGTTATATTCACACAACTAGAGTGATTTCATTGCAGGCAATAGTAAAGTTGTTATCTAGACTTATATTCACACAATTAGTTATGAAGATGAAACTTTTTTAATTCCAAAATCCATCTTAATTTGTTGTCTTTACAGAATAGAATTAATGTGTAAATAGTGGCGCAGCATAGTGGGGGGTGGGAGGGGGTGGCCAACCCCCAAAACTTTTCGCTTAGTAGTGGAGAGTATGTAGTTTTCGTATAGTTTGACTACTTTGATGAATTTGTCTAAAAATAATAGTAATAGTAACAATAATAATAAGACCACCCGTAGTGGGGCGTTTTTTTTAAAAAAAATTCAAAAAAAAACGCCCGGAAACGCCCCCCACCCCATTACGGTAGGCGTTATTTTTAAAAAAAAATTCAGAAATTGAACTTTGGCGTTATTATTAAAACGCTGAAATGAAAAGGAAGTGGCCAATGGGAGAGTGTGCTTTTTCTTTTGCATGTGTCAGCTTATTTGACCAGCCAATTAGAGTGTTTGCTTTTTTAATTTTTTTTTTTTGTTACTACACATGGTCTAGTAACAAAGAACCCGGTCCACCAGGTCCCCCACCAACGTCTTCATCTTGGTCCTCCGAAAATAACTCAAAAATGTAAAGTTGCTATCTGTTGTAGAAAACTTGGTCACATTGCAAATGAGGACCGCCATTCAGTTGACTTGACTTGACTATAGGTTCAAGAATTTTTAACCATTTGAAGTATCTAAAATGTTGTCTTTGCTTTCATGTTTTGGATCATCCATGGAGGACCAATACATGCATACATACATTATTATTCTTTTCCTTTTGATCTTGCTGTCATTAGATTGTACTGCACTAGATACAATACATGCAAATCAAGATATCAAAGATGGTAAAGCCACCCTTGTTTCTGATGGAGAAACGTTTGAATTGGGCTTCTTTAGTCCAGGGAAATCCAACAACCGATACCTGGGGATATGGTACAAGAAGATATCACATGGCACTGTTGTATGGGTTGCTAATCGGGAGCAACCAATCACAGATACATCAGGCATGCTCAAACTCAGCAGACATGGAAACCTGGTGATTAGTAGTGGCGGCAACCCCATGGTCTGGTCATCCAATTCAACGGGTAATAATAATACTCTAGTGGTGGCGCAGCTTTTAGATACTGGAAATTTTGTTGTGTGGAATAAAAATAACAAAATGATTTGGCAAAGTTTTGACTATCCAGGGGATACCTTTCTTCCAGGAATGAAAATAGGGAAGGATTTGGTAACTGGGCTGCAGTGGTGCATGACCTCTTGGAAGAGCCCCGATGATCCTTCTATTGGTGAGTATAGGAATATACATGACACGAATGGATATCCACAAAATTTATGGTGGCATGGTGAAATTTTACAGGGAAGACTTGGACCGTGGAATGGTCTCGGCTTTAGCGGTTTTCCTATAGAAAAAGAAAATCAGATTTACTCGCCCGAGTTTGTCATGAATGAAAAGGAAATCTATATCGCATACAAACTTAAAAGTAGAGTTTTTCAACGGGTGGTTTTGACATGGGATGGCAAGAGACTGGTTTTGCAATGGATTGAGCGAATCAAAGACTGGATTGTGTATGCAAACGGTGTAGTAGATATTTGTGATCGGTTTTCTCTCTGCGGTCCTTTTGGAATCTGTAGCATTAACAAGCATCCACCTTGTATTTGTATGAAAGGGTTTGAACCAAGAAATCGAGAGGAATGGGAGGCATCAGATTGGGCAAGTGGGTGTATACGCAAAAAGCCTCTGCAATGTGGGAATGGGGATGAGGATGGTTTTTGGAAAATTGCAAGAGTAAAGGTACCAGACACACGACGGGTGTGGTATAATGTGAGCATGACCCCCAAAGAATGTGAGATGACTTGCAAAGGAAACTGCTCTTGTACAGGTTATACAAGTTTAGATATCAGAAATGGAGGAAGCGGATGTTTGTTGTGGCTTGATGAGCTTTTGGACACAAGAGAATACGAAGCAGATCAAGATATTTACATAAGAATGGCAGCCTCTGAGTTAGAAGGTACGAATTTTTTTCTCTAAAAATGGACCATTTCTGTGTTTTTTTTTGCTTATGTGCTAAACTATTATCATTTCTGAATGAAAGGTCTTGTGGACTCTCTGTCCAATTTCAACAAAAAGAAAAGAACACTTATAGTGGTGTTTTTAACTTCAACAGCTATGCTACTTCTCTTCGTAGTGACATATGCCTGTAGAAAAATAAGGAAAACCCCTCACATGAAAGGACAAGGTAACACAAAGGGCATTTAGTGTTGACACTTTTGCATGTTCATTGGATTCGAAGTTTAGATAAGTCATGTAACAAAAGCATTTGTAGGAAACTGGTATGCGCTTGATGCAAAGAATACAAGTCTGCAGATGGAACAACTTGATTTACAATGTTATAGTCTGCATGAAGTAGCCAGGGCCACAGGTAACTTCAGTGTCTCCAATAAGATTGGACAAGGCGGCTTTGGTCTGGTTTACAAGGTAACAAACATCTTCATGCCTCTTATATGGCATACGTTGCTTATCCCTATCATGATTCGAAAGTGTAAAATCTACAGAATTATAAGGTATCATAAACTCTTAATCATAATTATAATCGTAATCTGTTAGGGTGTGTTGAAGGATGGAAGAGAAATAGCTGTGAAGTGGCTCTCAGAAACATCCCAACAAGGGCTTGATGAGTTCAAGAATGAAGTCATCTGTATTGCAAAACTTCAGCATCGAAATCTTGTGAAGCTTCTTGGATACTGTGCTCATCAAAATGAACTGATTTTGATTTATGAGTATATGACTAACAAAAGCTTGGACTGGTTTCTTTTTGGTTTGAGTCACTCTCCATGATTTCACATAGTATCTTACTTTCAAACGTTATATAATATAGGACTCACCTTTTGGCAGATGAAACCAGAAGCTTAATGCTTAACTGGCCTCAACGATTTAAAATAATACATGGGATAGCTCGAGGCATCCTCTATCTACATCAAGATTCTCGCCTTCAAGTTATCCACAGAGATCTCAAGGCAGCTAATATTTTGCTAGACGGCGACATGAATCCAAAAATATCTGACTTCGGCCTTGCTAGAAATTTTGTAGGACATGATACCATTGCTAAAACAAAGAAAGTGGTCGGAACACAGTAAGAACATCCTCCTGAACTTTAATACTTTTTTTCCCTGAAAGGAAGGAAGATGAGATTGAACTATAAATTCTAAATTTAATTTTGCTTAACCTGTTTGTAGTGGTTACATTCCTCCAGAGTACGCAGTACACGGACGTTTTTCTATAAAATCTGATGTATTTAGTTTTGGTGTTCTCATGTTGGAGATAATCTGCGGGAAGAGAAACAGAGAATTCTTTCATGCAGACCATGGTGATAACCTTCTTGGACATGTAAGTTAAGTTGTAAGACCAGATACCAATATATATATATATGTTAACCAGATACTAGCGATTTATATGTGTTTTGGTTTGATATGATATGATGTAGGCATGGAGACTGTATAAAGATGGAAGGTCCATTGGATTGTTGAGTGCATCTTTACAGGCCTCATGTGTGGTCTCTGAAGTAGTAAGATCAATACATATTGCGCTGTTATGTGTGCAGCATCATCCAGAAGATAGACCAACTATGTGGTCAGTGGTTTTGATGCTGGTTGGTGAGGGACCACTTCCTAAACCTAAACCACCTGCTTTTTTCACTGAAGAGAGCTACGGTGAACTTGAATCTCTTCCATCAGTTGATGAATGCACAATAACAGTATTGTATGCTCGATAGCATGTGTTGTCAAGCCTGTTTTCACTAGATGAATTGGAATTTTCCCGGATTTTGTTCAGCAAATATTTGACTCAGATTTTACTTTTGAGAGGGAGTTATTAATAAAAGAGACAAGACTCATATAACTATGTATTATATTTAAATGATATGCAGCCCACTTGCTACTGCTTGAATATTATTTGAAAATGTTCTTTCTCCTGTCTTATCTTACTTACATTTAGCACCAAACCTAGGTTGGACCATACTCGTGTATGATTGACCTTTTTGGTCGATCAGGGCATTTAACTGACGTGCATGTTTTAATAGATAGCATGCATGCCGATGGAGTGCAACTCTAGTGTTTGGGGAGCACTACTTAACGGTTGTAAGGTTTATGGAGACATAGAGCTCAGTGAGTTAGTTGCAAAGAAGTTAATAAATTTAAACCCGTCGGACCCAAGAAATTATATCATGCTTTCAAGCATATACTCTAAAGCGGGCCGTTGGGTTGACTTTTCAAGAGTCAGAGCGTTAATGAAAGACCAAGGTGTTGTGAAAACCGCGGGTTGTAGCTTTATTGAACATGATCACAAGATTCATAGGTTTGTAGTGAGTGATCAAACACATCCTGACATCGAGCGTATATACACAAAGTTAAACGAGTTATTGAGCAAAATTGAGAAGGTTGGGTATGTAGCTAATACTGAGTTTGTTCCTCATGATGTAGAGGAGGACGTTAAGGGCGATTTGGTAAAAATGCACAGTGAAAAACTTGCTATTGCATTTGGTCTTTTGGTGTACAGTGACAATTAATCACTAAGAATTTGAGGATTTGTGGTGATTGCCATAACATGGCAAAGTTTGTATCGCGTGATCATCATTCGGGATACAAGGAGATTTCACCATTTTGCTGATGGGTTGTGCTCTTGTGGAGATTATTGGTAATCTTTATTATGATGGCCAGCTTGATTAATTTAAGGTGGCAAAGTATGTGACCCGAGTAATGGGTCAAACACGAGCGGGTTTTTTCCAGGTCAAAATGTCTCATGGTAGATTGTGTTTAGCCACAAATGCTTTGTTTTTCTTCAACTAAATGTATTTGGAGCAACCGGATAAATACAAATTACCGAATTTTTTTGGGCACCGGAACCGGTATCCACCTTTTGGCATTTTCGGTATCGGTACCGGTTCGGTACAATACTGGCAAAATACCGCATTTTACCTTCAAAATACCGATACTTATCGGTATCGGTATGGTAACCAATTTTCATGAAATTCGGGATCGGGACGGGATCGGTATTTGCTCATCCCTAGGTACCGGTATTTTCGGCACCGGTTGGTACCGAGCTCATCCCTATCTTAGTTATTGTTAGTGACAGTCGATTATATGCTAGATTGTTGATGTTTTAGCTAGGTGTAGGGCGATGCATATTATTATGTTTTTATCGAAAGTGTTAGTTGGGTTGTAACGAATCAAGGGTGTTGGATTAAAATTTGGTTTGTCATTGCAGTGTTGCACTAAGTTCATTGGAATACGGCCGTGGAATCAAACTAAAGACACCTTCTAAGTTGAGAGTGAGTACAAGTAACACCTTCCGAGTCATTTTATTGTTTGTTCAAGGATGCATTTTCAGTTGTGAAAGTAACATTTTGTTGTTGATTGTGATTTCGTTTTAATTTCGATAGTTTGTGCAAATTGAGATCTATGGATCAATTTCGTTTCATTTAGTTTGTGCAAATTGAGATCTATGGATCAATTGCAGGTCAATTTTAGAAATGGTTGATTGAATTGATGTGTTGCATAAAAAAGTCATGATTTATGTGATACGTAAATTCCTTTGTATTTAGCATAATTTATAGATTTTTTTAGTCATATAAATTAAATTATCTTTTCGGTTATTTTAGATATATAGTACGTTGGTTCGTTGTTTTTTCATCTTCAACTTCATATTTCCATAATAATTCAATGCGTACAATTTCTTTATGATTAGTTATTTATAAACATTACTAGGTTAGAACCCCGTGTATTACACGGGTTGAATAAATGTAATTGTATATACTAAATTAAAACAGTTATTCTTTAAAAATCTCGTTTATTACACGAGTTGAACAAATGTAATTCTATATATTAAATAATAAAAAAATTATATCTCTAAGAACCCAATGTAGTGTACTGAATAAATGTAATTTTATATACCAAATAATAAAAATCCGTGTATTGTACGGGTTGAATAAATCTAATTATATATACTAAATAATAGAAAAAAATTATATCTTTAAAAACATTGTGTATTACACGGGTTAAATAAATGTAATTTTGAAACCTTGTATATCGCAAGCGGGGCGAATATATACTAAATAATAAAAAAGTTATATCTTTAAAAACACAATGTATTACACGGGTTAAATAAATGTAATTTTGGTAAATAATATGCTATTGGATTCGTTTAAAAAATCATAAATTTGGTTCGATTTAATTCAAATCAAATCACAAACTTGGTTAAGTTTAATTCAAATTGATTAGAACCCTAATTTGAAAAATCAAAAACAGAATTATATTATTAGCTTATCTTCTTAATTAGTGTTTCTTTTAAAGTTTGATCTAATGTCTAATAAGTTATTTTGTATATTTTGTTTTTACTTTAAATTTTTTATATGAGCGTATTATTGTTTTTTTAAGTTTAAGATTATTGTTTTGTGTTATTATTTAAAAAAATATCTTTAATTTATAACTTAAATTTGAAGATAATATATTATTAGAAAAAATAGAATGATTCTATCATCAACATTCAAAGTAAGATAAGATTTAATATTAATTGATTATTTATTATTTAATTAATTGATATAAGATAAATATGAAAATGTAGAAAATTACAAATATAGACGTCTTCAATGAATGACACGTGTCACTTATTGGTTTCTTTTATTATAGTAGATAGAAGATTTTTTTCAAAGCGCACGCTACTTAAATGGAAATGGGAATGTCAATTGAAATTACCATCCAACTTCAAAGACATCTATATGATGCATACAACTTAAAAACCTAGCATGCTCTTGTCAAATAATATAGAAAATACAAATTACATATTCCAAGTATCACATTTTTGTGAAATAGGCCTATTTGTAATTTACTAAAATTTGCAACTTAAGTCAAGTTCCACTGCAAAATAAAGATCTACAAAATTTATAAAAATTTGGATTTGGCTTCTTAAGATACTGAAGCAGGTTTGGGGGTTTTGAGGCCAAATAAGTTCTCAAATAATTTAGGGGCCATTGGAGGTATGTTCATGGGCTCAGGAGCCATGAAATTCACAATCTTCTCATGAACATGATACCTGCACAATTAATTTCAGATTACACAAACTTTTACATTAACCGGGATATATATGTAAACCAGTCTACCAAATCGAATGTATATATGTTATTAAACTTCGGGCAGCACTTACGAATCACGCAATGGGTCAGGTTTTGGTAATCCCGCCCAATTGTGAAACCCGACGGTTTCACAAATTTCCCAACAGGTATCCGGTATACCCACTTATGAACTAATGTAGTTAAAAATTACCCATTGGGATTCTCGTTACCAAAAACCCAATTTCATCAATGAGCTGTACCTGATCTTTCGGCTTTTAGAAGCACGCCTGTCGACAATTTTGCGTTTTTTAGTTTGTAATCTCTTCAGAGCATAAAATGCAGTCTCTGAGATAATAAAAAAAAAAAAAAAAAAAAAAAAAAAAAACATCACCAAATTGACAACTCACCAAGCAGTGGGTATTTAACTAAAAAAAGAAGATATATCAATTCAATGCTCAGGTTTCTTACCAGATGATCCCGCATTAACAGTTTCAAAAAATTCTCTAAGTAATTGTTGATAGAACTCAGAATCATCAAGTAGTTCAGGATCACCATCAGCATTCATTGCCTAACCAGAACCAAAAAACAGACGTTAATACACAAATGATTTGGTGCAGAAAAAGATTTCAGATCATCGAATGTAAAACTGCAATAATAAAAGTAGACTTTTGAGTGACCCGTCAAATTAACATCAAAGTTTGGTAAAAGTCAAATAAGAAGTGGGTTACTATATTAAACTAGGGTTAATGGATTTAAACACCCCCAACTATGGCCATTTGGCCGATGGCACTCTTAACTTTGACTTTGGCTCACACCACTCCCAACTTAACACATGGGTTGTCATGGCACCCCCTCGTTAAATATTCACTAACCAGGTTAGTAAATTTTGCTGACGTGGCCATTTTATCTGATGTGGCATGTATGATGTGTCATTTAAATCTGATGTGGCCAATTATTTTTTTAAAGAAATCTATATAATATTTATTATATATATATATATATATATATATATAATATGTGTATATGTAGTTCTCCCCTTCTGCATCTCCATCTCCCTCTCCCTCTCTCCACCAACAACTGCCACCATCACCGCCACCACTTCCTCACCTGCTAATATCCACCGCCACCCCTTCTGCATCTCCACTCCCTCTCCCATTACCATGTATATAAGCTCCACCTCCACCACCGCCATATCTGAAACAGCCACACCACCACCGCTCAGATCTGAAACAGCCACACCACCACCGCTCAAAACAGCCACACTATATGAATCTGTCTCTGGCTAGCGTTGACCCGGACCCAAAGCAAAACAGAATCGAACAAGGCTCCACCTCCACCACCGCCATACGTCGCTGCTGCTACTGCCTTCGTCGCCGTTGTCGGCCGACATCTCCGTCGGCCACCACCACCACCGCCGCGGCTCCACCTCCACCACCGCCATACGTCGCTTGTGTCTTCACCGTTTAAATGTTCTGCAACAGGAGGTTGTCGGAAGGGGGGTATGGCCGGCTGGTTAGTCGGAGTAGAGAGGGAGAACGAGGGGTGTTGTGTGGGGGTTACATCGGAGGATGGAAGCCGGCAGGTAATCGGTGGGTGGGTGTTGTTTTGAGTGTTTTGCCTGATTTGGGGTTCAATTTAATGATTTGGGGATTGATTTAGGTTTTATAGGTGGGTGGGTGTGGTGGTGAAGGTGGAGCTGTGGTGGTGACGGTGGGTGCAACGGTTGTGGTGATGAAGGTGATGAAGGTGGTGACGGTGGGTTGCAACTTGAGAAAGGGAGAAAGGGAGGTGGTGGTTGGGGTTCAATTTTTGGATCAGATTTGAAGTTGAAGGTGGAGCCTGATTTGGGGTTCAAATTCTGGATCAGATTAAAAATAAATAACAATACACATCATGTTATCTCATAAAAACAGGCCATGTCAGCATGCCACGTTGGACAAAATGGCCACGTCAGCAAAATTTACTAACCTGGTTAGTGAATATTTAACGAGGGGGTGCCATGACAACCCATGTGTTAAGTTGGGAGTGGTGTGAGCCAAAGTCAAAGTTGAGAGTGCCATCGGCCAAATGGCCATAGTTGGGGGTGTTTAAATCCATTAACCCATTAAACTACCATCACATAACAAAGTAACTAAATTAAAGAACATATAAAAACCCGTTGGGGATAATATTAAATTTGAAAATACTAAGATCAAATTTTGAGTAACTACATACCTCATCCTTATCCTTATTAGAAACCTGCCAATAACATGAGCAGTAAACTGAATTAATTTGGAAAATGATAGCCAAAAATAAGAATATGATATCAAACACAGGCAATTTTATTCAAAGTTGGCGCAACAGAAAATAAGAAATGTTGAAAACTACATGAGACTCGTATAAATAAGGGATTATGAACTTACATCACCAAAAACTGGGACAACAGATCTCCTTTGCTGCATCCCTTTTATCATTCTACTTGGGTCCCGCATGTATGATGCAACTTGATCACTGATATTCTACAAAAGAGAAATAATCAGGTGAGCAATGGTGCAGATGCGTAGCATAAGCAACCAAAAAACCCAAATGGCAAACCTGATTAAAGGCTTGAAATTTATTTTTCATGCCGGCTGCACCACTTGTCACCTGTGTCTTCCTCTGCCACTTATCCACGGAAATGTTTCTAAAAGGAGCAATTCTGCATCACAACAATATCATCGATAACAAATTCAGTGCGCAAAACATACTTAATTATGAAAAGTCATGATATAGATTTAATCATGATAATCTGATTGATGCTGTGACGCTATGTAATATTATACAGAATATAAGTACCTAGACTGCATTTGAGAAATCTGAAACCATTCTTCATCTTCTTCAGTTGAGTTCCTAAAAGCATCTAAGCTTTTAGAGGATCGTGCAGCATCTCCTTCTAAAGAGAAAACTTTTGTTTTAATATCCAAATAATACAACCATTCCAACATAGTAACTGTTAGTGTGGAATCATGTAGCATACCTTCAGTTGCATCCATAATTGGCGGGTTTTTCTCCACCAGTATCTGTTGTTAAATATTTTCATGAACAAACAAACCTATTTTAATGCATAAAGATAACTTATTACGACTATCTTACCTCCTGCAATTTAAGAATGGAGTCAAGGGTTTTCTTAGTTGAATCAATTAGGTCTGAATAAGCTTCTTTAATTTCTTCACTAGAATTGCAGAAAGCAGATCGCACTGGCTCCTGCAGAGTATTATCATAATTAAACGTGATGATTCAGCGTAAAAACATATGTTACAAAGATATTAAAACTTTGATTTGAAGAAAACCTGTGGAAGTCGGTTTGAGGTTGAGAAAGACTTCTGTAGCAAGAATCTGAACTCAAGAGTTTTGTCCCAAAGAGCCTTGACAAATGTCAACAATATGAATTAATCCACAAGTAACTTACAGCAAAATAATTTAACATTAGTATGTAAAATATGATTATTTCAATAAGAATCTAATTGTTTAAAAAAATGATTTAAGAGGTTCCATGCATCAAAAACACATTTTGGGTTAGTTTCAGCATGTTTCCTTATATACTAATTATTTTGATTTTACTCATATGACACTACAAAACAAAAACATAACCTGAATCGACCCAGTTACAAGTAAATGAGTCAAAATTGCCACGTGTACAAATACTTAATCCCTACCCTCGAATCTTATCGGTGCTAGCTTAACAAACAAGTGAAATGTTAGTGAAAATCACTTTGTGAGATGAACAAAAAACAAGATTAATCACTAAGCTTAGTACTACTATAAGCTAACAATCATCCTTAAATCAGGAATGCATAGCTACTGAGGGACATACCCACTTTGCAGTTGATGCGGAAAACTATCGGATATCGGTCAAGGACCGATATTTGAGATATCGGTTATCGCGGTGAGATATCGGTTCAATGTTTTTTCTTGTTTATTTATAAATATGTGTGACATACCTGATAAATTAAACACACATTCTATGATTCTAACACTTAACATTCTATGAAAAACTGATAAATGACAAACTAAATTAAACACACATTCTGGGAGGGACTATTGTAGACTGTGCGATAGACTTAGGTTGAGTAACTGGGAGGGACGACTGTTGCTGCCAATGCGTGTGAAGGGTGCCAATATAGTTCCGTTAATGATAATTGGGCCAACAATAACACAAAAGGGAATGGGCTTTGGGCTTTGGAGAGCAGGCTTTAAAAAAAAGAATAAAATTGGGCCAACTGATACTATCGCCGACATAACCGATATTACAAAGACAAAATATTCGCGATATATCTCCGATATTATCGCTACCAATATTATAACTGAGATTTTGAACCGATATTGTATTGAGGATCCGATAACCGATATATCGGTGATATATCACCGAGATTAACTGCCTAGCATACCCTTTGATTTTTTACGGCTTGACCTTTGAGAATATCATCGTCTTGGTCACGTCTTATGTTTCTGAAAAGGTCTCTGAAAAAAAATACAAGAAAAATTACCAAATGAGATTGGATGATATGAGATCATAAATTATGTTACCAACTTTAAAAACACAACTGTCCAGCCAGTGTTTATACAAGAACCAAGAAGCGTGAAAAAAAACACACAACGAAACAGTGGCAATACGGCAGGGTGGGTAGCGGGTAAAAACAATTACCTTCTAGTGCGAATCAAAAGAGATATAGTTGAGTTTGGCTGACCAACAAACACTTTGTATCCGTTTATTTATTTTTATACATAATTAAGGTTTATGTGACCAACTATTCAAAAGCAATAATACTAGAATACCAATCTAACCTTTTTAATAAAACAGTTCACGTAGTTTTATGCATTGCTAAACATTTTTTTAATCCATTTTCTTATAGTTATATCATCATTCACAGAACCAGAGAAGCTTACTGTTCTTTGTTTTGGAGATCTTTGTACTCCTTCTCAAGCTCTTCCATATCAGCATGATTGATGTCTTCTGCTTTCATTCCCATACCATTATCATCACCATCTCCGTCATCGTCATCATCATCATCACTCTCGCTTTCATCCTCATCCTCTCCAATGGTACCGTTTCCAAAACCATCTTCCTCGCTCTCCATCTATATCATCAGAAGAAATGCATATTTATTAAAAAATTTGTGGCACAATAGATAATATATATAGTCAAAACAAAAGGATGCAATAAGATCTTTTATACATTCATACTATCCATTTCTGAGTCATACTTGTCTTCACTGTCACTACTGTTGTCTCCATCGGCCTACAGAATTAAACAAAAAAAAATAGTCAATCACTTCATGTTACATGCACGATGTAGAACGAATTAATGACAACTAGTACATTTACAACATCGGTCGGACAAAAAACAATAAAAACCATATTTAGCAGTAAGTCAGTAACAAGTGATAAACCTAATACTAAACAAAATCAACTGAACTAATAAACACAAAATTAGAGTGATTTAAATGAAAGTGACAGCTATGAAAATGCAAGCTAACTTCTTGCAACGCTTGTTACAATTGAGGGCTGGTACTTTTCAAGATGTAGCGAGTTCTCCAACCTTGCTAAAACAGAGGATCAAAATAAAAATAAAAAACCACAAGATCACAGACTTGCCTATCCTTAAACTTTATCACAAAGTATTAACTACCAACAATTCATCATCTACCACATAAAGCAGCAAACTTTATCCCTTAACTTTGGTAGGCAAATAAATTTTAAAGTGACCACCATATATTCTTTCTTAAGCCAGTGTATCAACATACAAACAAACATCTTCACTGTGGTTAGACCGTGGGGTATGGTGGGGCGTGGGTTGGGGGCATGGTGCGACACGTGGACTATCGGACACCCAAGACCAAAAGCCAATTTCAAAGGGGTATGGTGGGGCGTGGGTTGGGTGGCGTGGAAAAAAAGCCAATTTCAAAGGGCTAGTGCTCTTGGCCAACGAGGTTCCGCCATGTCATGTGGTAGCCCCGCCCCACGCCCGGCCTTAAACTCCCGCCCAAGGGGCCACGCCCAAACCCAAGCCCACCCGGGGTGGTGACTTGGGCGTTTCTCTCCAACCCCCGCCCCATACCCCATAGTCTTATGAGTTAGTGTTTGTTGGGTTGGGACATATCAGTCATGTTAAATTCATAAATCACATTTCTTGTTTTAAAAACTTTTATGGATCCTCAAATCTATCCAGCACAAACAAACATTATAGAACTACGTACGGTATACAAAACCCTAGAAATCTAAATCTGTTATACCAAAAGAACAAATACCTTAACAGGACCTAGGGAATTAGTCTTGACGATATTCGAAACAGATTGACAAGCCGTAACTGCAGCAAAACATTAAGGATCAATTGAGTGATAATCGAGTAGGGTTTTAAAAGATGAACACAAACACCTACTGTTTTGAGTGCGAACATCTTGACGATCTCCGAGAATATCAAGCGCCATTGTTGATTGTGATTCTTGATGTATCTGAAGCTTGAAATGCTATATAGTTCTCGAAGAACCCTAATACTGTGTGTGTGAGCCTTGATGTATGTCTGCTTGTTATGGAGGGTTTTCTAAGCTAGGCTTAGGGGTGTTTGGGATTTATTTTTTTTCTCCTTTTTAACTTCTACTTATTATAAGTCAATAAGTCAGGATTTCCTAACCTCTACTTTTTAACTTTTCATCACACAAAAACTCATTATAAGTCACTAAGTTAACCCAAACACCCACTAAAAACCAACTTATTAACTTATTATAAGTCAATAAGTTAAAAGTTGTTCCAAAATAAGCTAACCTAAACACCCACTTATTTTAGGGTAAATTACTTTTTGAGTCCCTGTGTTTTATGAGTTTTAACTAGTTGAGTTCAAAAACAAAAAGTTTAACGACCTGAGTCCCTATAAGCATTTTCTTTAACCATTTGAGTCCAAATTTCTAACCCAGTTAGAATTTTGTTGTTAAGTATTGTTAAATGACCAAAATACCCTTATTGTTAAAAAATAAAAAAAAATTATTCATCTACAGCAGATTTGATCTCTTTCTCTCTCAACCTCATCCCTCTCTCAACTAAACATTTCCACCACCGTTACACCTCCACCCACCATCACTACTGCACTCTACCATCGCACCCCCCGCTGGTGTCTCAAAATGTTTAGAGAGTGAAAGATCCGAGAAAGAGAGGGTATTTTTGTATCAATAATCCATTCCCCCATCTTGGATAATTAAGTTCTACAAACTGCATAACCAATGGTGGGGATGGTGTTTTATGGGTGGCTATGGTGGAACAAGGATGGTGGATCGATGGGGTTAGGGAGGACGGTGATAGGTGTGGTGGGTGAGGTGTTTAGATCTGAAATCAAATTAGGGATTAGGGTTCAGGGGGGCGATGAATCAGATCACAACAACTGTAAAGGAAAATTATTCAACATCACAAATCGAAAGCAAATCAACAAACATACAGACGGGACGGAATCCGAATACGGCGGCCGGTGGCGGTGGGGATCTAGTGGACAGACTGGAAGGAGATTCAACTTTATATACTGCTTTTGACGACGTTTTTATCGCGGCTGTTATGAAATCAAACGTATAAACTTGAGATGACGATCTGTGGGTGGCGCGCTGCAGTGTAGATGTGGTGGTGGGGTGGGGGTTGGAGAGATTGTATGCAGGTGTGTGTTTGTGAGTTATCTGTGTGTTTATGCTATATATATATATATATATATATATATATATTCATAATGAATAAATAATTTTTTTATTTTTTAACTATAAGGGTATTTTGGTCATTTAACAAAACTTAACAACAAAATTCTAGCTGGGTTAGAAATTTGGACTCAAATGGTTAAAAAAAATGCTTATGGGACTCAGGTCGTTAAACTTTTTGCTTTTGGATTCAACTAGTTAAAACCTATAAAACACAGGGACTCAAAAATTAATTTACCCCTTATTTTATTTAGAGTAAATTGAGTCCCGGTTTGGACACGTTTGCTATTTTCGTCTAAAATGACACTTTTGTACCATTTTGCCCCACACGTTTGTATCTTTTTGTCATTTTCGTCCAAATTCCTAACTGGGTTAGAAACAACCGTTTGATGAGGGTTTTTTTTTTGAAATTTCACAAATACAGGGTCTAAAATGTAATTTCTTTTTAAACCTAAAACCATCACCTATCTATCTGCTTTCTCTCTCTACAACCTTCGGAACAAACACCATAAACCTTATCAAAGCATCCACCAAACACCATAAACCACCACCTCAATCCACCGGAAACCGACCACCACCGTAAACCTTCACCTGTAAGCATCATCCTCGTCAACCTGCCATCATCTGCCACTGCTCTTCCGGCGACACATAGTACCGGAATTCCCTTCATCCCCGTCGAACCCCCCACCCCACCCCACTACCAAAACCGATCACCACCACCACTCTCCACCTTACACCACCACATCTCCCCGATTAGCCGATGGCCACCATCACACCACCGGCGATCAACGACACTCTCACGCAAATATCCTCACCTAAAAATCAGATCTATAAAAACTCCAACCTTGACTCAACTACCTTACGAGTGTTGACCTCAACTAGTTCAACACCATTGATCGGAAACCCAGTTCACCATCTCTTCATATATCCTAGGCAGCACCACCACCACTGATCGGAAACCCAGTTCACCATCTCTATTCGTTTTTTTTCCAGGTGATTCCGGCCACGACACAATGGTGGTTGGCGATGCAGATAGCTGGTGGTGTGGTGTTTGCGGTCATCGTGGTGGTGGTCAGAGGGTTGTGGTGGCGTTGGCTGCAGAGTTGTGATGATGAGAGAGAGAAGGGGTTAGGGAGGGGGAAGAGTGATCTGTATATATATATATATATATATATAGGTAAAGAGTAAAATACAAATGCGCTTATCGTACGATACGTACGCGATCATCCCAGTCGTTCGATCAGGTGCAGATCTGGTGCGAATTCAATACATATCGCATGTGAAAATATGGTTAGCATGGGGTAGTGTGAAAATGGCATGGGGTGTGTAGATGGACAAAATCGCATGTGGAAGATTTGAATATCGCATGTGAAAAAATGGCATGGGGTAATGTGAAAAATGGCATGGGGTGTGTAGAATCGCATGTGGAAGATTGAATATCGCATGTGAAAAAATAGCTAGCATGGGGTAATGTGAAAAATAGCATGGGGTGTGTGGAATCGCATGTGGAAAATTGAATATCGCATGTGAAAAAATGGCATGGGGTAATGTGAAAAATGGCATGGGGTGTGTAGAATCGCATGTGGAAAATTGAATATCGCATGTGAAAAAATGGCATGGGGTAATGTGAAAAATGGCATGGGGTGTGTAGAATCGCATGTGGAAAATTGAATATCGGATGTGAAAAAATGGCTAGCATGGGGTAATGTGAAAAATGGCATGGGGTGTGTAGAATCGCATGTGAAAAATTGAATATCGCATGTGAAAAATCTGTGTGTGTGTTACTGTTCATCTTCTTCGATTGTTGGTCGATCATTGTCAGTCTTCTTCCGTTTGACCCTTACAACTCCCAAATTAGTAGTTCTTATTATCGATATCGCACTAAAAGGAACGAAGGGAGGTTGAGGAAGAAGATTTTCAGGTTTTTGAATTTGATTTAGGGTTTGATTTTGAACTATCATCGGTCAATTACGGAGATTTATGACCTCGCAATGACGTTTTTAACCTTCCTGGTATGATTTAAATATATTAAAATGATTAATTTAATCATTTAAATTAGTTTCGCCCGCGTTTGATCGATTGAAGATCGTACGGCTGAGGGCATCGCGTACATAATGTAGGATAAGAGGTATTGTACGTTAACCGGCCTCTATATATATATATAATATATATATATAGGGTAAGGATAGTGTAAAAATGGCCTAAAGTGTGAGAAGTGTATTATAACACTATATATAATACTATATAACACCATATAAACACCGTATACCAATATGTAACACCATATAATACCATATAACACTATGTAACACTATATATCATTATATAACAAATATAACACTATACATCTATCATAGACATGCTATCAGACAACCTATAGTGTTATATTTGTTATATAATGATATATAGTGTTACATAGTGTTATATGGTATTATATGGTGTTACATATTGTTATACGATGTTTATATGGTGTTATATAGTATTATATATACTGTTATAATACACTTCTCACACTTCTCACACTTTGAGCACTTTTTACAGGATCCTCTACCTATATATATATATATATATTAGATTTATTAGTATTTTGTTTTATGCATTTAATTTAAAGAAACTTTAAAAATACCCCATTTGATGTTATAAAGTAACTTGGTTAGGAATTTGGACGAAAATGGTAAAAAGTTACAAATGTGGGGGGCAAAATGGTACAAAAGTGTCATTTTGGACGAAAATGTCAAACGTGCCCAAACCTCAGGGACGAAAATGGCAATTTACTCTTTTATTTATCAACCGATTGGGTTTGTTGAACCGGGCCGAGTTGGACCTATAAAGTAAAACTTAAAAAGACATTCCCTCACAACATTCATTGTATTTCTCTTGAATATCAAGCTACCAGTTGACCCAGCCAGCCGGCGTGAACTCTTAATCTCCCTCCGATGTGTTTTCACATCCAGCAACAAAATGTGTATATCAGTGTTACTATGGCAAGCTCATCCACTTTACCCGCTTCTTCTATTAGCCAATCGAGATGAATATCTTGACCGGTGAGACATATTTACCAGACAATTTCAATCATTCTCATACTTATGTGTACAGTGTTCTTGATATGTAATTTAGAGAGACGGAGCCATTAAAGTGGTGGGAAGGGGGGAAGATGTTGGGTGGCAGAGATGTCACCGCTGGAGGAACGTGGTTGGCATCTAGCACAGAAGGAAAAGTGGCTTTGGTCACCAATGTCCGGGAGGAGGTTAAGTCCTCGATATCAGCTGCCAACAGTAGGGGCCATCTCCCGGTTCGTTTTTTGCAGGTTTGTTTTCACTTTGGGGTTTCTGCACGCCAACTGTTTGTTTTAATCCTGTGTCTGCCTGCTTTTATATCCTGTTTTGTTGATGAGAACTGAAGGTGTTGATGAGAACTGGTCTTGGTTTTAAAAAGCGTGCCTAGGAGCACTTAGGCACAGGAAAACGGGTTGAGGCATAGGCATGAGTTACACCTCTTGTATATGGGACGATTTTGTGTATCAGGAATTGAGGACGGTGTACATATAGGTTATTAATACACTAGGGTTAGGGTAAACTGAAAACTTATACGAGTTGTGAGAACTTAGAGAACTCGGCCTTACGAAAGGTTTTTTCAAAAATCCTAAAAAAATCAATTTTTCCAAAAAAAAGAAAACTTGTTTTTTTTTCATTTACGGCAAGCGTAAATGCTGTAAAAAGTGATGTCATGCTTATGTTATCAGCTTTTTACAGCTTCTATAAGGGGCCGAAAAACACCACTTCGAATTTTTTTTTACAGCAGTCTTTTCTAACATTTTAATCTATGGGTGTGAAAAAAATGAGGGCAAAACTCGCACGGGAAGGACGAGTTCTCTAAATTCTCACAACTCGGAAGGGTTTTCCCTTGATCTTGATCATAATATACTAAATCATATATAGAGCTTATGTATATAAATACCTTGCACCTCGCATACTTGATGCGGTGCACATGGTGCTTTTTAAAACCAAGGAACTGGTTAATGATGTACTAGAACAATCATGCACTTTTGTGAAGTATTTACTTATGACAATGGCTAGAGCAACAAAAGCCCAATGGAGTTTGCAGAAGAAGTTGGGAATGAAGCAGATGAATACAACGGGTTTAATTTAATAGTTGCTGATATTTTGTCCAAGAATATGGTTTATGTAACCAATAGACTGAAAGGAGACAGTAGCTACATGACTAGAGTTTCACCTGGTGTCCATGTGCTATCAAATGCAAGTCTTGACACTCCTTGGCCTAAGGTAACAAATCAAGTCCTTTTTTAGTTTATCTGCTCGTTGCATGCAAAAAAAAGAACGTTGTTCTAATGTTTCTTTAGTGGCCTTTGTCTATAAATTTGCCTTTGTATTATCACTCAGGCTCAAAGATTGGAGCGTGGTTTTAAAGATCTTTTGGATGCATACGGTGTAGGTGAAATTCCCATTATTGAGATGGTTGATAAGCTGATGGGAAACACTGTAAAAGATGACATCAGTATGCTTCCTGGTATCCGCTCTCCAGAGATTGAATACGAGTTGAGTTCTGTATTTGTTGACACGGTACTCACAGAGGTAAACAAAGTATTCAGCCACCTTTAGTTATCCGTTAATGATCTCCATGATATTTGATCCTAAAAGTTGATATTACGCAGAGACCTTATGGTACAAGAAGCATGTCTGCATTGGCTGTGAAAGTAACTGGTGAAGTGTTCTTCTATGAAAAACATCTGGAAAATGGTTTGTGGAAAGAGCAGACTCAAACTTACACGATTGAGAAAAATGACAAGTGTGTGAATTAGTACAATATATAAATTTTACTGTCAGTTGCTTCATCTTGAATTATATGAATAATGATGTATAGCTTCCATGAATAATCTCTGTTATTCATAATGTAATATCACACTTTTTTAATTTTTATGTTCCCATATTCGACTACTTTAGACCAACCTGAGTACTTTTTTTCTAATCAAGGTAACCTGACTCAACTCATTCTAAGTAAATGAGAACTTTGAAAATGATAAAAAAAATAGCAACTGAGTTTCCCAATATGATCCAATAATTACAATTACAGGTTATATTATACACAAACATTAATCGTTGATCTTGGATACAAAAAGTTAGGCAAAGTTCACTTTCCAGGAACAAAGTTTGTGGCATAAGCCCAAGCATTGTTGCTAACAGGGTCCGCAAGATGGTCAGCGAGGTTCTCCAATGGACCCTTCCCGGTCACAATAGCTTGTACAAAGAACCCAAACATGGAAAACATAGCCAGTCTACCGTTCTTTATCTCTTTGACCTTTAACTCAACAAAAGGGTCACAATAGCTTGTACAAAGAACCCAAACATGGAAAACATAGCCAGTCTACCGTTCTTTATCTCTTTGACCTTTAACTCAACAAAAGCTTCTGGGTCATCAGTGTGACAACCCTCGTAATTCCATGTATCCGTACAATTTATAAATAATAACTAAAGTGCTTGATGATTGTGCTAAATTATTTAACTGCTCTCTGATTACTGTGTTATACTTACATGTGCGTGTTAGCATACTAGAAGTATGCAGAAAACTTGACTAAATGGTCCTGAATATTTTCCTATGTGTTAGGAATTAATTGTGTTACAAAAATATATGTATAAGACGCCTTACGGAACAATTTAACAACTTAACGGAACAGTATCCGACCGAACAACCGGACATTACCCGGGACACCAAATATTTGTCAAACACATTATTTAATTATTTTTGGCTAGTCATGATCCCCGTATATCATAACACCCACTAAAAACCTTATGACTAACACCTATGATCATATTACTTGCAATCTAACTACCTATTTACCACTTAGTTCAAAATGTTACATAACCCCCCCCCCCCCCCCCATGTATAAAATCGGTCACCAAGGGACCCACAAGATCACCAACATATCTCCCAAAATCTACTTCAAATATTTGGTGTGATGGTTGCTTGTGGTGATAACCAAGATATTTGAAATAATCTTTAAAGGCATGGAGCATTAGATCTTTTATCATTCCTCAAGATTTCACTCATCTCACCCCACTCTTCTCTCTCACTTTCGGTTCCCACAAAACCGCCATCACCCTCACTTTCACACCATCTCTTCCATTTTTACAAGTTCCATTAAGTTTAGAAGGTGATTCAAGAAGGTTACTACTTGTGGAGCTTCAAGAAGGGCTTTGTCTTGCTTGTTCTTCATCTTTTCTCATCATCCTCCTCAATAGATTCTACCCTAGCTATAAGCTAGTAGTAAGCTCTTGTTTAACCTTTGATCATCTCATTTTATGGCTAACATTGTAGTATGATGCTTATGTTTACAACTAAAATGCAAGAACACTAAAAATATAAACATAAAGGTTACATGAAGTTTACTTGTATATGAAATGCTATTAGTTGATGTTGTCATGGGTATGTTGTTGGTTTAGGGTTGTTTATTACATATATGATGATTGATCGTCGAACTCTTGATAAATCCGTTGTTCGGACATGTGTTGATACAATATAGTAACATTTAAACTATAAAGAACATGCTGAATCACATTTCCAGCCGACTTCATCAGGCTGTAAACAGGCCATAAATTCAACGAAAAACCGATATTTTGAATCTAAAATATGTTATTATGAAATACGGTTCTAATGGCACCAGAATCATAATTTTTGGACTCCGTTTACTATTTTTAAAGTGTTAATTTGTAACAGCAACTTAAGCTGAATTTTGACAGCCGTAAATGGGTGTTATACTTTCAGTCATAACCTGAGTTTTGTGATGAATCGGACCATGAAATTTGTACAGTAGATGACAACCGATGCATTTGTAATTACCCCACTGGAATTTCATAAATCGGACACTCGATGAATTTTTAATAAATTGTTCCGTGGACTGTGGTCAGAAATATATAAATCCGAGTTCAGTCCGGAATATGAATTTTTATAAAATATTGGTAATGAACCGGACCCCGATATTTTTACACAAAAAAATATGGAACGTTTAAGACATCCTGTAAAAATTTGGGAATTTTTGGAATAATTTAACTATTTTATTAAAATGTCCGAAAACAGCCGGTTTTGAATATAAATGCTGAAAAGACATAAGTTGTGACTCGCGTGTCTAAATGTCGAGTATGCTATCTGTGAATGATCTAACATGTTATATATGTTATGTGCATTATCGTATGTTTGATTTTGAGTGGGGAATGGATGGGAATGATATATGGGCATAAACCGTTAAAGTGATGCATGTTATGTGATAGATACGTGTAGGAACTTGGTGTTCTATTTGAAGTCACTAATAAACTAAGTGGTAATCGTACCAGGACGTGATTGACCGACCTTGACTGTTAGCTACTTTTGAGAGTCAAACCGAGCAACCGAGGTGAGTTCACACACTTTCTAAGGCATGGGATTCCCGGTGGGTTGGGAATGGGATTTGAATAACTACTCGTAATATCATTACTATTAAACTACTTTTCACCGTCCTCGGATTGAAGGGCACGTACGTAAAACCTACGTACACTCACACTCGCTACGGTCCTTGGATCAAGAAGGCCACGTACAAACACGACTAGTCGACACATGGGAAGCCCCCACTAATCTTCGCACACATGTTTGGGAAACCGCGATACGTCCACTAATTATCGCACACATGTTTTGGAAACCGCGATCCGGCCACTAATCATCGCAAACATGTTTGGGAAACCGCGATACAGATAACTAAGATACTTGGTTTACGAAATGAACAAATGATTTACGAACACTATAACTAAACAACCAACTGTAAATTCACTCAACTTTGTTGTTGACTCGTTTGTTACATGCCTTGCAGGTCGTTAGGTATCTATGGAGCTTGCATCGGAGTGGGAAGAGTCGTTGTGGGACATGGACAACTATGTACCATGCTAAACATTTGAAACATTTAAACTTATGATTCGGTTTTAAACTTTATGCTTCCGCTTGTAACTTAAACTATGTTTTGTTTAGACACCAATTGTATTGTGTTGGATTTTACAAACTACTTACATGCTTGTTCAATATGATTGGTGGCTTGATCCTGGTCACGTCACGCCTCCAAGCGGTGGTACTCCGCATGGTGGATTTTGGGGGTGTGACAGATTGGTATCAGAGCCATTGGTTATAGTGAACTTGGTTTTAATAAGGGAAAAACTTTTTGTTAAAACCAGACTATAACATGTATAGTGTTCAACAATCCACAACGACGCTTCGCTCCACGTGCAAGACTCAACATTATAGGTAATATGGTTTATGTTTTTATTACCTACCTGCTAGTAGCACATTTGATCATAGTATGCATTAGCTAGTGTAATAACTGCTATTTGAACCTTGTGTGCTTACTCTCTTCTGTCATCCCACACTTACGCACCTTGCGACACCTTCTTACGTGTGTTCCTTCTATATGAAGATCATGAGTGAACGTCTCGACATGACCCAGGGTCAGCTGACGACCTTGATTAACGAATGGATTGCTGAAGCCTTAGCAACCCAAACAGGGAGTCAACCCATGCACCTTCAAACACGCATGGGCACCTTCAAGGCGTTCCTGGAATGCAAACCTCCCACTTTTGACGGAACTGAAGGGACAATCGGCCTTCTACACTGGATTCGAAGAATCGAATTTACATTCGAAGAAAGTGAAAGCCCTACCAACAAACGAGTGGAGTACGCTACTGGCATGTTGCAAGGGAAAGCGTATTCTTGGTGGAACGCATAGGTTCAGATGCTCGGGTTGGCAGACGCGAATGCCACCCTCTGGAGCGACTTCAAGGATTGGATTAAGGAAGAGTTCTGCCACCTGGACGACATACTGAAACTTGAGATAGAGTATTATGGTTTGAAGATGGAAGGATCAGAGATCGAGGCATACACAAAGAGGCCCAACGACTTGGCTGCCTTATGTCCTAACATGTCACAACCCATATCTAGGCGAATCAAGCTATACCTCAGAGGCTTAGTCCCGGAAATCCAAGGGTCTGTAAGTGCGGCCAACCTTCCCACAATCCAGCAAGTCATTCGTTTGGCACACCAGCTCACCGATCAGGCGGTGGAAGAGGGCAAGCTGCCCAAGCGTATTAACGCTACTACTACTGATGCTCCCAGTAACAACAAGCGCAAGTGGGATGGAAATTCGGGCAAGGGTTCTACTCCAGTTCAGTCTCAGTCCCAGCAGCGAAAGACAGATGAACACAGGAACCCCAGTCAGCAGCCTTTTGGAAATCAAGGTCAGGGTAGATATAGGGGAAATCACCCAAAGTGCAATCGATGTAGTTTGCACCACAGCAGGCCGTGCAACAAGGGTCGTTGTCAGAGATGTAGCAAGTTGGGACATGAAGCCAAAGATTGCCGAAGCTTACGTCCTGCGAAGCAGAACCGACAACAACGGCCACAAACTCCCCAAAACCAACAGCAACACCAGCAAGGTAATAAGGGATGCTTCCAGTGCGGTGCTGAGGGTCACTTCAAGAGGCGTTGTCCTCAGCTGAATCAGAATCTGAACAACAACCAAGGAAATGAGAACAACAATGGAGGCAAAAATGGGGGTAACAATAACGGCAAAGGTCGCACCTTCGTGATTGGTCAGGCTGACGCAATGAACGATCCCAACGTTGTGCTGGGTAAGTTTCTTCTAGATGATTTCTTTGTTACTGTTTTATTCGATTCGGGTGCCGATACTAGTTATGTGTCCTTAAAAGTTAGTCAAATGCTTAAGCGCACCCCAACACTTTTGACCGCCAAACACACGGTAGAGCTAGCAAACGGTAAAAGTCTCGAGGCCACACACATGGTTAAGGGTTGTAACCTTGTTTTAGCTGGTCAGACTTTCTCTATCGATCTCATCCCTATCACACTTGGTAGTATCGACGTCGTTATTGGGATGGATTGGCTATCTCATCATCAAGCGGAGATTGTTTGCAAGGAGAAAATCGTCCGCATTCCTCGTTCTGGTGAAGAATCTCTGGTGATTCAGGGCGATAAGAGTGGTGCTGTTGTAGGCATTATCTCTTTCCTTAAAGGCCCAGAAGTGTTTGCATAAGGGCCACACTGCCATTCTAGCGCTCGTTACTGACACATCAACGGAAGAGAAGAAAATTTAAGACATTCCTATAGTGCGCGATTTTCCTGAGGTATTTCTTGAGGAATTACCTGGTCTTCCGCCTCATCGACGAGTCGAATTCCAAATCGAGCTAGCTCCTGGAGCAGCGCCCATAGCTCAAGCACCTCATCGCTTAGCCCCAACCGAACTGGAAGAACTGTCCAAGCAATTACAAGAACTTTGGAAAAAGGTTTTATTCATCCTAGCTCTTCGCCCTGGGGAGCTTCAGTGTTATTCGTAAGGAAGAAAGACGGTACCTTCAGAATGTGCATCAACTACCGTGAACTCAATAAGGTGACCGTAAAGAATCGTTATCCTCTCCCGCGCATTGATGACTTATTCGACCAGTTGCAAGGGTCGAGCTATTACTCCAAGATTTGATTTGAGATCGGGATACCATCAGCTGAGAGTCCGAGAGGAAGACGTCTCCAAAATAGCATTCAGAACTCGCTACGGCCATTACGAGTTTCTGGTCATGCCTTTCGGGTTGACGAATGCACCAGCGGTTTTCATGGATCTCATGAACCAAGTATGCATACCTTACCTGGATAAGCTCGTTTTTGTGTTCATCGACGATATCCTGATCTATTCTAAGAGTCAGGAGGAACACGAGCAGCATCTACGACTTATGCTGGAACTTCTTCGAAAAGAGCAGTTGTATGCCAAGTTTTCGAAATGTGACATCTGGCTTCACGAAGTCCACTTTCTAGGCCATGTGGTAAACAAGGATGGAATTCATGTGGATCCATCCAAGGTTGATTCGATCAGGAACTGGCCTGCACCTCGTACACCAACAGAAATCCGCCAATTCTTGGGTTTGGCAGGATACTACAGAAGGTTTATCAAGGATTTCTCAAGGATTGCGCAACCTCTCACTTCACTGACTCAGAAGGGTGTCACCTATCGTTGGGGTGATGCACAAGAGTCTGCATTTCAGCACTCGGAAGATAGACTTTGTAGCGCGCCTATTCTCTCATTGCCTGAAGGCACAGATGATTTTGTGGTTTATTGCGACGCATCCATACAAGGACTGGGTTGCGTATTGATGCAACGTGACAAGGTCATTGCCTACGCATCGCGCCAACTTAATGTTCACGAAAGGAACTAGACTACGCACGACTTGGAACTGGGAGCAGTTGTTTTCGCGCTTAAGATATGGAGACATTACCTGTACGGTACCAAGTGCACCATTTACACCGATCACAGGAGTCTCGAGCATATCTTCAAGCAAAAGGAGTTAAACATGCGACAACGCCGATGGGTCGAGCTCTTAAATGATTACGAATGCGCGATCAAGTACCATCCAGGCAAGGCCCATGTTGTGGCCGACGCCCTCAGTCGAAAGGATACTATACCTAAGCGTGTACGTGCGTTACAGCTTACCATCCAATCTAGTCTTCCTGCTCAGATTCGCGATGCTCAGGTTGAAGCATTGAAAGTAGAAAACATCAGGGCTGAGTCCCTACGAGGATCGAGGCAGCGGCTAGAATAAAAGGAAAACGGCGCTTACTATATAACAGGGCGCATCTGGATCCCACTGTATGGAAACCTACGCGAGCTTGTGTTGGATGAAGCACATAAGTCTCGTTATTCGGTACATCCTGGTTCGGGTAAAATGTACCACGACCTCAAGACTACCTATTGGTGGCCTGGCATGAAAGCCCACATAGCAACCTACATCAGTAAGTGCTTGACTTGTGCGAGAGTCAAGACTGAATATCAGAAACCATCAGGCCTACTTCAACAACCAGAGATCCCTAAATGGAAATGGGGGCAAATTTCCATGGATTTCGTTACCGGCCTGCCTAGATCTCAACGCGGAAATGACACCATTTGGGTGATCGTAGATCGACTGACCAAGTCTGCACATTTTCTGGCTATCAAAGAAATGGATAAGTTTTCTACTCTTGCAGACATTTACCTAAAGGAAGTGGTATCAAGGCACGGAGTGCCAACCTCCATCATTTCTGATCGTGACGCACGTTTTACTTCTGAACTGTGGCAAGCAATGCACAAGTCCTTTGGCTCACGTTTAGATATGAGCACCGCTTATCACCCGCAGACGGATGGGCAATCTGAACGCACCATCCAAACCCTTGAAGACATGCTTAGGGCATGTGTAATCGATTTTGGTAATGGCTGGGAAAAGCACCTCCCGCTAGTGGAGTTCTCATATAACAACAGCTACCACACCAGCATCCAAGCCGCTCCGTTTGAGGCATTGTACGGATGTAAATGCCGATCACCTCTCTGTTGGGCAGAAGTCGGTGACAGTCAAATCACTGGCCCAGAACTTGTGGTAGATACCACCGAGAGAATTGCTCAGATACGACAGCGAATGGCGGCAGCTCGTGACCGTCAGAAAAGCTATGCTGATAAGGGAAGAAAGCCACTCGAGTTCCAGGTTGGGGATCGGGTTTTACTCAAAGTCTCACCTTGGAAAGGTGTAGTCCGCTTTGGAAAACGAGGCAAACTCAATCCGCGTTATGTCGGACCATTCGAAGTCATTGAGAAAATTGGCAAAGTCGCCTACAGGTTGAATCTACCTGAAGAACTCAGCGGAGTTCACAATGTTTTCCATGTGTCGAATCTGAAGAAGTGTCTGTCAGATGAGACCCTCATAGTTCCTCTGAAGGAACTCACTATCGACGACCAGCTGCGATTCGTCGAGGAACCAGTAGAGATTACGGATCGAGATGTTAAGATCCTCAAGCGTACCAGGATACCTCTGGTTCGAGTTCGTTGGAATGCTCGTCGTGGCCCAGAGTATACCTGGGAACGAGAAGACCAAATGAAACTCAAGTATCCCCAGCTGTTTAAGAAAAACGCAACCACTACTGAGGCTGAAGCTACTGCAGAATTTCGGGACGAAATTCCAAATCAACGGGGGGATGATGTGACACCCCAGGAAAATCAGGAAAACAACGCAACTTAACTAGCTTCCTCAGTAACCACGCGCTAAATTTCGGGACGAAATTCTCTTAACAGGGGGAGAATGTGACAACCCTCGTAATTCCATGTATCCGTACAATTTATAAATAATAACTAAAGTGCTTGATGATTGTGCTAAATTATTTAACTGCTCTCTGATTACTGTGTTATACTTACATGTGCGTGTTAGCATACTAGAAGTATGCAGAAAACTTGACTAAATGGTCCTGAATATTTTCCTATGTGTTAGGAATTAATTGTGTTACAAAAATATATGTATAAGACGCCTTACGGAACAATTTAACAACTTAACGGAACAGTATCCGACCGAACAACCGGACATTACCCGGGACACCAAATATTTGTCAAACACATTATTTAATTATTTTTGGCTAGTCATGATCCCCGTATATCATAACACCCACTAAAAACCTTATGACTAACACCTATGATCATATTACTTGCAATCTAACTACCTATTTACCACTTAGTTCAAAATGTTACATAACCCCCCCCCCATGTATAAAATCGGTCACCAAGGGACCCACAAGATCACCAACATATCTCCCAAAATCTACTTCAAATATTTGGTGTGATGGTTGCTTGTGGTGATAACCAAGATATTTGAAATAATCTTTAAAGGCATGGAGCATTAGATCTTTTATCATTCCTCAAGATTTCACTCATCTCACCCCACTCTTCTCTCTCACTTTCGGTTCCCACAAAACCGCCATCACCCTCACTTTCACACCATCTCTTCCATTTTTACAAGTTCCATTAAGTTTAGAAGGTGATTCAAGAAGGTTACTACTTGTGGAGCTTCAAGAAGGGCTTTGTCTTGCTTGTTCTTCATCTTTTCTCATCATCCTCCTCAATAGATTCTACCCTAGCTATAAGCTAGTAGTAAGCTCTTGTTTAACCTTTGATCATCTCATTTTATGGCTAACATTGTAGTATGATGCTTATGTTTACAACTAAAATGCAAGAACACTAAAAATATAAACATAAAGGTTACATGAAGTTTACTTGTATGTGAAATGCTATTAGTTGATGTTGTCATGGGTATGTTGTTGGTTTAGGGTTGTTTATTACATATATGATGATTGATCGTCGAACTCTTGATAAATCCGTTGTTCGGACATGTGTTGATACAATATAGTAACATTTAAACTATAAAGAACATGCTGAATCACATTTCCAGCCGACTTCATCAGGCTGTAAACAGGCCATAAATTCAACGAAAAACCGATATTTTGAATCTAAAATATGTTATTATGAAATACGGTTCTAATGGCACCAGAATCATAATTTTTGGACTCCGTTTACTATTTTTAAAGTGTTAATTTGTAACAGCAACTTAAGCTGAATTTTGACAGCCGTAAATGGGTGTTATACTTTCAGTCATAACCTGAGTTTTGTGATGAATCGGACCATGAAATTTGTACAGTAGATGACAACCGATGCATTTGTAATTACCCCACTGGAATTTCATAAATCGGACACTCGATGAATTTTTAATAAATTGTTCCGTGGACTGTGGTCAGAAATATATAAATCCGAGTTCAGTCCGGAATATGAATTTTTATAAAATATTGGTAATGAACCGGACCCCGATATTTTTACACAAAAAAATATGGAACGTTTAAGACATCCTGTAAAAATTTGGGAATTTTTGGAATAATTTAACTATTTTATTAAAATGTCCGAAAACAGCCGGTTTTGAATATAAATGCTGAAAAGACATAAGTTGTGACTCGCGTGTCTAAATGTCGAGTATGCTATCTGTGAATGATCTAACATGTTATATATGTTATGTGCATTATCGTATGTTTGATTTTGAGTGGGGAATGGATGGGAAGGATATATGGGCATAAACCGTTAAAGTGATGCATGTTATGTGATAGATACGTGTAGGAACTTGGTGTTCTATTTGAAGTCACTAATAAACTAAGTGGTAATCGTACCAGGACGTGATTGACCGACCTTGACTGTTAGCTACTTTTGAGAGTCAAACCGAGCAACCGAGGTGAGTTCACACACTTTCTAAGGCATGGGATTCCCGGTGGGTTGGGAATGGGATTTGAATAACTACTCGTAATATCATTACTATTAAACTACTTTTCACCGTCCTCGGATTGAAGGGCACGTACGTAAAACCTACGTACACTCACACTCGCTACGGTCCTTGGATCAAGAAGGCCACGTACAAACACGACTAGTCGACACATGGGAAGCCCCCACTAATCTTCGCACACATGTTTGGGAAACCGCGATACGACCACTAATTATCGCACACATGTTTTGGAAACCGCGATCCGGCCACTAATCATCGCAAACATGTTTGGGAAACCGCGATACAGATAACTAAGATACTTGGTTTACGAAATGAACAAATGATTTACGAACACTATAACTAAACAACCAACTGTGAATTCACTCAACTTTGTTGTTGACTCGTTTGTTACATGCCTTGCAGGTCGTTAGGTATCTATGGAGCTTGCATCGGAGTGGGAAGAGTCGTTGTGGGACATGGACAACTATGTACCATGCTAAACATTTGAAACATTTAAACTTATGATTCGGTTTTTAACTTTATGCTTCCGCTTGTAACTTAAACTATGTTTTGTTTAGACACCAATTGTATTGTGTTGGATTTTACAAACTACTTACATGCTTGTTCAATATGATTGGTGGCTTGATCCTGGTCACGTCACGCCTCCAAGCGGTGGTACTCCGCATGGTGGATTTTGGGGGTGTGACAATCAGCAAGTCCCAACGGGTCAAAGCTTCCACCAGGGTAGAGTGGGTCAACCACTTCACCAAGCCAAGCGGCCCTCCAGCAATTCTGTATCCCTCAACCACACCCATCAAGATTACCTATGTAGCCCAGATGGCCATATGCTCTGTTCATGGACCAAACTCGGGTTACCTAAGTAGTCAAGTCCTCCTTCACTAAAGATCTGTGCTCCAGCCTTGAACCACACTGCTTCACCAAACTTGACACCGTTGCGGGCCAAGAGCTCAGGGAAGACACACCCAAGAGCTCCAAGTTGTTGGGTTTCAGTGGTGTCAATTTTACTTTTATCAAAACGGGTTTGATATATTTTATTAATTAAATAGGTAATTAATAAATACGCAGCGGAATAAATATAAATAATCAACACCAAAAAGTGAACCGAACAGGATCATGGTTACAAATATGCAAACACGGTATACAATATTATTATTAATGTTGTTAATCTACTGATGAGATTAAATATACCTTTGCGGTTAAAGACTAACCGGTTGAGACACCGAGGTACAACGAACCAGATGCTAGAACACGAACACGGTGACCGGGTGTAATTCGCAGAACAAGAATTACTACAAAAGAAAAGGACGGCACTTTCTTTCTTTAAGTGGCGTCTGCCCTATCGTTTGCTTTTCTAATGGTATCACTCAAACCAAGAAAGGAATTATTGGTTGACCGCCAAAGTTGCTGTTGTTGTCCTTGTATTATACTAGTAGTAAACCCGCGCGATGCAGCGGTGACATTAATGTACAATGCGACACTTGTTTTCTGTTAGATTATCAATCCGCTCGTAATCTACTGCCACATACTTTCACAAGGACCCAATCGACACATAAAACATCCAACCTAAATATAACATAATTATAATGATATCATAAACATAACTATCCAATTGCCATTAATTAAATTCAAAGGCCAATTTACCATCAATGAAAAAATGTTAGTAAATTATAGAGTTGACCATATTAGCACCACTGAGTCCAAGTTAAGGCCTTCCACTGTGCAGCATGATGTTTTTCTGAGAGTGACTTGAACCTGAGTTTGGCATTAAACAAATTTTAAGAATGAATATGCATGTACAAAAAACTAAAATAGTGCATCAAAATATGATTTTCCCTTAATTTTTCATTTGCAAGTTATTTTATTTATGGAAAGGGTGTAGAATATATACCCTTGACAAGCAGAACCAACAAACACAAAACGAAAATCAAAACAAAACAAACCACTGGATTTTATTGCACTATCAAGCATCGTTGAATACATTATTCGTGCCTGATTATCGATTTACTTCATATTCTACATACTATAAAATGCGCGAACAATCTAACCGCCACATTGGATGTTGGCCTCAACGATATTAACTCTGTTACTTATTGCGAGCCACTCACTATCCTCAAACGAGCATTTTTCCTCGTCTATTGACCACTCGACGTTCTCTGGCTTCATAAACTTGGGACTCCAGCTCGGGATTCCATCTTCAAAAGAGTTATGGGTCAATCTGGTTAACTCCGAACCATCCAGCTTCATGGTAAATATCTCTCCGTATGGCTGATAGTGATGTGGATTCGATATTGGCTCAGCAGAAACAGTTGCATAATCTGAGGTGAAAACAATGCGCTTCCCACCCGGGCTGAACCATGGGTGGTTCGTACGTCCGGCTGAGCTACTATGGCTCAAGTGTCGCAACCCAGTTCCATTTGGGTGGATTATATACAACCCAAAACTTCCTGAACCTGGGTTGTGACGGTTGGATGCAAATACAATCCAGTCCCCATCCGGAGACCATTTACACATCGTATCGGACCATGGTCCGTTTGTCAATTGAGTTAGACCCCCCTTCTCACCTTCAATAGCATTCATGATATACAAATTCTTATGACCCGTTCTACCCGACCTGAAAGCAAGCCATTTCCCATCAGGTGAAACCGCTGGGAAAACGTTGTTTAGTCCATCAATGGTGAGTTTGGTAAACCGCGGTTCATCCACATCAACTTCAACCGAGTATATATCTACACTGGTGTCCTCGCTCACAAAGGTTGGCCTGAGGCTCGTGTAGATCACACCTTTACGCTTGGGGTCCCACACCGTTGGAAACGCACTAACATCTGGATCTATCTCTCGGTTACCTTACCTGTCACTGTTAATCACATAAAGTAATTGTAGTTGAATACCAGTTAGGCGACACACTTGTACCTATTTGAATACCGACACACTTATACCTATTTGAATACCGCGATACGTAAAAATGGCAATTGAGTTATGTGTATTCACTTTTGTTACCTCAAAACTTCTATCAAGAGAGGCTACAAATTGCTAGTGGAGGAGATGAACTAATTGTAGTTGAATACCAGTTAGGCGAAAAGTATATGGTACGTACATGTGGTCCAACGTCAGGAGTAGTGAACCAGAAAGTTGTTGATGTGTTTCCAATCCTAACTTCATAATAATATCTTATATCATACTCTAAAATATAGGAAAAAAAACATTAACTTAATTTTAAAACAAATTATTATGTAGGATCGATTTGCTTAAGACAACCAACTTACTGTTTCCGACTTATTTCACCCTACAAAATCCTTCAAAATCGACTGTGGTAGCTGTCGATGGTTACACACACCAAGCAATCTTGCCGGTGTTTTTGTCCACCAAACATCATTTACATGAGTTGATGGTGTGTGGAAACAGGGAGTTCATCCCCTAAAAAAGTCAAACGTTTACAGCAAATTTATGAGGAAAAATAGGCAGAGCAACAATTTAATAGCAGTAACCTAAAAAACAATGAACATAAAAAGAATAAACATGTCATATTGTCATCCATAACTTAATTACTGGTCTTTTAATAAGATCACTTGTGTAATGAAGCCCACTACAGAACAAGCAAATCAAAAAACTTACACTTACAAAGATAGCAATGTGAAGATATGTCACTAATAAACTTAACCAAAATATCTAGAATATATATCATTTTATCATCACAATAACTCCAAGAAAATCAAGAACAATCGCAAGTACAACTCGGTAACAAACATTAGGGATATGCTATACTCTTTTTATATCTTTTAAGAAAAATTCTATGTATCAACCATATCAGCCTATTCAAGATACTTAATAAAAACATGTACCAAGATTATTGCTTGATGAAACTGGGGAATAATCTGCTGAAAAAGAATAAAAAAACAAAGCCTAGTTTGGAAGCAACAAATAAACAAATAGTTGGTGTGCATTTCTCTTGGAATCCCAAAATCATAATTTAAGCCGGTTTACCTGTGATGAAGGCAAAGAATGATTATCTAACCCCTATCGCTTCACGCCGTATGAAAACATATCCCAAAGCGCAAAACTGGATACCAAAACAGCAAGAGCTATAGGTATTTGACACCTACACATTATCAGTAACATAATACACCAATTAATTAACAATACAAAAGGTGAAGAACAATATAAAAGTTTTCACATATTTTGTTAATAAATTTAAGAACACCAAAATATGGATTTGTTGGTGCTGTTGAATAATAGCACCATTAAATCTCTAAATACACCACTATGGATGTAACAAATTGGCTATAATCAAAGGAATAATAGTTCAATGCCAGCATACTTGTATCAATAAAAAGATTTAGAAGGTTTTGTGCATTAAAATTACACCTTGGTCGTCTCAGTGAACAATTTGATACCTTTTCTACAGTTATATTTTATCCACCTGACCCGTTAGACTTTGGTCGATTTTCAACCTGTTCGACCAATTTGGCCTGTTTTCTTTCAGTTTTTTTAATCTACCTATCTGATGGATTAAAGATAAAGTATAAGTGTATAACCCTAATCGACCTATTTACTAAATGGGTCAAAACTGTGACTTCTATCAGTGACCATGAATGCAATAACTTCTACACATCGATCAATTAACTTCACTCGATCAGATATCGGTAAGAGATTTCCAGAGAATGCTCAACGGTTTACCGAAGCCGTTAATGTGTTGGAGCAATGTCGCTATTCCATCAACCACATATAAGTTTCAAGCACTCAAACAACAAACGACATAGATCCACATTCGACTTCAACCACACATACAAATCAAAACTCTCACCTGCTTCAACTGACCATGCCGCCTAGATAACACAACAATCTGATCATTCTGTGTCTTCCACGCACAATTCTCAAAGCAAAATTGAAGAATATCAATCGCTGCCTTTTTTCGTTCCGCCAACATCACCGTTAAGCATCGTCTGCTTCTCCGCATTCAACAATGACTCTAGTTGAGCATCCAAATTAGCAGTTGCTCCCTGAAAAAAAACACATAAACAAAGGATTCCAATTAGCCATTCGAAGATGAATATATATGAATTACAATCAAATTACAAGATAGTGTTGTAATCGTATCATAAAACTTACCATTTCGGATTCAATTGTAGTGCTAGAGAAACGAAATCGTTGAAAATTGGACACAATTTGGGGATTTGTACGAACCAAAGGTGAGAAATCTGTGGATTGGTGAACAAGTTGAAGTGAAAAATGATTTGTGAAATCATGCTACTTGAAGTCTGTTCAAAATATCATAAATTAGAACAAAGATTGTTTAGGTTAAAAATGAGATACCTAGAACAAGATTGGATGTAGAGATTAAAAAAACCTAGGCTTTCGACCAGAACAACCCCCGCATCCGTGACCGGAATCGTCGCCGGTGTCTCCTTTTCTCCTTGTCGGTTTTCACTTCATCTTCTTTTCTTTCTTTCTCTCCCCCTCTCTCTCACAGACAGAGATCAATTGTGAAGTAGGTGGAAAGGTTAAGGATTTATGTAAACGAGGGTAACATCGGAGGATGGTAGGCAAGAAGCCGGCCATTAGAGCATTCACATTCAAGGCATCATATTATGAGTGTGGGGTTTTTAAAATGTAAAGAGTATAAAAAGTGGTTGTGAGTGGAGGTGTATATTTGGGGGGACACTGTTCACCCACTATAATTTTTAATATATAATGAAAGTGGTTGTGAGTGAAGGAGAGAGAGAGAGAAAAATGTAATATATATTGAAAAGGAGAGAGAAAAATTATTTTGTTGTGAAACTAGCCTAATAGCAAAGACGAATAAGAAGAAAATAATAGGGAGAAATATTTCATTGATTTGAGGTGTATATTAAAAGAGATACAAAAGACTATATATATTTCAGAAAAACTTGTGGAACAAGCCTAATCTATTTTAGGTGTTGATAACCACATTAATAATAAATATATTCATAACACTCCCCCTTGGTTATCAACATAATACGCTTGATGTTGCCTCGTTAAAAACCTTGCTAGGAAAACCCGGTGGGACAAAACCATAGCTAAGGGAAAAAGAGTGCAACGTGTAATGCGCATTATCTCCCCCTGATACTTCTGGATCAGGTATGTTGCCTCATTAAAAACCTTACTAAGAAAACCCATTGGGATAAAACTTAGTTAAGGGAAAAAGAGTGCAACTTGAATAAATCTCCCCCTCATTATAATATGTATCCTTTAAGTAAAGTGTGTCCATAATCCTCGAAAGTTGCTCAAAACTTTTGTAGAATGATTTGTCGTTTGATGCCTTGAAGTGCAATCCTTTATAATGAGTAATGTTGTAAAATCTTCTTGTGAGACTTCTAGTGCTTCCTCTTGCGAACGAATACCATAAGATCCAAGAGGTGTTACATTCTTTATATATACAAGACTAACAGAACTAGCTTTCATGGGTTAGTAAAATACAGACACATATCATTCTTACCTTTAGGGTATCGATATATCTGCTTTACCATTCAAATGTCTCCTCATTGGACATGTGCTATATCATGTTGATAAATAAAAATATATATTATCATGCATAGTTGAAAGTTAAGTTAATGCACAATTGCACTTTAGTTATCGTAGGAGATGATAATAATCATTTCTTATAAAAAGTGTCTGAACAACCTTTAACATACTATAAGGTTGAGCTCTTTACATACTAAAATATCCCACCAACATCTTCTAGATGTAGTTTGATAGATGAATAAAAGTATGATTACAAATACACTCGAACTGCAAGTCGAGTAATAATTAGACTGTGCTAGGGTCATTTAAAAAAAATTCCCCTTCTAAAAGCTCGCCAGTTTCTCTTGATGATGCTCAGACATCATCACTGTAAATTGCGATTATAGTGAACTTTTAAGAAAGAACATTTGATAAAGATGGATAATATTATCAAACTTATATTGCTCTTTATCAGAATATATCATGAGTTGTACAACACTCAACTTGACTATTTTAGTTCATACTATCTTTAACTTTATAAAGATACATTCTTGAGGACTTGAAGTCAATGCTTCAGGCATATGCAGTCATATACATACTTCTTTCAACTTTGAAAAACAATGTATGTGCATTCACTCTTTAGGAGTTCTATTACATATACCTCCTCATTGATTTCTATATCATATGTAAGGATGTCTTGAATATTTAATCCATATTGTACCATGCTTATAATAACCAAGCACAAGTTTTCTATGTATATTTATTGGTGCACAAGAATTACATCCTTAAGATGTTTCAACTAACCTTATAAGCACTTAAATGCTTTACGATACTCATCAGGAGTTCCAATTATATTCAACATATTCAAATATGAATTTGTATACAACGATCATATCGTTCTCGAGAACTCATGATTTTTGATAATTCAAATCCTTGAGGGACTTTCATGTAAACTTTTAGTATCAAGTGATACATAACATTCATAAGACGCATATCAATTCTCTCTTTATATTACCAGACTAATTAAATATTGGAAAGTCATTACATCCACCACTAGAGAATATGTCTCATTATAATCAATCATGGGTTTTTGCGAAAATCCTTGTGCATCATATTTTCCTTATCTCATTTACTTTGATTTTCACATGATTCGCATAAAAGCCCCATTAATATCCAACATACTTTACAAATTCGGTTGTATGGACTGTTGGTCCGAAAACTTTCCATTTCATTAGAGAATTTAAATCTGCCATACTTTGCGTCTTTCCATTTTGGCCAATCATTTATGTATTTTCATTCATAGGCAGATCTTAAATCTTGATCCACGTCATTTCATCATTTCAAGCGCTATATTATATACAAAAGTATAACGACGTCGATTTTTATTTCGATTCCATACATATATTAGACATGATACAACTTATCGAGATCTCTTTATTTTCAGGTACCTGAGGTTCTTCTTGAACCATCATGTCTACTGTCTCTTCAAAAGATCTTATTACTATAACCTCGACTTGACCATCTTAAATACTTGCTCCAATTTTCGAGGAATTTTATTATTGGAATCAACTAGTCTACCACGCTTTAGACGTGCAATAGACTTATTACAAACTATGTGGTTGTCCTTTTGGGACCCAAATATAACTGGAGCATAAGCAGTTGATTATGTGACTTCTTAGTCACTCTATTTAGGTCAGTGAACTTGTCTGGTAATTTATTCTTTAATATTGGTAAATGAATTATCCTTTGCACTTCTGGTTCACCGTTTATAGTCTAAGGATCAAGATGACATGATAATTCATTCCATTTTTCACTTTCCAACTGCTTGTTATCTCCCCCTAATGTTGGGAACATTCGTTCACTAAAGTGAAAAACAATGAGTCATAAACAAATTTCTCACTAATGGATTTAAGTATTCAATAATAGACAATTATTTATACCCAACATATTTTCAAACTTTTTAGAAGTCTCATCTTTGTGCGGTGTGGTGGATGAGTTTCAATATATGTCACACAACCAGAATCTTTGATGAGACATCTTTGGTTTCTGACCAAAAACCAACTGTATGGGGAGAACTATAACTTATTGGCTTGATGTGAATTAATGGTACTATATGTAAAATTACATGTACCTAAATGAACTTTTGCTTCTCTCATGATCATTGGCTTTGTAATCAATAGTAGACGTTTAGTGATCATCTCAACAATAACACTTATTCCGATGATCGTTAATAACTTGGGAATCAAATTCATTATTACCAAAAAATATACTAATACGGATTAATATGCTTGTTATCACATTAGCTAAGCCACAATCGCACAAACTTCAGGTTGTGGATTTTATAACCATTTAGACGATGCATCGATTTAAAACACTAAATGGTACCATGTTGGGATATGCATATCCTTTAATCACTTCCAAAATATTTAGGGATTCTCACCCTACTTTGTTTGGTAAATAACGAATTTCCTTTGAGAGCAAATATTGTATGCTAATTATCAACTTGGAGAATTCTAATTCTTCAATACGTTTCACATCATCATTGACACTGTGTGGTCTAACCGGTCATGCCAACTAATTAAATAATTATGATCCATAAACTTCTGGTTTATGACCGTATATGTATTACTTGCACGTATGTAATACAAAACGTGAGATAGAACAATTAAGTATCATTTCAAATTGTCACGTCAATTTTCATCGTCTCCACATATTATCTTTATATAATTACTCCCATAATTTACCACTTCTAGTGGTCAATCTCATTATGACATTATTACAATTTTGATAGACAATCTCATTATTAACTTTACTATCATAACATTCTAATGGTCAATCTCATTATCAACTTAGCTATCATAGCACTTCTGATGATCGATTCCATTATTAACATGACTGTCATTACAAACTTCTTAATTATGTCCATGATCACGACATTTTTAATGATCGTTATTTAATCACATTCAATTCAGGGAATGAAGTAGAAACAGAACAAGCTTTATAGCTTTTCATTCTTTACCCGGTCACATGAATATAAAGTCACTTCAAACCTTTCATACCCTTTTAATAATATTGCTACTTCAAGAGCATAGTTGAGGTGTGACAACCGAAAAATATTTATCCGAGTTTCCCTTGTAATAATCTTCTCTTTGCAATTTTCATAACACCAATAGAGAAGTAATTAGATGTCTGAGTGATTAGATTTATCAATCTAACATATTACGACCTTCTACAACTTGATAATGAGATTCAGGGAGTATGACAATTTAGGTGTTATATCTAAACATATTAACACTCATTCATGATAGTGATAATAAGCCATAACTTTGGTTTAGTTTTCCTCTCAATACTATCCACATAAATAAATGATATCGTACTAAATATAAGGCATACCATAAAATTATATTATACAATACATGATGATATAACATGTCACCATATAAACGAGTTATGATAAAACTTTATGAAATTTTTCGTGTCAAATTACAAACAAACGTATATAATTTATGTATTAACATATCACAGTTTAACCAATCACAAGTATATCTATATCTATAACTTAAAATATAAACGCATATCAAAACCACCATAAACGTTGGATGATCCATTCTATTGATAAAAGAAATCTATTCCACGTATGATTAATATTAATATTGGATAAACAACACTTAGTTATCTAAATGAATAGATTCTAAATTGTATTTTTCAAATATTAAATACGAAAATCATGGTCGATAATCCATACATATTTGAAAATATATAAAACCAAAACATATTTTAGTATGTAATAATAAGAAATTGCGTAACAATACTTAAACGATAATTCACGGATTCAAAATATTATTTCCATGCAATATTAAAACAATTATTGCTCACATTATTAATAGCATTGCAAATATTAATAAACTGAAAGAAGTAAATATCTTTTCAATCCGTAGCCGATAAATCCAATTTTGTACAGATATTGATTTAATCAATGGATTTCAAATTCTTTTCTCTAATTTTAACACAAAACATTTATCGAAATATTTACAAATTCATAATGTTACTGAACATTAATCCGAACCAATTTAAACCCACTTTGTCATTATATCTTATGAAATCAAAACCAAAATAGTTCATAATTTAAGCATATTGGAATAATACTTATAAATTTTGATTTAACCAATATTGTATGAATGGATTGGTTTGATAGATTTAGTAGAAAAACAAAACTATAAACCCAATAATAAGTATCTTATAAAATAAAAACCTTACTAATATTTATATTGGCATTAATACTTTACTTATAAAAATATTTAAAGAGATGTAGAGAAATAATATATGTAAATAACATATATTAATAGCATACATAATTACTAATACGATCATAATTATTAATAACCAGAATATAATAATGTTCTTATTAATAACTATCATATATATTAATGGTGTTATATTATCAACAACGATTTTGGTTTGTCACAATATTCTAGAAACATTAGTATTTATTAATTATATGTGATTATTAGCCAAGAAAAAGTAAAATATTAAATGATAAAGTAGATTGTACGTACCTAGATTATGAGTCATCTGGTCCACGCAACCAACATCTAGAATTCAGACGAAAACAAGTGAAAATTAATCGGGATGTTCACCTGTCACCAGATAATGATCTAGCTTAAGCAGATCTACGAGGCACTTGCAATCAAGCGGTGGTGGCTGTGATTAGGGTTTTTAGAGAGAGCACTTTCGTGCTGATAACGTGTTGTGAAATTAGCCTAATAGCAAAGACGAATAAGAAGAAAATAATAGGGAGAAATATTTCATTGATTTGAGGTGTATATTACAAGAGATACAAAAGACTATATATATTTCAGAAAAACTTGTGGAACAAGCCTATTCTATTTTAGGTGTTGATAACCACATTAATAATAAATATATTCATAACATATTTGTTTCTAGTGGAAATATATTGATATAGGAGTTGTTTTTTAGTGGAATGTATGTATATTTTTAGTGGATTGGATGTGAATGCTCTTAATCAAATGGTTAATGTTCAGTTTTCATTTATTTCATAGATGAAATCTCTATAATACCCCTATAGTGTCTTAAAATTTTATGTTCTTGACAATTTTACCCTCATAAAACAAGCATTCATTAGTTGTACATGTCGCTTAAAGTGTTAGACGCGATGTAAAATTACATGCTTGTACGTCACTTTTCCTTTTTAATATATTATAGCTTAAAGTGTTAGACGCGATGTAAAATTACATGCTTGTACGTCACTTTTCCTTTTTAATATATTATAGATATAAGTTTTCTTGAGGTGGTGGTGACAACCAAAAAGAAAAAGTGAAGCATGGCAGCCAACTAAAAAGAAAAACAAAATGGGAAGCAAGACATGATGGAGGACAACATGATAGAGCCAAAATATATATAGTAATCTATAGACCTTTATAAAGCATTTCCCATGTCTATAAATGTAATTTCGCAGCCAATTTTTAAGACGTGACCCCAACAGTCATGCCTTATTACCCTAATTTTTCAACCCTGCTCCCAAATTTGCCCTCATTCAATGAGTTTTCACTCACTTTTTACGTATCTTTCAATGATGAAATCAATTCTTTGGTTGGTTATGGCAATTAAATCGTTGATGATTGATGATCATTGAAACTGGGTGGGAGCGATTAAAGGAAACTGATGAATCCCCCGTAGAAAACCACACGCCTCTTCATCTTCCTGCTCAGTTAAACCCTTTATGAAGCAAGTTAAAGCAAAATTGATTGCAATCATCCTACCAGTTTTCATAAATCATGGATTCTTCATTCCTTCAGGTTCCGTTCAATACACAACAACCAAACCACCGCTGCTCTATTCCTTGTTGCGACGCAGGAGACCGGGTGCGAACCAACGAGCCACCGCCGGCCTCCTCTGCCGCGAACCAACCACCTTCCGGAGCCGCCGCCAGCTTCACTCTCCAATTGCCTTCACTTTCGGTGAGTTTTCTTTGTTTCAGTTCATCTAATTTCTTTATTTTTGTTTGTCGATCCTTTCCAAATTCAGACGAGGAACGATAATCAGTAGTTCTATTCTGATTTTATTTTAGCATTTGCTGCCTCATGACGTTTTGCTTTGTTGATTGCTTATACCTTTAGATCCCCAATTTTAATTTTTCTTTTGTTGAAATTGTAGGGTGGCTTGGAATTCCTGAAGAAGAAGTCTGCCATTGAAAATCATCAATTGAAACGAACAGAAACCGCTGTGTCCATTCAAATTCCCATCATCACCTCAATTGTTTTGGAAATTCATCAATTGAAGACGCAAATTCAATGTATCTTCTATTTCGATTACCCACAATTGATGGCCTTTGGAAAGAAATTCATCAGTCAAGGCTTTATGGTACCTGGTCTCTCTATCTAACAACGTGGCTCTATGAAGGTATTTTCCTGGCATAAGGTTATTATTATATTTCATTTTTAACTTTTTTGAAAATTTATAATATATGTTGCTTTGACACATATGACATTTGCAGGATCCTTGTAGGCCGAGAGATGCAGTTGAGTTGTGCAAAAAGGCTTGTGTGAAGGTAAGAAACAAGGGTTAAGTAATACCCTTGTTATTATTATATTAGATGTCGTATATATAATTTGGTGTTTCTAGATTGTAGGCTGACATTGGTCTAGCTATGGAAATCCAAGGAACTGAAGTTGCGAAAGAAAACAGTGATATTATCATATTGGATGATAATGGGTCCACAGATGAGGAAGCAAGCACCTTTATTAAACACATCGGAATGTCGTATTTGCCAAGAGGAAGGTTCAACTGATACTTTAGAGATACCATGTTCCTACAATGGTAGTCTTAAGGTAATCCACATCGTCTAATTCAAATAAGATAAGGTATTGTGTAGTAAATGGATGTGGTTTAAATGCTTAGAGTTGTAATAATCACTTTTGATGGTGTTGAGTTTTTAAGATTTTTTTGGAAGTAATAATGAAATAAGGGTCAAAAAGCAATTTTACTCTAAATTAATATATGAAGTTACAGATGTGATTAATAAATTAATAAACGCTTTACATCTAACTGTTTTATTTCTTTGATTGGAAGGTCTGAGAAGGGTTGGAGACTCTCAAGTAGATTATGCCCTTGTAAAGGTATTATTTTTAATTTCTCAATTCTTCTTTTGACGATTTTTTTTTGCTGGCCCTTGTTCTATAATCATAGAATCTCCGGTGTTCAAAAAAAAATCAGTTACAATGGATTCTTAAGCTGCAATACCAAAACCCAATATGCAGAGCCTTTGTCTATATTAAAGAAACGATCATGCAGTTGAAGTGATTATTATGAATGGAGAGGCATCCCTTTAGATTCGCCCGTTGCTCTTCTTTTTCACTGGGTACTATTACTTCTTGTGAAGAATAAAAATATATTTCATAAAATGTACAGATAGGTGCTAGACGTATATGATTATATTTATGTATTTAGCCGTCTTTGGTGACAACTATTGCTAATACTTCTGACTTTTGTTTCAGCCGTTGACCATATATCAAGCCATTCAACTTGCTTTTGCTAAACAGCCGATCATTGAAACTACAGATAAACTTTGCATACACTACCTAGGTATTTTCCGCAAGGTTTATTTAGTTGATTTCCAAACATCCCTTTTGAGCTACTGGTTTTTTCATTTTATTTAGTTAATTTCCGTTTTGAAGGGCCAGAGAGGGAACTTTATCAAACCGCTGTCTTTGGGGAGTTGCATGCTCTTCTTCCTGGAGTCCAACTGCATATAGATTTTGTGGGGCTCGCAGTTCCACATGACAGGTCAGCATTACATGTTGATAAGAAAAAGGTAAAACGTACATATAGTGGCCTGGCTTGCAAGTTCAAGACAACCTATCATTGTTATGGTCTGTGCAGTTAATAGTGGTGGGATAGCGGCATAGTTATTAATAGCGAATAGCGGACGATAGTGACAAGCTACCTATAGGTGTTAAATAAGGTTTTTTGTGTTGGAAATTTTGTGTAGATTAGGAACTGAGGTTGGTTGGTAGTTTGAGAAAAGTGATTGTAATATTGGTTGAAAGATGGAGTTGTTGAATGTGTGTTTGGTACGGGTAGTAAAAAGGTTTGGTAATGTTTAAAGTAAGGGAAAGAGTGGCTGGAAAAGCCGCAGTTTGGAAATGGAAGGTGTAATTTGTGCTTATGTAATTTGTTGGTCTTGATAAGGATAACTGGATAAGTAGGTGGTTGTTGTTAGTTCTGATATCTTGATATACTGTGTTAAATTCAGGGAATTATGTGTTTTAATTACTTGACTGGATCTTGAAAATCTAATTTTGAGTACTTTGGGGTGTTTTTATGCATCAAAGAGTTGTACAATAGGTTTTTTGGCTTGTAAATGTAGGTAATATATAAATCTTATTTATAAAAGTAACATATGTTTGCATGTACTTGAATGTAATCCTGAACTTGAAATGTTGTCTATTATCTCTTTTGAGAATTTGAACTGTGTACTAAAGTTTTGGAAGGTGAGTTGTCCAATCACAAATGCCCTAAATATTGTTTAGTTAAAAGCTCACAAGGTGCATGTCAGATGCTCAAGCAAGGCGAGAAGCTTCAAAGGTGCAACTGAGGTGCACGCCTTAAACAAGGCGCAGGCAAGGCAACAACACATGATTTAGATTGTTTCAACTTTTTTCATCTAAGATATGACCATTTGGTTGATGATGAACAACAAATCTTGCTTATTTTTTTGTGAACTGTTATCAGTTGTAAACTTTCTCTAATTCTACTGTATTCTTTATTTTACTTGTGCCTTGTAAAATGGTACTATTTTTTTGTTTATTGTATAGTAGATTTATTTTACTAAATAAGAGAGTTTTTTTTATTGATATTTTGAAATCATAAATTGACAACCAAAACTTCGACTGCATATAAAATAATTACCCATAAATTATAAAATAAAATATTATTTTCCTTTTATAGTCTACATTTTGACATATATTAGACCGCTGGGTGTGGGCGTGACTTTTACGTGTATACGAATTTTTTATGTTTCTAGGTTTGAATTATGTTCTCGACCCATATTGCCGACTCCGCTGCAACGCGCGGGTTCCCCACTAGTATATCTATATATATTTAGGTTAACACCCCCTAATTATCTCTTAGGCCCGAAGCCCAATATATATCGTTCCTTTAATTGTTCGTGATCACCAGTTAATCGAATTAAGTGGATTTAATGTTCGTTGCCCAAGGTGTAACTCTTACGGGTCATAGCTCGGTCAGCAGCGTTAACTTATCGAACTCGTACATATAAATCCAACAATGTCCCACTTGGACGGCCTTTGATAAAATCCTTAACGCAGACAGTCAACGGTGCTCTAGCTGCACATGGCTGCCCCCAACAAGTTATGACACTTTAAAGTCATTAACCAAAACACCTTGCTATTAGTAACAACTTACTATTGCAAGCCAATAGACTTATGGTAATTGTTGTCATTCATCATTTCCGTAAAATACATAAATTGAACCAATGAGACATGGATTAAGTTCTTTCTCATATGGCGTTCAATTATTATTGTTCTCGATCAAGAGTCAAAGTGGTCCGAACAAACACACAGTAAGTTTGGGTAAGGCCTTACACTTCACCAGTTTGAATCAACGAGGGCGCCACAATGTCTAACTGTTACATATCATGTAAGAGTACAGAATCCCTTATCGACTACATACAACTCCCACTGAACTTCAGAACTATTCCCAATTAAAGCCTTTATGACTGGCAGTTACGCGACAGCGGTTGACAGTAATCAAAGAATAACCCTTGGTAAACGGAAGTTCTAATATGTATCTCAGGTCAAAGGATACTAAATGAGTGTACCAATATCAAAACATCTTATGACTAAGATCCATGAAGATGATTTGATGCGAGTTACATCCAACGTCATTTATAATGAGGTCTGTGAGTTTGGAAGTCAACTCCTTGAGTCCACAGTCAGAATAGTCTTAACTCAGAGTCGTTCCCATGAGTCTGATCGACTAAGGATAATTTAGAATATAAGATTCATGGATTAAACGTATTAAAATCGAACACAGTTGTAAGATTCAAACTTTGCATTTAACTAGTAAATCAAAGGTGAATTCAAAAGGTACAACTGTTTGAATGTTCGTACATCCAAATACTAAATCAAAACATACTGCTAGCTAATCTAAGCCCGATAGCATTCATGTGTTGATCATGCTTGTCCTGAGTCATGGGCTTAGTGAACGGGTCTGCTAGGTTTTGATCTGTGTCTACTTTGCTTATTACGATGTCTCAACGTTCCACAATTTCCTGTATGTAGTGGAACTTTCTTAGAATGTGCTTGGCCTTGTGATGAGACCTGGGCTCTTTGGCTTGAGCAATAGCACCTGTGTTATCACATAATATCTCGATGGGTTTCTTAATGCTAGGAACCACATCGAGATCGGTTATGAATTTCTTCATCCAAGCAGCCTCCTTTGCAGCATCTGATGCGGCTATATATTCAGATTCGGTGGTTGAATCCGCCACCACACTCTGCTTGGAGCTCTTCCATGAGATAGCTCCTCCATTTAGAGTGAATACGAAACCTGATTGTGAGCGAGAATCATCTCGGTCAGTTTGAAAACTGGCATCAGTGTAACATCTTACAGTGAACTCTTCTTCTACTCCTCCAAATACTAAGAACATATCTTTAGTTCTTCTCAGATACTTCGGAATGTTCTTGACATCAGTCCAATGGGTGATGCCAGGAGTTTGCTGATAACGACTAGTCATGCTTAAAGCATACGAGACGTCAGGTCTAGTACATAACATAGCATACATGATAGAACCAATCGCTGAAGCATATGGAACTGCTTCCATTCGCTTAATTTCAATGTCCGTTGAAGGAGATCGCGATTTGTCCAACACAGTCCCTTTAGTCATAGGAACACTTCCTTTATTGGAGTTTTCCATTTTAAAGCGTGTCATTATTTTGTCTATGTATGTACTTTGACTTAGCCCTAGAAGCCGCTTAGATCTATCTCTGTAGATCTTGATTCCCAGAATATAAGCTGTTTCTCCAAGATCTTTCATTGCGAAACAAGATCCCAAATAGTGTTTAACTTCGTTAAGCATAGGGATGTTATTTCCAATTATTAGTATATCATCCACATACAGGATGAGGAATGATATGGAGCTCCCACTAGCCTTTCTGTAAACACAAGGCTCATCTTCATTCTTGACAAAACCAAACTCTTTGATCTTCTGGTTAAAACGAAGATTCCAGCTACGAGATGCCTGTTTGAGTCCATAAATGGACTTATTCAGTTTGCACACCATATTAGGATATTTTGGATCAACAAAACCGTCTGGTTGAACCATATAGACATCTTCAGAGAGATGCCCATTAAGAAAAGCGGTTTTGACATCCATTTGCCATATCTCGTAGTCATAGTACGCGGCTATGGCAAGCAATATCCTGATCGATTTGATCATAGCAACGGGCGAGAAGGTTTCATCATAGTCAATACCCTGAGTTTGAGTGAAACCTTTCGCAACTAGCCGTGCTTTATAGGTGTGTACAATTCCATGCATATCGGTTTTCTTTTGAAAATCCATTTGCTCCCTACTGCCCGAGATTCGGGGGTAGCTCAACCAAGTCCCAGACTTGATTATCACGCATAGATTGCATCTCAGCGTTCATGGCTTCCAGCCATTTCACAGATTCAGGATCTGAGATAGCAGATTTGTAGTTAGCAGGTTCGTCATTAGACTCATCTACTACCAAGACTTCAGCATCTTCGAGATGCCAAAGGTATCTGTCAGGTTCTTTATGAGTCATGCTACTTCTGCGAACGCATGTGTTCATGTCTGATTCATCAGCAACAATTTCTTGTTGTTCAGACGTTCCGACTTCATCAGCGGTTGTTGTTGGTTCTCGAATTTCTTCAAGATCAACCACATTATTTCCAGTTCCTCGATTAAGAAGTTCTTCCTCGAGAAAGTGCCCCTTCCTTTTGATGGAAATAACATTTGCATCAGGATGGTAGAAATAATATCCGCTTCTTTTATAGTATCCGACGAAAACAACCTTTTCACCTCGAGGATCGAGCTTATCATCAGCATCACTGGTGATGTATGCATCACACCCCCATACTTTTAGGTATTCCAAATCGGGTTTACGCCCATGCCATATCTCATATGGGGTTTTGTTTACCTTTTTAGTCGGAGCCAGATTGACAATGCGGGCGGCAGTCATTAGAGCATAACCCCAAAAGGAGTGAGGCAAGTTAGTTCTACACATCATCGATCGAACCATATTAAGTAGGGCTCGATTTCTCCTTTCGCTCACGCCATTAAGTTGGGGTGTGCCAGGTGAAGTGGGTTCTGAAATTATTCCACACTCTTTCAGATGATTGAGGAACTCTAAGCTGAGGTATTCGCCACCTCGATCTGATCGAAGTACTTTTATCTTTCTAGTAAGTTGGTTCTCTACTTCATTTTGAAACTCTTTGAAATTTTCAAAAGTTTCATGCTTATGCTTCATAAGATAGACATAAGCATGTCGACTATAATCGTCAATGAAAGTAACGAAATATTTTTCATGGTTTCTTGTCATGGTTCTGAAATGGCCACATACATCAGTGTGAATGAGTCCTAGCAGACCATTGGCCCGTTCACCAACACCAGTGAAGGGACGTTTCGTGAGTTTGCCAGCTAAGCAAGATTTGCAATCATCAAAGGAGTCATATCCAGTGGATTCAAGAATCCCATTGGATTGGAGCCATTTTATGTGTGCCTTACTTATGTGGCCAAGTGTACAATGCCATAGAAATGTTTCATTAATACCATCTTTGTTGCGTTTAGAAATATTATATATATTATTGTCAGTTTGAACATTTATCTCATATATACCATTTCGAGGTTTAGCCTCAAAATAAAAGATATTATTCAAGTAGGCAGAAATAGCAATACCATTAAAAGCGTACTTAAAACCTTGTTTAAACAACAACGAAACTGAAATGATGTTCCTGGTCAAACCAGGTGCAAAAAGACAATTGTTCAAAACAACAATAAGACCAGAAGGACATGTAAGATTAAATGTGCCAGTTTCTAGAACTGGGACTTTATTTCCATCGCCAACAATGAGCTCCATGCTTCCTGGTTTCAGTTTCCTCCACTTCTCAGGCTCCTGCAAGACATTAACGATGTGATAAGCACATCTGGTATCAAATACCCATGTGTTGCTAGAAACAGTGAAAAGTTCAATAACATATATTAGAATACCTGAAGAAGTGCCTTCTCCATTAGCCTTCTTCACCTTGAGCTTGGCAAGATACTCGAGGCAGTTACGTTTCCAGTGCCCCATCTTGTTACACTCATAGCATTGCCGCTCTTCTGGAAGAGGGGTTTTCACAGCTTGCTTACTCTTGTTGGTGGCAGGTTTGGCAGCAACGGGAGTTTTTCCTTTGCCTTTGCTGTTAGAATACTTTTTCTTTGTTTTAGGCTTCTTAACACCACCAGATCGAACCATTAACACTTGGTTTGTTTTGTTGGAAATGTTCATCTCTGCCGTTTTGAGCATCCCATGCAGCTCTGGCACTGTCTTTACCCAGTCATTCATGTTAAAGTTCATAACAAATTGATCATAGTGACTGGAAAGAGAGTTGAGAATGAAGTTAACAGCCATCTCATCTAGGAGAGGATAACCAAGTTTGTTTAATTGATCGATGTAGCCATTCATCTTGAGGAACCCTCTTGCATTCTACAGCTTATAAGCTGTTTCATGGTGTCATAGCGTTCCTGACGGGCTTGTTTCTGGAACATGCCCTTGAGTTGCTCAATCATGTCAAAAGCATTCATGTCTTCCATATTCTTTTGGAGATCTGGGGACATGGTGGCTTGCATGAGGCAAGCAACTTCCATGGCATCTTCTTTATGTTTATCGAAAGCTTTCTTCGCAACAAGAGTACCATTTTCAGGTGCAGCTGGGATTGGGGTTTCCAAAACATAAAGCTTCTTTGCCATTTTGAGAACAATTCTCAAGTTGCGGTGCCACTCAAGAAAATTGGTGTTATTCAGTTTATCTTTCTCAAGTATGGACTTGAGAGCAAAAGAGGAGTTGTTTTCAGATGACATCTGTTAAGCAAAAATTATTTAATTAGTATTTTCGATGTATATTTCCTTATTTAATTAATGACCCATTACAGTAATTAGAACAGGGAATGAGAATCTGGCTAGGTCAGTATTAAAGGCAGCTGTGGCATACACTTTAGTAAGTGACTAGGTAGACTGACAACGAGTGTCAATTGTGAGAATTGCACAACTCTCGGGTATGAGGCCGTTAAGACAACTCTTGTCTTATGCATTGATACGTTTAGCCTCATCTATGCCGACTTTTACTTTCAAGATAGCTGGAGCATGTGATGAGAAAAGAAAAAGTAATAGTCGTCCTAAAAGAAGGTACTTGTGGAAGGGCCGGGTGTGTCAACGAAACCCTTGCACCTTGGAAGGATAAGCTAGACATCAAGTGCGGTGCTGTGGCTCCAAACACTGATGGTTCGCATTACGTTCCAAGTCTAGCTTGTGATAGGATGGCATAGACTATTGATTTTAATTATGGGTTAATTTTAATATTTACCAAATAGGGTCGCAAGAGCCAATTTTAGTATATATTTTAGTCGTGACATCTTGATGAACCCTTTCATCTCTCAGGACACTTAATTTTAAATAACCTATTAAAACTAGGTTTGTCGCGACTTATACAACCAATTTTGAGTTAATAGAATTCTATTAAGTTAATAGTTTTGGAAAATTAAATCTAGTTTAATTTGCTAAAACTTAATTGGTTATTGTTCGTTTAAAAAAAACAAACTTTGTTTTATAACAAAATTTTAACAAGTTGTAAAACAATTTAGAACTTGTTTTAATGTGATTGTTTCAATATTTTAAAACTCATTTTAAAATCATGTTGGTATTTAGGTTGGTTATGTTATAACAAATTATAAGATAAAAAGCAACCACAATAGCAAAATAAATATGTAAATCTGTATGGCCAAAAAAATTGTTCGATCTTGCTAGAGCCTTATAGCAAGATCAAACGGGTCACGGGGTCACAACACACAAACAACCACAAGGATGGACTTGAGTGCATCTTGTTGTCTTGAGCAACTCCCACTAACTCCAAGACTCCTCTTGGCATTCGGTTTTCTTCGGGTCTTCGTATCAACAATATTTAACAAGTAAATATAACAAAGAAAAAAAACTACCTATTACATCTTTGAACCACACGACGGGTCAAAACAATAAACTAATTATTACAACTTTGAACCATCTTAGTGGCAAAAATTAATAATTACAAAACCGAATAAAATATACAACCATAAAAAAATAAGGTCGGGCCAGATTTACATATTCCATAACAATCACAAAATATACCGGGCAATCTTTTGGTCAAGCAAAACAAATAAAATATTGACCAAAATTAAAGTTGCCCTTAAAATTATTTAGATCAGAAACTTTAAAAAAATTAAAGTTTGTGTTCTAATTCCGGTTAAAAGACCGGTACCGATTTGCATGTTGTACGCGTGGCTCTGATACCACTGTTGGGTTTTAGTGGTGTCAATTTTACTTTTATCAAAACGGGTTTGATATATTTTATTAATTAAATAGGTAATTAATAAATACGCAGCGGAATAAATATAAATAATCAACACCAAAAAGTGAACAGAACAGGATCATGGTTACAAACATGCAAACACGGTATACAATATTATTATTAATGTTGTTAATCTACTGATGAGATTAAATATACCTTTGCGGTTAAAGACTAACCGGTTGAGACACCGAGGTACAACGAACCAGATGCTAGAACACGAACACGGTGACCGGGTGTAATTCGCGGAACAAGAATTACTACAAAAGAAAAGGACGGCACTTTCTTTCTTTAAGTGGCGTCTGCCCTTTCGTTTGCTTTTCTAATGGTATCACTCAAACCAAGAAATGAATTATTGGTTGACCGCCAAAGTTGCTGTTGTTGTCCTTGTATTATATAAGTTTTCTTGAGGTGGTGGTGACAACCAAAAAGAAAAAGTGAAGCATGGCAGCCAACTAAAAAGAAAAACAAAGTGGGAAGCAAGACATGATGGAGGACAACATGATAGAGCCAAAATATATATAGTAATATATCTATATATATTTAGGTTAACACCCCCTAATTATCTCTTAGGCCCGAAGCCCAATATATATCGTTCCTTTAATTGTTCGTGATCACCAGTTAATCGAATTAAGTGGATTTAATGTTCGTTGCCCAAGGTGTAACTCTTACGGGTCATAGCTCGGTCAGCAGCGTTAACTTATTGTTGATGCAACAAATAATAGACCAAAGATAGTAGCGATATCTCCAGGGTAAAAGGGTTCAGGGGTTCGATTAGCCTAACGCACGTCGTGGGGTCCCCCCACGTTTGCAAGACGTGGAGAGAGGTTCACTAGTATTGTTGTTATCTTACTTAGATCTTGAGCTGATTAGAAATCAGCCCAGGAAGCGATCGTTGGAGAAGATGAATTATTTAGTGTGAAGAAGAGAACTTGTAAGAAGTAAGTTCTCATGGGAGAAGAAGAAGAGAAGCAAGCATGAAGCTGGTTCTCAAGAGGGAGAGGAATAATCAGAGAGTTAGAGTGATATCTGCTGATCCTGGGGTATCCTATATGCTTAACATGGGCTGCAATTTATAGGGGAAGAGGTTTCTCATAGGGGAAACCTTTAACTAGTAAACCTGGCTTGCAGTGAGGGGCTTACCCTTTTAGGGGTTAAAGGGTTTGGACATGCGGACAAAAGGGTGTTCTCTGTGCACATGTTCTGTCTGTGCAGAAATGGTTCACACGTTAAGTGTTGATGTGACCGGACATTGTGCTTGTCCTTTTTACTGTTCTCCTGAGTCCGCGCGTATTGAATCTCTCAACCTTTTAACCTTTTAAGCTGTTATGTATATTAGTCATTTTATTGAGATTTGGGCTACCCCCGTCATCAGCCCCCCAAGTCAGAGGTGTTTGGGATGTAAGCTCAAATGCTTCTGACTTTTACACATTATTTTTTATTGCTTAAAGGCTTCAAGGCTTTAAGGCGTTTGAGTTTTGAGATTTGAATTTCGGAATGATAGTAGATGTGATAGGCTTCAAGGTTTTAAGGCTTGAAGGCTTTAAAGGCTTCAACTTGTCTTACTTAAGAGGAAGTTGAGGCTTTTTGTAAAGAATGGGGGATCGATCTAAAGTTTAATCCGGTGGCTCTGGGTTTTGGACAATCGATCGATTAGTGTCCCGTTGGTTCGATTGCTCTTTATTGCTGAGTTTTCCAACTTGCGTCATCCGTTTTCGGTCTTTGTTCTGAATGTTTTAGAGTATTATCGTGTGTCGTTTGGTCAGTTATACCCTTAAGGTCTTGTTAGGGTTTTAGACTTTGATGTTTTGTCTCCAGCGATAGGGTATGGCCCATCGTTGTTGTTCCGCCGTTTCATCCAGTTAGCCAAAAACGGCGATTGTTTTACCTTTGAAACATCTCAGGTTGATGTGTGTTTAATTTCGTCTATGGTTACTACCCTTGGTTCTTGGGAGGACCGATTTTCCTAGATTTCTGAGTCCATTGTTCTTTTCAGGCTTGTTTGGAGGCATCCTTATGCTGTTTTGAATGAGCTTGAACCTTTTAAACAGGAGATAGATGGTTATTGAAGTTTATTAGGGGGTGTCCTTCCAGGCTTTGTCCCTTTCCCGAACATCTTTTAGTGCTGATGGATGTTAGCAAGTTGTGGGACAAGCCGGGTCGTGACCCTGTGCTCGTGAGAGATGATCAAGGTATGATATTTTGTTTTTTCTGCTTATGTTATATTTTATTTGTTGCAGTTATGTTTGCCTTAGACTTTATCAAGAGCGATGACACATCTGATGTTGTGTTTGGAGATGCCGAGGCTACATCCGGCGAAGATGTTGTTGTTAGGGGCACTGAACATAGGTTCGAGGGTTCAGGCTATGTGAACATTCCCAATGTCAAGGGTTTCACCAAAGTTGTTGCTTCCAAAGTCTCTACTCGTCGTTCGAGCTATTGTTTGATAAAGACTGCTGACCAACCATCGGCTTCTGAGCCGGTGGAACTAAGTAATGACATAGAGGCTTCAGATGATTTAGAAGTTGGGGTTGGGGAAAATCAAAAAAGGACAAGGGACGGCCCTTGGTGGTTTGGCGGGTAAAAAGGCTGTGAGGTTGAAGGGTTCCGGGAAGGGTGGTGAAAGTTCCACCAATGTTAATCCATGGAAGGTTTATGTGCCGGATTGGAAGGTCACAGTTGGTGACAGCTTCAAGCCTTCATCCGTTTGTGAGGATGTTCTTATCCACTTTGATTCTCCTATTGTTCGAAGTTCTTGCTCATCTATGGATGATGACCTGATGATTTCGAAAAATGGTAATGGGTGCTTGTAACCTTGTTGCCTTGCTTCTAGAGGGTGTATCCCGATTTCGCAAGAGGATGCGAGAATATGATGTCTTCTCGAAGAAGAGGGATGAGATGAAGGCTTCACTAGCTACTCTAAAGAAGGAGGCAGAGGGTTATGCTGGGAGGGAGAAAAGCTGATGTTGAGGATTGATGAGCTTTCTTCCCAGCACAAGACTGAAATGGTTGAGTTGGAAAAACGCTTAGAAGCTGACAGGGTTCAAGTCAGGGTCTTTAAGGCTGCCTTGGAGGTTCAGAAAAAGCCTTCTTGGAGGAGAAAGAAAGGTTAAAGGCTTCGTTTTCCCAGGCAACTAGTGATAATAAATGGCTCATTGAGCATGGATTTCAGCAAGTGGTTACCCATCTTCTCCATTCGTCGGAGTTCAACAAACTCTTGGATGATGTGTACACCGAGCTTCTTGCTCATGGGAGACACCAAGGTTTGTTTACTGGTTACAAAGCTTTGTGAACCTGGGGAGCCTTAGGAAAAATCTTCTCTTTTTCAACCCAAAGCCTTCAAAGTCTTCAAGAAATCTGTTTTGAAGATGGAGCATATGATTTAACCTTATGTGGGTGAAGTCTCCAAGTGTTTTGGTAAACCTTTGCCTGTCTTGCAGGAGCTAAAACCCTATGGCCTTAATGAGGCTGTTTGTAACGAAGTGTTGAAGTCCCTCTCGAAGAAACGTCCTTGCTCCGGAGATAGCGAGGAAACGTGTTCTGAAGGTGGTGAGGGCTCAAAGGGTTCAAGCCTTGAAGCCTCCGAGACAACGGGTGTCGTAGGGAGGAAAAAGAGGATGGCTAAGAACACCCAAGATGATGAAGGTTCGAAGAAGGATGATACAGCAAAGTCTACCATCCCTGACATTGCAAAGTGAATAAGAAACCTTAATTCATAGCTTTCTTAGCATGTCGAATAATGTTATGGGTTGTGTGTTTGAACATCTTTTTATTTTAAGGGGACCGTTTAGGTCCCTTGGTGGTTAAAGCCTGTAAGGCTTGTGGACAATGTTTTATGTTTGATGGCCATTATGGCCCTTTCTATCTTTAACTTATCTTGCTATGTTTATTGTGTTGTTCTGTTTACTCCCTTGTGTTTTCATTGGTTTTGTATGTTGTCTTTGTTTTGGGCGGTGCATCTTATGTTATTTATACCTTAAAGGGTTCAGTGCTGCAGTCACTTAGCCTTACGATATTTTTAACAAGAAGATGCAACCTCTATCCTATGTATGATATTCACTTAGAGTATTTTTGGTTCGTAAGCCAATGTTAGGGCTTAAGGAACATTTGGTGTAGGCTGTTCGAACCCGTCTATGAGACATGATTTTTAAGATTTCTATGAGTCTCATGGAGTCGTATTGATTTACGAACTCACCCCTTATATAGGTCCATTCAACCCTTGAACCTATTGAGCGATGTGGCCTGGGAGCTCATCCCCTTACATGGCCCTTGCCATGGAGTTTCTTGCTAGGTTCTCAACCTGATTATAGGATAGAAAGACAAATTTTGATTCATTGTTCATTCATTTCAAAGTACTTTGATTACTAGGGGAATAGAACAACTTTGGAACTATTTGTAACACGTTTTGGTTAAACATGGAACCTTTTAAGGTTTTTGCCGTCCCAATGGCGGGGAAGCTTTTTGCCTTGCGGACCTGTCAGCTTGTATAATCCCCCTTTGTGGGCTTTAAGGATAATGTATGGCCCTTCCAACTTAGGACCAAGCTTTCCTTGGCTTTCTTTCTTGTAGGCCTCATTATTTCGAAGCACAAGGTCCCCAGGCTTGAAGCGTTCATGCTTCACCCGTGTATTGTAATACAATTCCATGTTTTGCTTGTACCTTGCTTTTTGTATGGCTGCTTGATCACGAGCCTGTACGAGGAGTTCTAAATTCAATATCGTCTATTTCTTATTTGGCTCGAGGTCGATGTTAATTGTTCTTTGTGTTGTTACTCCGATTTCAGCTAGGATTACAGCCTCTGATCCAAACACTAGGCTGTAGGGTGTTTTCTTGTGGCTCGTTTTCTCGGTTGTTCAAATTTCCAATAGCACATTGGGAAGCTATTCGAGCCAGTTGTTGTCGTATCTTCCCAATCAAGATTTAATCCCTTCAACATTGTTGTGGTTTGTCCTGTCAACCTGGCCATTGGATTGTGGGTAAGCTACCGAGCTGAATACTTGAGTTATTCTGAACTCCTTACACTAGGAGCTAGAAGGCTTCTCGGCAAACTATTTCCCGTTATCCATGACTAGTACCCATGGGAGCCCAAAACTTATGCTTTCCTAAACGAAATCAATGACCTGTTTTCCCTAAGATTTTTGGCAATGGTTTTACTTCTGGTCACTTGGTGAAGTAATCCACAGCTACCAATAAGAGCTTGACTCCTCATTTGGCTAGTAGGGATGGACCAACGATGTTCATTCCCTACTTGTGAAATGGACAAGCCGAGGAGATGGGAACGGGGTCATGTTTGGTGCTTTTGGGTACCGGAACATGTAACTGACAAGCTTCATACTTCCGCAGTTGTTCGGAGGTATCTTGATGCATGGAAGGCCAAAAGTGTCCGAGGTTCATCAACTTTGACACTACCGATTTTGGGCCACAATGAGCTCCACATATCCCTTCGTGAACCTCTTTGATCAGATATTGGCTTTGTTTTGGGCCAACGCATCGAAGTAGTGGTGCAAGGTATCCTTTTTGTAAAGGATATCTCCTTATAACACATATTTCCTTGACTTGATACGAACCCTTTTAGCCTTAGTCTGGTCATTAGGTAATTCACCATTTTGAGGAACCTTTCAATGGGAGTCATCCAATTTGGCCCTTTTTTAGTGATCACATCTTGAACCTCAAGTTTTTGGATGGATGAGGTTTTCAATACCCCAACTAGTACCTTCTTGGTGAGGTGGGCAAACGTAAGAGATGCAAGCTTGCTTAGTGCATCAGTTCTCTTATTTTGAGATCTTGGAATTTATTTGATGGCACATGTTTGAAATGCGTTCATCAATTCCTTTGATTTTTCTCGGTACTTATTCATGTTGGGTTCTTTTGCTATGTAGCTGTTATTGTCTTGGCTTGAGAGAGTTTGTGAGGACTTGATGCTTTTGAACCCCCATTTCTTTGACTAGCTTTAGCCCAGTGATCAATGCTTCGTACTTGGCTTTATTATTGGTAGTCTGAAATACAAGCCAAAGAGCATATGTAAGTTCTAACCCTTCAGGGTTAATTAAAACTAGCCCAGCCCCTGACCCTTCGATACTGGAAGCCTCATCGGTAAAAAGCTTCCAGGTATCAGTGTTGGAGTAAACAGCTGCAGTTGTATTAACTTCTGTTATGGCTTTTTTTAGGGACTTACAAGATGAAGTCAACCAAGATTTGAGCTTTGACAACTTTTCTCAGGACATAGGTGATTTTGTGTTCACCTAGTTTCACAATCCATTTGGCTAATCGTCCCGATTTTTCTTGTTTTTCAAGGACATTCCAAATAGGTTAGTCAATGACCACTTGTATCGGGTGTGACTGAAAGTACCTTTGAAGCCTTCTAGCCGTTTGGACTAAGGCTAGAGCAAGTTTTTCTAAAGAAGGATATTTGATTTCTGCTAATTTTGAAGTTTTGAAAAAGTAAACGGGTATCTGAACTTTGTTTCGTTCAATGATCAGAGCCGTACTTATGGTCTTTTCAGTAATCGAAAGGTAGATAGAGGTCGTTCCTCCTGTTTCCGGAGCCAAAATGGCTGGGAGTGAAGCCAAGTGTTGCTTTATTTGGTTGAAGGCTTCCTTTTGAGGTAAAAAGCTTCAAAGCTGTAAGCTTTCCATCGAAAGTCTTTCTTGTTAGCACATCCCTTGAGGGTTGGCTTTTATGCTTTGTTTCCCCGCGATGTGTCCTACAAACTTACCTTCTTCAAAACCGAACGAGCACTTGACTGGATTAAGCTTTATGTTGATCTTTCTCGTGTTTTGGAAAGTTTATTATATGTCATCGAGCATTTGGTATTCCGTTTTGCTCTTGATCACCAAATCTTCAACATAAGCTTTAATGTTCTTGCCGATTTGTCCGGCAAACACTTTGTTAACCAGACGTTGATAAGTGACAGCTGCATTTCTTAAACCAAAAGGCATTTTTTGATAGCAAGATATACCTTTATTAGTGTGAAATGTGGTTTTTTTTTCTTCATCTCTTTTTTTCGTTATTAGGATCTGATGGTAACCTTTTTAGGCGTCAAGAAGACACTTGAATGGGAAGCCTGTGAGCGAGTTATCCTTGAAGTCTATCTCGGGCAGCGGGTAGCAACCTTTTGGGCGTGTTTTGTTCAAGTCTTTAAAATCGATACACATTCTCCAAGACTTGTCGGGTTTTCGAACCATTACCGGATTGGCTAGCCATAATTGATACTTGACCTCTCGAAGGATTCCGACTAGAACAAACTTTTCCATCTCTTGGCGTTATACAAGGCTTCTTTTAGGGGCTTGACTCCGTTTCTTTTGTATAATGGGCTTAACATTAGGTGGGATCCATAACTCATGTTTCAACGATGCTACGAGGGATGCCGGTCATATCTTCTGGGCACCAAGCAAAGACATAGTGCAAGAGCAGCTTTTTAAGGTATGAGATGGTTTCTTTGGAAAGGTTAGTGTTTACCCTTATCCCCTGTTGAGGAAATTTTGGGTTTATGTCCAACCCTTGTTCATCGTCTTCGTCCTTTCTTGAGCTTTCCCCTTCAACCACAAAAGCTTCTTGGGTAGGTTGAAGGGTTGCTATCCCTTTTTCAGTGGGAAACTTCACAGTGCCCTGACCAACTGAAACTGTCATTCTGAACACACTTTGCCTTGGCCTTCCTATGATGATATCATAGTTGGAAAGGATATTGATTACCGCAAAGGTGAGTTGTTCGGTTCATCCTTTTGTTCTCTCGTTAAACAAACATTATGGGTTATTTGGCCTAAAGGCTTGATAGGTATGTCTACGATATCTTCAATGGATGATCCAAACTGTTGAAGCTTTGAACGTTCATCGTCGCTGAGAGGGTTAAAGCATTTCTCAAGCATGACTTTGGTGGTTGCACCGGTGTCAATGTAAGCCTTTTGTGTCTTGATGGATCATATGTTGGCTTCCATCACCAGAGGGTTTGAAAGTAACTCTCCTTCTGGTGGTGGGAAGCAAACATATTGACGTTCCCATGCCTTGAAATGATGGCGTTTGTGGGAAGCTTTGTTTTTAAGGTCGACCATGTTCACTTCCTACTTTTTTATTCAACCATTTTGTCCTTGACCCCTTTAACCAAGTGAGCCAGTTCGGACTTGACGGCTTTTTAGATCCTCTTTTTGGGTTGGAAGCAATTATTGGTATGGTGACCTTTCTATTCGTGAAACTCACAATACTGGTTTTTCAATCTTTTGTTTTTTGGTAATGGTGGAGGAGGGCGGAAGCTGTGTTTTACCTCTTCGGTTGCCAAGATCTCTTATGGAGCCTTGGTTAAGGCTGTAAAGTTTATGTTTTTTCTCGGCTTAGAGGGTTCCGGCCTTCAGGAATCTAAACCTTTGAACCATTTGTCATAAGAGCCATACTGGAAGCTCCAGTTAAGAGTTCTCTCTTTTTTTTCTTTGATGTCTACAACTTATTCTCCTCGAATGTAGGCTTTAGCCCTTTCGAGTGTTTCTTCAAGGGTTTTGGGCAGGCATTTATTGAAGTCTCTTGTGAGATATTTGGAATTTATAGCATTCATGAACCCTGCAACCCTAATCTTTTCATCGGTGTAAGTTAATCCTTCCTTCTTGTAACTTTCGATGAAGTCTCTGAGACTTTCATCATCACGTTGTTTGATCTGGAAGATTATCGTGGCTTTCTTGACATACCTATGTTTTTATAGGGAACTTTTGCTAAGATCGTAAAAGGCCTGAACGCTTCGTCCAGGAAGGTCATTGAACCATATGCGCGAAGACCCTTTAAGGGTTTGCTTGAACATGAGACAACATTCGGAGTTGGGTCATTTTTCAATTCTTGCAGTTCGGACGAAGATTTGGAGGTAGTCTTCAGTACCGTGATGGCATCTTTATCTGGGTTTGAAACTCGTACTCAACAATATATTGGGAGAAGCAAGATAAGTTATTGGGCTTGTAAGGTTTTGAGAGGTATTTTACTACCCTTGAAGCAGGGTTACTGCTTGAGGTACCCTGGTAAGTGGTTGGCACTTGATTGATGAAGTTAAGGTTAAAGCCTTGAAGGCTTTCTGTGTCATCATCCAGCTTTTACGTGCTGCAAAGGAAATTATGCCATCATTCGTGTCACCAGCTAGGTCATAAGGTTAGAGCCTTAAAGGCTTTCTGATGGTAATCATAAAAGATGTTATCATTTGTGTCATCAGCTGGGTCATAAGGTTAAAGCCTTGAAGGCTTTCTGATGGTACTGTATAAGGCATTCCCATGGATGTGCTCATGACCGTACCTCGAGCCAAAGACAGGTGGCCACGAAGTAGCAATGGGAGGAGGAACACCTGAAGCTGGTGACTGCCATAACTGATCAAGAGTGGTTTCATGCGCAATAGGTGCACCGGCTGTACGGGTTGGGAGGTAAATAAGGGGAAAACGGTTGGACTAGGCCTCCCCAAAAGCTAAAGGGCTTGAGTGGTTGGTCTGTCACACTAGGGCCAGCTTTAATGTAAGATGTGGCTGAACGTGAGCTGCTAAAAGGAAGAGATGGAGGGCCAGGTGTTAATGAGGGTTTAGACTTCTCATAATTTAGTCTTATTCTTACCCTTTTCTTCCTTTCTAGGCTCACATGCTAGTTGAGAAAAGATCTCAGTTGTGAGAAATTTCTAGCTACTCCCTCGGGTGTTAGTTATATGAATTTCGATGTACGCATTGCACTGATTTGAGAAGATGCAACCCCTGATTGGGATGGGGTTGGTGTATGAAAAGAGGTGAACTCCGGGAAAAAGTTCCCGTTGGAGTACTTCCTGGAGTAGATAGAGGTGTAGATCTAACCAGTGAGATCCGACTAGGATTTGGTGTGGTTAGGCACCCGATTTACCGGGAGATTCGCTTTCAAACATGATGTAAATAGAAAAATGGAGCTACACAACTGGTCTTTAAGATAAAGTAAGCGGCGTAGCCCCACGGTGGGCGCCAACTTGTTGATGCAACAAATAATAGACCAAAGATAGTAGCGATATCTCCAGGGTAAAAGGGTTCAGGGGTTCGATTAGCCTAACGCAGGTCGTGGGGTCCCCCCACGTTTGCAAGACGTGGAGAGAGGTTCACTAGTATTGTTGTTATCTTCCTTAGATCTTGAGCTGATTAGAAATCAGCCCAGGAAGCGATCGTTGGAGAAGATGTATTATTTAGTGTGAAGAAGATAACTTGTAAGACGTAAGTTCTCATGGGAGAAGAAGAAGAGAAGCAAGCATGAAGCTGGTTCTCAAGAGGGAGAGGAAGAATCAGAGAGTTAGAGTGATATCTGCTGATCCTGGGGTATCCTATATGCTTAACATGGGCTGCAATTTATAGGGGAAGAGGTTTCTCATAGGGGAAACCTTTAACTAGTAAACCTGGCTTGCAGTGAGGGGCTTACCCTTTTAGGGGTTAAAGGGTTTAGACCTGCGGACAAAAGGGTGTTCTCTGTGCACATGTTCTGTCTGTGCAGAAATGGTTCACACGTTAAGTGTTGATGTGACCGGACATTGTGCTTGTCCTTTTTACTGTTCTCCTGAGTCCGCGCGTATTGAACCTCTCAACCTTTTAACCTTTTAAGCTGTTATGTATATTAGTCATTTTATTAAGATTTGGTCTACCCCCTGTTGGGTTATTTTTAGCCCATGAGTTAGCCCAATAAGATTATTTTGGCCCATTTGGTTTTTTTTTTGTAGATGAATAAAAAGGAAGGAAGCAGGGGTTTTCTTGAAACACCCTCACAAGACTTACAAAAGCATAACACACAAAAGAAGAGGTTTTTTCGTCATTTCCGTTACTTCAAAACCCAGGTGCATAGGTCGTTCATTTCCTGGAGATTGAACCGTTGGATCGCTCTGATTTTTTGACACAGTCATTCTGACATCAGGGCGACCTTATCCAATGGTGGGTTTGTCCAAATCAGCTCTAGAAGTCCGTCTGCACACCCCTCTGTTCCAGCTGCAGAATTCTTGGTGATTTCCTTCTTTTGTCTTTGTATTTGATTCCATATGCTTGATGTTGTTGATTCCAAGTGTATGATGATTATTGTATGCCTTTAGTAGACCTAGGGAAGACTTTGTATTGCTCTAATTTGGTGATAGTGGATTTGAAGCGGCTCTAGTAGTCCCGTGGTTTTTACTCTCCTTTCTTGAGAGGTTTTCCACGCTAAAATTTGGTGTTCTTGTTATTATTGTTTTCGGGCTGCTTAGATTGTAGTTGGTATACCCTATTTGTTTGCATGCTCACAGGTTCATTCAAGTTTGGGAAAAGTCTTGGTCAAACGAAGTTTGCTTCCGCGTTTGTGTTTACCGTTTGTGACCGGGTCCGGCGTTTTTCCCATCATAGTGGTATCAGAGCCATTGGCTCTTGTTATTGGGTTGAAACTTGATGGAACGATGGAAGCTAATACAAGTAGGATTGTAAATTTGAATAGTTCTAATTATCATGTTTGGAAAGGAAAAATGGAAGATCTCCTTTATGTGAAAGATTACTATATGCCTGTGTTTAATACCGATAAACCTGAAGGTAAAACAGATGAAGAATGGAATATCTTGCATAGAAAGGTTTGTGGTTATATTCGCCAGTGGGTTGATGATAATGTTTTGAACCATATTAGCGGGGAGACTCATGCTCGTACTTTGTGGAACAAGCTTGAGGAGTTGTATGCTCGGAAGACTGGAAACAATAAACTGTTCTTGATTAAACAGTTGATTAACTTGAAGTACAATGATGGAACTCCTGTTACTGATCACTTGAATGTTTTTCAGGGTATTATTAATCAGCTTGCAGGAATGGGTATCAAGTTTGAAGACGAGGTACAAGGCTTATGGCTTCTTGGTACTTTACCGGATTCTTTGGAGACTTTTAGGACATCATTGTCCAACTCTGCAGCAAATGGTATTATTACTATGGAAATGGCTAAAGGCAGTATTTTAAATGAAGAGATGAGAAGAAAATCACAAGGTTCCTCTTCACAATCCGATGTCTTGGCCACAGAGAGCAGGGGGAGAAGTCAAAATAGAGGTCCGAGTAACAAAGGGAAGCATCGTAGTAAGTCCAAAGGTAAGTTTGCTGATTATGAGTGTCATCATTGTGGTAGGAAAGGGCACACAATTAAATTTTGCAGACAATTAAAAAGGGAGAACAAGAAGGCTAATTACAACAATCAAAAGAACAATCAGAAAAAGGATGATGGTGGCAATGATACTGCTGAAGTTAATACTGCTACTGAAGAGTTCTTCATTTGTTGTGATTCTGATATGGTGAACATTGCACGTGATGATTCGAGTTGGGTTGTTGACAGTGGTGCTACGTGTCATGTGACATCACAAAGGGAGTTTTATTCATCTTACACACCTGGTGACTTTGGGGTTGTTAAGATGGGTAATAACGGGCTATCAAAGGTTGTAGGTGTTGGGGATGTTTGCTTGAAGTTTGACACTGGGATGGAGTTGGTTTTACACAATGTAAAACATGTTCCAGATATCAGACTTAATTTGATCTCCGCAGGTTTACTTGATGATGATGGTTACCATAGTACCTTTGGTGATGGTATTTGGAAACTCACTCGTGGTTCTTTGATTGTGGCAAGAGGTAAAAGAAGTTCAAAGTTATACAGAACGCATCCGAAGATCTCCAAAGATTCGGTCAATTTGTTAGTGAATGCCGATATTACCGACTTGTGGCATAGGAGACTTGCTCACATGAGTGAAAAAGGGATGTCTATTTTGTTGAAGAAGAATGCCTTGCCCGATTTGCACGATGTTCATTTGAAGAAGTGTTCTCATTGTTTGGCAGGTAAGCAGAAAAGAGTTTCTTTCAAAAGTCACCCTCCTCATAGGAGAGACAATATACTTGATTTAATACATTCGGATGTTTGTGGTCCTATGAAGACTAGAACACTTGGGGGCTGCTTGTACTTTGTCACATTTATCAATGATCATTCGAGAAAAGTTTGGGCATATACTTTGAAGTCTAAAGATCAAGTATTAGACGTGTTTAAGCAGTTTCATGCCTTAGTTGAGAGACAAACTGAGAAGAAGCTCAAGTGTATTCGAACAGATAATGGAGGTGAGTACATTGGTCCTTTTGATGCTTATTGTAGAGAGAAAGGTATTCGACACCAAAAGACTCCTCCAAAGACACCACAGTTGAATGGTTTAGCAGAGCGGATGAATAGAACATTGGCTGAAAGGGTTAGATGTTTGCTATCACATGCAGGGTTGCCTAATTCCTTTTGGGGTGAAGCTTTGAACACCGCAGTAAATGTTATTAATCGTACATTTACAAAAGAAGATTTACAAAAGTCCGTTATGGAGTCTAAATCATTAACCCTTTTGGGGTGTACCTTGAGAATGATGATATGGAGTCTAAGATCTCTGTTTCTCTTGCAATGTTTGATAGATTTCATAAGAAGATTTCATATGATGATATAAGGGTGGCGCAGAAGGCATGGGTTCCAAAGGAGAAGCATGTGTCGGAGGAGGAGTTCCCATCTATGTCAATGGTGTATGGTCGTGCTTCTGGTTCTAGGAAGGTCCTTCAGTTAGATGATGGCGGTGCGCTATATCCATTGCATTCGGTTGGTAGGGCAGTGGTTGGAGTATCGGACTGTATTGCTAGTTTACGTACGGTTAAGAAGATGTTGTTCAAGGCTGGATTCGATGAAGCTGCAGTGTCTTATCTTGGGGGATTGACGGTCCTTGTTACTTTTCGAGATGCTGATCAGATGAAAGTGTTTCTTGAGGATAAGAAGGAGGTTTGGAAGGAAACTTTTGTATCCGTCTCTCCATGGTCGGGTCAAAACATCCCATTTGAGAGGATTGTGGTTTTAAAAATCGTTGGTGTGCCGGTCCTAGTTCGGGAAGGCTCTGTGTATGATAAGATTGGAAGCTTGTTTGGTAAGGTGGTGTGGCCTTCGGATTTTTCATGGTTGGGATTGATAATGCGATTGGTTATGCCCATGTTCTTACTGATATTTCATCAAAAATCGATGAAGAAGTTTCGGTGATCTGGAGTAATAAGGGTTATAACGTTTGGGTTGTTGAAGACAATTCGGGTTGGATTCCGGAATTCGAGTCGGTTCTGGTGGATGATAGATATGACGATTTCGAGGAAGGTGAAATTAGGGATCCGGTGACGGATGCTCCGGCCGTCGTGGTCAACCGGGAGTCAACACAGCTAGAGATGCCGGTAAATCAGCCTTTGACTGCGAATGATGTGCCAGAAAATTTGCATGATAGTTATGAGTTGCCAAATCTGGACAAGTCTGACTTTGGCGCTCAGAATTCAAATGTGGGGTCGGATGTCGAAGAGATAAAAGTCGAAGGTTGGGAAAAAGGGGAATAAGCCGAAGAGATAAAAGTCTGAAACTTTGTTAATCCGGATGTCGGATCTTAACTCCGAAAGATGGAGAATTAAATTACGGACGTGTAGGAAAAAGAATCAGGTAAAACGGACCTATAACGAAGAAGTTATGACCGTTTCCGTGAAACGCGGACGTGCTGAAATCTGCAGCACAGCAGCAACAAACATTCTGTTTGTTTGATGGCGTCGCGCTACGCGACGGCCCGTCGCGCTACGCGACGGGGTGGCTGGTTGTCGAAAGTTGTTTGTTGGCTCCGTTTTGTATCGGGAACTCGTTTAAACGCGTTTTAAGTCGCGTATAACTAGTTTAACTCATGTTTTATGACCTTTATGGTAAGCGTATGTGTGAATGTATAAAGGTGGGATGACATGATCGTGCGTGACGATATAGGTATGTTGGTTCCCCTTGGGATCCCATACCCCCGGTAAGAATCCCACCTTAGGTTCCTGAACCTTAAAGTGGGATCCCATAGCCCAGGCAAGAATCCCACCTTAGGTTCCTGAACCTTAAAGTGGGATCCCGTACCCCAGGTAAGAATTATTAATTTAATTCTCATTGGCAATCGCCCCTATGTGGATAAGCAAGTATGTATGTATGTATGAGTATATACGGGGATGTAATGATGTAGGAAGGGTTTGAATGCATGTAGATGTGTATGTATGTATGTATGAATAAAGACCAGCATGAGTGTATGCATGTATGTAAAGTGGTAGGAAAGATAGGTACGTATGTAGATGTGAATGTATGTAAGTATGTAAGTACGTATGTATGCATGATTTAGACACGTTGAGGGTTAATGATTTTAATGGTGTACCTTGAGAATGAAAAGTAATGCAGGTACATTATTGTATAAAGACATGTATGATTATATGCATGTATGAAATGATGTAGGAAGGGTTTGTAAGTATGCAGATGTGTATGTATGTATGAATAAAGACCAGCATGAGTGTATGCATGTATGTAAAGTGGTAGGAAAGATAGGTACGTATGTAGATGTGAATGTATGTAAGTATGTAAGTACGTATGTATGCATGATTTAGACACGTTGAGGGTTAATGATTTTAATGGTGTACCTTGAGAATGATGATATAAGGGTGAGTTGCCAACGGACTTTTGTAAATCTTCTTTTGTAAATGTACGATTAATAACTCAACGTACATTTACAAAAGAAGATTTACAAAAGTCCGTTATGTAAGAAGACAAGTTGCTATCATATCATCACTGCGACGACGAGGAACCCATGCGTCCGTTACATTTACAAAAGTCCGAAAAACCTCACGAAGCTTCAACCTGGTAACCCTGTCCGAGATATTTGTGATGTAAAACGTTGTTCTGGAAAAAGGATCATCGGAATCACGATGAGGATTAGGCGGCTGCCGGTGATCACCTCGGCGATTAGGGTTTCCCATATACAAACTCCCTGGCGTATAGAGTTTCATGAACCAAACAGTCAAACAGATAACATCAATTAAAATAAATACCAACTAACTTGAGTAAAGTCTCAAAGTTGTAACTTTAAAGTCATTGAATTGGTGTCATCTTTTCTACGTACCCCGCAAATCGATGCAAAGTACTTTGTTACACATGATATTTTTAAATTTTAGGATGAGTGGTCCACCTACATCTTAACAAAGATAGTGTGGAACTATGTATGACTAATTCCTTTAGGATTGTGTAAAAATTGGCTTTCATGAATAAAATCAAAGAATAAAACCATGAGTAAATTGATTTTCGATTAAGATTTTTCAGAACCAACATGGTTCTTGATTTTATATTTTATGGAATAGTTCTGATTAAAGTTGTTTCTACAATTCTACATATGGTTCGGCTCGGTTCAGTACAAACTGGACTTGAACCAACTTGAACTTATTTGTTTTTTTCTTTTATCCTTTTTCATACGTAAAACGAAATCGTATAGTGTTTATATGCTTCATCTTATACTTCACCAAGTTCTTAAATTATACTTCACCAAGTTCTTATCTGATGTATGCATAAAATTTTTTATAGGTTCAATTTCATTATGTGAACGAAAATAGTGAAGGAACAAAAAAAAATTGCAATAGGATATTATACAATATGAAGAAATCCAATAGAAAGTCATTTTCCATATTGGGTATGTCGGATTCAATTCCACTAAGTTAGATTGATTTGACTTTAATATTCAACATCAACGCGCCTGCTCCTTCTTTGAGTGAAAGTAGCAGGGAAGGCGCCACATTCGGAAAAAAATAGGAGCTGTTTCATAACTAGCAACCCTTATACTACATGGTGTGGGGCGTGGAGAGGGGGGTAAGCCTTTTCACACCTGGCCCGGCACCCGATCAATGATCATGTGAGGCATTGCCCAAGCCCAAGGCAAAAGTTCCATAGGCGTGGGAGCACATTTTCAACACCAACTTGATTTTTAGCCCCTTTTCCCTACCTCTTATCTTTCACCATCCCTTCCATTTTGTGCGTTGAAAGGCAAAGTCCCCAATGTCTACGAGGCAGGGCTTTGAGCCTTTGACCCCTCAGACCTCACTATAATCTTATTAGAAGATGTTTCAGATATTGCTTGTATAAATGTTGTATTTTGTTAAGTAGATTACTTTTATATATTTTCTTAGTTTTGTTTCAGTCATGAAAAGGTTTGGTTTTGGTTTTAAAGAATTTAAAAACCGTAACTAGCACTTTAGCTCAAAACGTTTATATATTATGTATTAAACATTTTAAAAGGTTTGGTTTTGGTTTTAAAGAATTTAAAAACTGTAACTAGCACTTTAGCTCAAAACGTTTATATATTATGTATTGCATAATTAAACATTTTAAAGATTAACGTTTTAAATACTTTATTCATGATTTAAGTTTTTGAGGCAATCAAGAATCATAACCAATCAACAACTTGATGGATACAAAAGTTCACAATAGGGGAGAGCGTTTTTCAGTGCTAGATCAGCAAACAACACCCAGTAACACCACCACATCATGGCGTGGTTAGGGGTGGGGCAGGTGGGTTGGGGTTAGCCACAGCGTGGGTGGAGAGAAGGATTTAATGGGATGGTTGTCCCTTTGCAGGATATATGCTTCGTCTTTATTTTTTCAGATTTCAGGCGAAAAAGAAAGCATGTATACTGAAAAAGAAAGAAGATAACAGCTTGAAGATAATAGGTGATTAGCCGTTGTACATTTTTATATTTTTTCCTTTTTTTCACATCTTGCTTACGTGTTCCTTAACCTTACCTCATTTTCACTTTAATTTTAGTTATTTTATTCATTAAGTATTCTTTTATTTCATGTACCTCTATTTCTTGAAGAGTGAATTTCAAGGATTATCATTTATATTTATACAAATTTTTAGGTGCTGTCATTTATGTTCAATATTGACGAGTTTTGTTCTTTATGTTTTCATATCATACACGTTTTGTACTTTAGGCCTAACCCAGTTAGTTTTTTCAGTCAAATTTGGTCATATGCTTTGCACATGAGGGCATTTTTGTCAATTCAAAGGTAAGTTCAACGACAGATTTACAGCTCAAAGCTTCTGCAACTTTTAAATTGACAAAACTGCCCTCATGTGCAAAGCACATGACCAAATTTAACTGAAAAAACTAATTGGGTTATGGCTAAAGGACAAAACGTGTATGATATGAAAACATAAAGGACAAAACTCGTCAATTTTGAACATAAAGGACAAAACGACAAAACGTGTATGATATGAAAACATAAAGGACAAAACTCGTCAATTTTGAACATAAAGGACAACGCCTGAAAATGGGTATAAAGATAAAGGACAATCTTTGAAATTCACTCTTTCTTGAATTTTAATGTATATTATCCCTTTAACGATAATAATTAAACAATCTAATTTTATTTTTATTTAAAAAATAAATAAATAAATAAATAAATTAAAATATTGAGTAAGTTATCATATATTATTTCATTTAGTATGTAATCGTCTGCCTGTCATTAGTCTGTAATCGTCTTCGTTTCGAAGTAATATAAATAAATATTTAGTATTGATTATGTCTTTCTTGTATATCAGTTTTTCACAAATGTTCTTATCAATTTTATTTATTATTAAATAATGGTTACCTAATTATCAACCAAGTCTTGGTCCCTCCGGTTAACACAACAGGGGTTAATAGATGTAAGATTTTAAGTTAGGGCATGTTTGGCTAAGTTTTTTGAAACAATTTATTGATTTATTGGCTTTTTGAAAAGTTATAAGCTCTAGATGATGTTTGGCAATGAGCTTGCATGTGAGGGGAAAAATGACTTTTCCAAAAAGTCACTCCATACTAACTTTTCTAAAAAGCCAATAAGTCAATAAGTTGTTTCAAAAAGTTTAGCAAAACATGCCCTTAGTATGTATGATAATTCAAAAACAGTTGTAGTTACTAATCGCAATCAAATAAAAAATAGAGTTAACTGCCATTTTCGTCCCTGTGGTTTGGTCACTTTGGCCATTTCAGTCCATTTTTCAAAAATGCGCCATTTTCGTCCCCTACGTTCTGGAAAGGTGCCATTTCAGTCCAAAAATCATAACCCAGTTAAGTCAGTTAGTAAATAAGGACTGATTGTGTAAATTTGTAACATAAAGGACCATTTAAGTAAATATTAAACACCACCACCACTAGCCCTGCCACCACCACCACTCCGCTGCCACCACCACCGCCCTGCCACCACCACCACTCCGCTGCCACCACCACCACCGCCACCACCACCACCACTCTGCTGCCACCACCACCACTGCCACCACAACCCTGCCACCACCACCACAGCCTTGCCACCACCACCACAGCCCTGCCACCACCACCACAGCCCTACCACCACCGCCACCACAGCCCTGCCACCACCACCATGTTAGACCAGTTAATGGTGACTCGCGCACAAAGCATTTCAAGAACAGAGACAAAAAAGAAGAAAAACATGAAGAAAGTGAGTTTATTGATCAAACCGCAGGTTCATCCCCACCAACGCGATCACCAGCTCTACAAGAAAGATCAAGAAATCATCATCGTCGTCGTCGTAGTAGTCAACATCACCTTTCCCTTGTGAGTACTTTTTAATCAACCCGAATCAATTTCCATTTAGAAAAGGTGAATGTAATGTTGCTGGGTGGTATTTTGACATTTTGTAATAGGATATGGAATTCATATATGATTTGAGAAAACATATGGAGCAAATTCATCAAGAACTCATGGAATTAAGGAAAGCAGTAACCAGTTGTGTCAACATGCCGATCAAGAACCAACAGCAGCCAAGTGAGCCATCTTATTTTGCATATAAAAGTATTTTCAACACCAAAATGCATTTATCGCTAACGGGTTGGGTTTCTTTTTATAGTTCAAAAGAAGAGAAGTGAGCAAACCAGCCCGACCCGCAGCTGCTGTGTATGTTATACAATGCAAGCAGACTCATTTCTGTACAGGTGCTTAGTTAATCATATGATATATTTTTATAGCTTCTTATAGTTATGTTATACTTCGTTGCCACCACTACTCTCACAGATCGTAAACAACTCCCCACGCTTTGTAATTGTTCAATAAGCATGCCCGACACCACGTGAAATCGGAGTTTTTATAAAAAATTCAAAGTGGAATTAATCCACAGAAGTTTGTCGATTAAGTGTCAAATTGTTGTGTTATTTAGAGTCCCTGAACCCATACGAAACTCTCACACCCTTCAAAATCCTTTACCCCTTCGAAAATACCCTCTGTTCATCGTCTGCAAGTCTCGCCGGAATACCCGTCGCCAGAGACTGTCGCCACGCCGTTGCACGCGATACCGGATCGGTTTTAATCACCCAATCGGTATGTTTATACTTGTACAATGTTTCTGCAAGTTTAATTTGAATATTATCCGGTATTGATCGAGAATTAGGCCGTTTGACTTCTGTTGACCGTTTTGGGGAAGACGATGAACAGTAGCATGGTCACCATCGCCGCCGCCGGAACCACCACCATCAACGTCATCATCGTGGTGGCAGGGCTGTGGTGGTGGTGGCAGGGCTGTGGTGGCGGTGGTGGTGGTGGCAGCGGAGTGGTGGTGGTGGCAGGGCTGTGGTGGTGGTGGCAGGGCTGTGGTGGCGGTGGTGGTGGCAGCGGAGTGGTGGTGGTGGCAGGGCTAGTGGTGGTGGTGTTTAATATTTACTTAAATGGTCCTTTATGTTACAAATTTACACAATCAGTCCTTATTTACTAACTGACTTAACTGGGTTATGATTTTTGGACTGAAATGGCACCTTTCCAGAACGTGGGGGACGAAAATGGCGCATTTTTGAAAAATGGACTGAAATAGCCAAAGTGACCAAACCACAGGAACAAAAATGGCAGTTAACTCTAAAAAATATCATTATCTTAAATATAGACACATGTTCTTAATAATGAAATAAGAAGTCAAAAAATATGCAGTGAGTTTAGATGGTGTTAATCATGTATACCGGGACCCGGATAGGTAATCACCTTCCTAATTTTCAGCCTATCCATCCTATCCCTAAGATATTTCCCCTCTTCTTCTTCTCCTCGATCAGTGGGGCTCTTCTTCTCCCCCAGGAAACCCCTCTGATTCTGCTTCAAATTCCATTCAATTTTCCCATCAAAATTTCCATTTCATGATGCTTCCTCAAGGTATGCATAGTTTCTTCTGGTTTAGATCACCGTGATCCGTGAAGAATTGATGTTCTGCTGCCGATTGGTTTGGTTTGTCTTCGATTAATGCATCAATAGTTGAAGAAGGTAATCATAAGTTTCAATTGAGGAATTTGTATCGGATTCTGAGTTAGGATTTTAATTTTAACTAGGTTTTTACCCAGCGCCGCGTTGCGGCGCGCTTAATCGAGTCGTTATTGATGCTACAACATGTACGTTGTATAGCGTAGGAAACCGCCTCTAATAGTGTTGCATATTATAAGTTTAAACTTGATTTGCAAATTGACAACTATAATCACCACAATGCCGCTGCTGCCTGCTGGTACCGGCTTGAACAAAGCGTCACCGCAGCTGACTCACAATTGTCGACCAAATCGTCTCAGGATTGACACAACTCTAACCCAGCTGTAACTCAATAGTATCGGGTTGACTTTGATGACTACTCTTGTCTTGAAATTTCAAACAAACTTTGAGCATCAACCATTGATTGATAAACAATCTGTACACTAATTTTATGTGGCCCACTGTGCAAGGTTAATCATTATACCTTAAATTAGTAACATAGAACTTGAATTTGGAATTTAATCAAAATATATGTGGGCATGAAAGACTTGTTTATCAATATTCTATATAAAAACCGGACAAAGAAGCAAAACAGAAACCGAACCTACAGTCGTCATTTTTACCCCCATTGGGGCACCCGAATCTTCTATATCCTCCATTGAGTATTACAACCACGTAAAACGTTGGATTCCTATCCCTATCGCTATCGCAATATTCACGACCTCTATCTCCCTGTATACATTTGAATGTAACTAATGAAGTTAAGCATGTTTTTTTCATCTAAGGTGGGAAGTTGCATCCTTGTCTGTAGGTAACAGGTTTCTACATGTTAGTGGTGTTGGGTTTTCTAGTTTTTAGCATAGAAAGGACTTGTTTTAGTATAATCTCTTTTTTGTGTAAAACGTCTCATTTTAACCAAACCATCTTTAGTTTGACGTCAACCAAAAGTGTTAATTTTTTAAATCGACCCGTTCTAACCCAAGCTCATTTTCACCTGAACCATGTATGACCCAAACCCGTTTTGTCCGGACACCCAACCCGACTCACCCAATGTTGGCAAGGCGTTATCCCATACAATCAAATGCACCATGACCTATGAACATTCTTTCCAAAGTTGGTAAAATTTCTTTGGACATTGAGCGCAGTACGATTTGTAGCTTGTGTGTATTGCTAAAGTGATATGGTTTCATGAGTGGTTTTGGCATGTAGCTATGCCACTTGTGATATAATATATTAGCGAAAGCCATGAATCATAACCCTTCCCTTCCTTTTCCAACGAACTAAACCAAATGCTCCAAAGTCCAAAGGGAAAGATGAGATTACTGTACCTCCTTTGTAATATAAGCAAAAACAACATAATAGCCTTATCAAACTGCATGAAAATTAAATGTGTCTATTTAGAAAACAAATAAGTAACAAAAATAAAGAAACTTAATTTCAGTTCTGCTTCCACATTTAATTGAAAAGAAATGATATCTAGTGCATTTTTTTCATTATCTTACCTTAATATCAACCTGGTATGCCATAGACTTTTCTTTTCCACTGGATCTCATATGCTGCAAAAAGTGAACCCATAAATGACCAAACTTGCTCAATAGATAGGATAGCCATCAAGCTATCCTATCTATCCGATCTTGATGTACATTGCCATCAGCTTCTTTAAGCTAACTCAACTACTTGTCACCAATTTCAATTAAAAAAAACTGAATAGAAATAATTGTATAAAAAAAGCAAAAAAGAGGACTTGCGATTATTAACAGATTGACTTGTGTTATATGCTAGCCCAGTATTCAATTTGAGAAAACATAGAATTTTTAGGTCTCCCTTTCTCTTTTCACTACCTACGTAGCCTTCACCCAAACCAACACACTAATGCCATTTTTCTGTTTCCCACTTAAATCCCTCCAACTTAATGACTAATTAGACTTTTATATATTATTAACCCCCCTTCATTTGCAACTTTTTTACACCTAATATAAAACTTAGATATCTATTTACAAATAAAGAAAACTCATAGTATCAATATAAAGATAAGAAATTATATAAAAAGGGGGTTTTAGATATTACCTTCATTAACAGAACCCTTTGAACATCTTGGTTGAGCAAACACTCACTACAATATTCTTGATAAACACAGTTAATCTAAATTGAGTAACCGATTTAACAAAACCAACACAAATATGAACGCGTTAAAAAACCCAAAATAAACCGATCATATGATGATAAGATAAGAGAATTAGAAAAACATACTGTATTTGTTCGAGAAAAAATAGGGTTCTCCCCCCCCCCCCCCCCCCCCCCCCCCCTCTCCAACATCTGTTATGGTGTTTTTCAATCATGGTGGTGGAGTTGGATCTTGTTATGGAAGCCGTGAATACTGGTGGTCTGCGGCTTCTTCAACACGTGATCAGTTCTCTACATAAATAACCATTTTTAGAAGGAAAAAAAAATCTGATTCAGCATCAAATAGATATAATAACACAGAACATAGTCTTAAATTCATGATAGAATGTGCAATAAAATTATATTAAAAGGGAAAACTCACCACATTTCCATTGATTTTATCTCCATCAACCTTCACATAAACATCGTATAAACACAAATCAATACACCCAAAAAAAGTAATATTTATCAACAAAAATCCCAACTTTATCTAGCAAAGAAAGTAAATACCAGATTTTGCGTTAAAACTTAAAACTGGTTGATTGAACTTGCAGGACGAACCAAACTTGTGTGTCCCAGTTCGAATGAAAAGGGAGCAATCTTCCGCATTGGGTCGGGTATTGCATGATGCTTTTGGATACACTTCGGCTTTTGCACTTCAAAGAACAACAATTATCATGACAACTTTCATCTCCTCTGACCCATCAACAATGGGTAATAGAACCTAGAAAATGTTATATCAGTAACAACATGAAGATGTTGCATATGGCATTTTCAAATCTCTGTACTATTTATACATACTACGTAAAAATGTCAAATAATGTATAATTATTCAAAACATTTGTACATATACTTTCTAAACTTCAATTAAATTTTTACCCTGGACATAAATTAGTACAAAAAAAAAAACACACTATCGATGTTAATTTTAAACTGGGTAATGGCCTTCACTCACTCATGAAACCATGATAGCTCATAGCTACAAATTTAGAATAATATAACAAAATTTTGTTCTCCTTTATTACAGCAAGTTCAAAATACACAATTGTAGCAAAAGTCATTTAATACAACCAAACCTTGTCAAATATCTTCCATTGACTAAAAAAGCATGTATATATAACCAGAAATGGATTTTAACACCTATACATAACAGATTGAACATAAACCCTAACCAATCTGTTTGACAAGAAAACAACAAAACCCTTCTCAAATATCTTCAATCGAAAAACATGTAAAGTAATAAAAAAACGAATTCGAATCATATAATATATAATCAGTACTTACCTTGAATCAGAAATTGAAGTCCAAGAAACCTTGAATCACAAATCAAATCGAGCTGAAGCCCTAAAAACCTTGATTAGAGTGGTGAAGCCCTAGAAACCTTGATTAGAGTGGTGGTGACACTCCGGTCACCGCCCCTCTCCTTCCCTTTCTCTCTCTTTAGGTCTCGTCTGAGACTTTCAAAGATTCTAAGGTGGATGACCACCCAAGATGATCAGTCAGAATATAGGGTTAAAGGAGTGTGGAGAGGTGGCCGGATATGGTGGTGTCGGAGATGGATGGTGAAGCGGTGATGGTGAGTTGGTGGTAGGGTTTCTAATGGGGTGGAGAGAGATATGTTTTGGTGTTATGGGGGCATCGTGGCCTAAAAAAGTAAGTGGAAAAGAGGATCGAACCGCCGTCTTTTCTCTTGAAACAGAGCATACCAACCACTTTACAGAAAGGTCAAATAGACAAAATTTTGGAAGAAAACATGTATATATACAATAAGATGATAGAGTTGTTACTATTCACTAAAAGTATATATAATATTAAAGTTACTATTCATTAGCTTCTGTTTTTAATATATAAATATAAATATAAATATAATATATATATATATATAATTTTAATTTTAATTTGATCAATATCGAATAGAAAACCCTAATTTTACGTGATCGAAACAGAATAATGACCACAACGGTAGATTGGTCAGAATTACAACCGGAATTGATCGAATCAATCGCACATAAACTCAAAATTCACAAAGATTACATTGGATTCCGATCGGTTTGTTCGAATTGGCGAAAATCGACCTCCAAAACCCCAAAACACCTCCCCTGTCAACTCCCATGGTTAATGTTTCCCCAACAGAACCAACAATCACATTTACGCTTGTTCTTCAGCTTATCCGAGGATAAAATCTACCGCATCAGTCTTCCAGAAGCCTCCTTTTTTCGTCGTAGATGCGGTTCGTCCCACGGTTGGCTGGTTTACCTTGAAGAAACGCCTGCGGTTTTCGTTATAAACCCGTTAACACGTGTGAAACATCATCTTCCGCCTTTATGTTCGTTTCCTAATGTTGTCAACTTTAGTGTCTATGATGTTGGAAGAGAATACACTCTTAAAACAGTAGAAGGCGATGTGTATACATGTAGTTTGAAGGAAATGCGCGACTCGTTTATTAAAAAAGTGGTGTTTTCGTCGAGCCCGTCTGATGAGGATTTGGATTATTATGCGCTTGCCATTGTTAACCAGACGGGTGATCTTGCGTACTGTAAGAAGGGTGATAGTGTTTGGAAGTTTTTAGATGATGCACAGGCGTATTGTGAGGATGTTGTGTTTCACAAAGGGTGTTTTTATGCTGTGAGTAAATATGGAACGATTGCGGTTTGTGACGTTTGTGGAGGCAAAGATTTGCCGAATGTTTCTTTTATTCATACACCATTGCAGGTTGGTGGTGATATGCAGTATCTTGTTAGTTTGGGTGATGAGTTGCTGTTGGTGACGCGGTATTTGGAGCTGGGATTTGATGTTGAACAGCACCAGCTTGATATTTTTTACAAAACGACTGAGTTTCGTGTGTTTAAGCTGGTTTTGAACGACGGTGTGATGTGGGAAAGTGTTTATGACTTGGATGATTGGGCTTTGTTTGTGGGAGAGAATTCGTCGGTTGCGATTCGGGCTTCTGATTTTGAAGGGTGTAAAGGGAATCAAATTTATTTTACGGATGATTATTCGGAGTGGAATTATGATGGTGCGAATGGGGATCATGATTTGGGCGTTTATGATTTGGAAGATGGTAGTGTTGCAGCTTTGCCATGTTATACAAGAAAGTTTTACAATGGGAGACGATGGCCGCCTCCGATTTGGATCACTCCAAGTCTGCATTGATTTTATAAGTTTCTAATGTTAGAAGTCTTGTTGTATGTGTTGTATAATATCATGCATTTGGTATATAGTTTCAGTCTTCATTTTGTTGGTTATGTGTGTGTAAATATGCTACTATCTTGAAATGTTGGTTATGTGTGCGTAAATGTACAAGTTTCAAACATTGTATGGGAGATTCTATCTGGTTAGAGACAAAACATAACATGATCCGACCCATGTGTTTATAAGTTAATAGGTTCAAATTGTTGCCGTTATCTTGTGAAATCGCAAGTGATCGTTTATACAAATTGACTGCGGTTGTAGATTGTTTGACTTATGATTAGTCAACAATGCGTATCAAGTGCCTGCGTAGAGTAGCTTCTTGAGGACAACTTTGGACTAACTCATAAAAGGGTGTAATGTCCTTTTGGTCTAACTCATCAACCTGCTTTACTGGGAACATATCCCTCAAAGCAATGTGTTTAGGCCGTGGGGTATGGTGGGGCTTGGGTTGGGGCATTTGCTGACACGTGGATGGGGAGGGCAGACATGGGCTAACCCACATTCAACACGGTATGGTGGGGCGGGGGTTTGGGGCGTGGGTTTGGCGGGCTTCGCTGGGCTGACCCGCTGGGCTAATTGAATATTATTTAAAAAAAAAATTAATTTTATTAATATTAAAAAAAAAAAGAAAATTACAAAAAAAAATTCCTAACTTTTATATTTGTTTTTTTATCTCTTCTCTCATCGCCAAGACTAGTTGTAACTCTTCACCCTGTAGGTGATCAATAGGCTGGGATAGAAATTTCAAATCCTCTCGTTTTTGTTTCGCGGCATCTCTAGCTTCTTTGCTCCTTCGTATTTCCGCCCTTTGTTGTTGGAATACGTTGAATGTATCCATCTTGCATGAAATGTCATCCAACTGGTCGCTGTATATTCCCCTACGCGACCCCGAACTCCCAGCTAAAGGCGATGTCGTACCAGATCTTGATTTTTGAGCACGCCTTCTTGAGGCATTTCTTCCATACTCAGGCCGGTTTGGGCTTGGCGAATCATCCAAAAGGTCATCAAACTCTTGATCTCGTGCATCAGATTGGGCGTGGGACGAGGCCCTTGACCTTTTGGAAGACGAGTTAGTTTCGCTACCAATGGGGATATTCGCCCACTTTGGATGAAACTTACAAATCTCTTAACAATGCATGAAACGGAAGTCGGTCCCCACATTTGATTTGAATGTGCACACTGCATTTGTCAAAATGTCGGCTTCCGTTTCACCACTTTTTGGGTTTTGCTTTGTTTTATTTAAGAAACCACTATATTTTGTAAGTTGGGTGCTTATCTCGCTCCACTTTGAGGATAAGCTATCGTTTTCACGATAAGCCTCCCTTCCCATTTCTTCATGGAATAGTCTACTAACCGATTCCCACAGGGCGGTTCGATGTTGTGAATTTCCTATTTTAATAAAAACAAAATTTAACATATTACAAAGTTAAATAAAAAATAACTATTAATGAAAAGAAAGGTTAAGAATACCTAAAGTTGAATGTTGAGATTGTTGACACCAAGCCCTCGCCAAAGCAACTTCTTCAGCAACGACCCATTTTTGTTGTTTTCGTTTGACGGTTTCAACTACTTTATCCACCTCGGTTTTTTTCTTATGACTTCTCTTTTTGATGGGTTTTGATGCGGAAGGACCATCATTGGGTGGTTGAGTTTCGGGAACGGTTTCGTTTTGTGAAAGATCGATGGAGGTTGGTGAAAGGTTGATGGGCGATTGTGTAAACGGGGTAGGTATCGAATCATCGGAGTGTGGGAAGTTAGTAAACACACGATTCTCAAGAAGCGATGCGTAACTCGCTTCATGGGGCATAGAAGAGTGTATGAAAAATGGACGATGCATTGGACGATTGGGTGGTGGGCTAGGATTATTTTCTTGGAATGCATACGGGTAGTTCGGGTCAAAAGGACGGTTATAAGGATGCATTTTTTCGTTTTGTAGAAGGAGTATTGAAGATGATTTTATAGAAGATGTGGTTGAATGTGGTAAAAAATGGAAGAAAAATGTTAGTTTTATAGTGAAAAATTAATTTTTTTTAACATAGCCGTTGGCCAACGGCTATTTTGTTTTGGCCATACACAGCCCGCCATGTCATCTCGCTTCCCCCGCCCCACGCCCGGCTTGAAACCCAAGCCCCAAGGGCCACGCACCACCAGGGCCACGCCCCAACCCAAGCCCACCCGGGGTGGTGCCTTGGGCGTTTTCCCCCAACCCACGCCCCAACCCAACCCAAGCCCCATACCCATAGCCTTAGATTACAGTTGACTGGTGGCTTTGTGATGTTAGTTGTAGAATAGTAATTAATAGTTGTAGAATATTATTGTAGTGGTGTCATTTTTTTTCCTTCTCATGAGTGGGAAGGTAACTATGATTAAATAAATATATATTACCTTATATAATGTTAGTAAATTTGATGGTAGCAAATAGGGGACCAACTTATCGGTGACGGGTAGAGTAAATTACAAAAATCGTCATTTATGTTTGTATTGAATTGTAAAGTGGGTCCTTTGTCTTTAATATATGATCTAGTCTTAACCGACTTCTAAGAAATTTTGAGCTTTTGATATCGATCTTATAAAATTTTGACATCGACCTTCGAGAATATATTATTTTAGTTTGTAACTTCACCTTTATTATTTGATTTTACTATATTAATTACTAGGTTTTTACCCGGGATTGCTTCCCGGGCTCGGGAAAGTTATTTAGATTAATTAATTACAATTTGTTATTAATACGACCACATTACATCAACCATCTTATTCTATTCAACAACATTGTCTTAAAATCACGGAATTAGATCTATTCAACAACAGGACCACATGAATAACATTATTTCCAATTTTACTTCAATGCACTTAAATGATCGGGTGATTTGGGATTTTGTAAAAATGTTTGTTCTTGTACTTCTTAACAAAATAAGATGTTGACCAAAATTCAAACAAATGTTGACCAAAAGTAAATCAGATCAGATGTTCAACATAAACACTGAATCTATAACAACAGACACTGATTATATTCAAACTACTGATACATAAACATTGATTCTTCATTCCACTGTTGTAATCTAAGCACTGATGTTAAGGATCAGTGCTATTTTCAAAGGGTGATCAGAGCTTGAATGACAATGCTTTGATCTTCAACAATGCTTGGATCCCATCAGTAGTTTGAGGTTCAATTTTTATGCTTCATCAGTGGTTGGATTCCAATGTATGTAGAAGCTTTGCTGAGCTGTCATCTTCAAGTGGCATTGTCTTGATAGCCTGTTTAAAATATACAGCTTCTTGCTCTTTCTCTTCTGCATCAGTCAACTTTTGCCTCTTTCTTTGGTTTAACATAATGACAGAGGTATCTGATGATGTGAACAGTGGTTCAGAATTGTGGAGCTGCTTCTTTGACATGTTAATAGTTTTGTAATCAGGCTTCTTTGGAAGGCTAGGATCTGTTTCTCTCTTTTTTCTAAGCCTTTCATAAGCTTCATCAGTGTACTGCCTTGTCCATTTTGCTATGGCCTTGGCAGTTGCAACCTTTGCATCAACCAACTCTTGTTTCTTTCTTTTATACTCCAAGGTAAGATCATCAATAGCCTTTTTGTATTTACGCCAATTTGGTGCTGACCTTTTCATGCTTGGATCTCTTTTTACTCTTTCAATTCTATTGAGTTCCGCTTTGAGACCAACAAGTGGCCAATCTTGGAATTGCTCTTCCTTGGCAGGGTAGAACTTCTCACTCATGATCAATGCCAGAATGTCTTTTCTCACATCTTTTTGTAGGCCAGGTTCTGGTGGTAAATTTGACATTTCTTTACTCAAATCTCTAACATAGTCTTCCATGAGCTTGACTTTGGTGAGTAAAAACTGATAATGACTTGAATACACATTGTCATTTTCTCCTTCGCATTCAACCCTAGCTATTATTTGAGCTTGTCTAGCTTTTAGTTTTAGATATTCATCCATGTTTTTTGGATTTCTAAAACCAACCAGAGAAGGGAATTTCCTTTTTGAAGGATCATCAACTGTGTAGAACTGCCTCATTTCATTCTTTACTGCATGGAGTTCCAGTGGATAACTGGCAGCTACTGGGGTACCATTTGCAGACTCATATCCTTGAAGAGCTATTGGATCTTTGATTGGATTGACCAATTTTGGAGGAATGAAAGATTCAGGTTTGGTGATTTTGTAAGGTACAGATGAAACAGGATCAGGTGCTGGTATATCATCATCATGCACTTGAATATTTTTTCTTCTAGTATACACATTTTCAGGAGGAGGTGTTTCTATTTGAGGTTTTGGAGCAAACAGAATTATGGCTTGGGAAGGATTGTTAAAAGTGGTAGGTAATTGACTAACAGTTGTCGAAACAACTGGTGTCTCAACCACTGTTGATGTATCAACAGTTGTCTTTTGCTTTAAGGCAGGTGGTGAGTTTTGTGATGATGGTTTTGTTTGGGGTGTTTGAGTAGTGATGGTGTGTGTTTGACTAACAGCTGTTGAAACAACTGGGGTTTCAACCACTGTTGCCATTACCACGGATGATGTGTCAACTGTTGTCTTCTGCCTTTTAGCAGGTGGTATTGGTGGTGGTGAAGGGATTTTTCATAATGGAGATAAGACAGTGGATGTAGTGTGTGTTGAAGTGGTAGTGGTGAAAGTTTGGATAACAGATGTTGAAATTACTGAAGAAGCAACAACTGTTGATACAACAGGTGTTTTAACATCTGTTGGTTTCGAAGATTGATGTGTGGAGCTTTTGGAAGGTTTGGGAGTTTGTTTTGTGGATTTGGGAGGTGTGGTTTTGGGTTGTATGACTTTTCTAGTAGACTTTCTTATGGGCTGAGAATTTTCTTGATCCTTTGGCTCAGAAGTACCCTGTTCATTCATCTCCATAAAAACTCTCTTCTCCTGTTTAAACCTTCCTTTATCCTTTGCCTCCATATCCTTTTTCACCCTTGCTTTTGCATCAGCAATGGCATTTAAGGTTACATCAACCTTTTTGGAACCATCTGGCAAAGGGATGTGTGCAAGCATTGTTGAATTATCTGGTGCAATGTACAGACCATCTTCATATCCCTTTTTCTTCAACTGCCTCATTTTCTCTGCCTTTTTGGCATTATTTGGTGGTGGGCTGTCCACAAAGATGATAGAGGGAGGAGCAGTGCCAGTGGTGTTCATAAATTGAGCCTTCAGGGTTTTTATATCTGCCTGAGTGTCTTTGAACCTGGCTTCCATTATATTTCTGATATTTTGAAGCTGAATTTCATGTTTCTGATCAGCATTTGCTCTTTGTTGGTGAAGCAGAGGTTGAAATAATGCCCAAAGGTCAGTGGGAGCAGGTGGTGCCTGCTGTTTTTGTAACAACTGTTGCAGTATGGTTTTGATTTCTGCAATAGATGTATCCAGTTTGTTAAGCCTCTCCCTCAATTCTCGGTACATTAAACCATCATCCAATTTAATGGGATCATCTGATTTCCCACCAGAGGTGGTTGTAACAGTGGTTGACTGAGGGAGACTTTCCCAAAAGTCATCCCCTGTTGCCCCTTTTTCTTGGAACTAGGGACTTCTTTCCTCAGCAGAGGTTACCAATCTAAGCTCACCAGTGTATACAGGATACACACCAGTATTTAGAAAGGTTCCCATAGAAGAAATTGCCTTCAAGGAAGTCTGATTAATGAAACTACTGTCCAAGTGTAAACCAGTGGGTTCAACACTTGTAGTAGCTGCTTCACTTGAACTACTGACAGGAAGTACTTGTACATCCTGTAGTGTAACCTCCTCAGGTGTTGTTGGTGGGTTAGCAATGATAGGGAGCTCAGACACAGTCACTTTCTGTGGCATGCTCTCAGTGATAGGGGGTTAAGAGGAATTGATTGCTATCTGATTTATATCAACTGCATCCAACAAAAGTTTTGTTTGTGGTGGAATTGTAACAGTGAGTACGGGAGTGGAAAGAGGATTTGCCCCGGGCAGTGGGCTGGGGATGATGGATTCAAGTGAGTCCAAAGCAACATAATTTGATGTCCCTATTCTTACAACATGTTCTTTTTGAAAAGAAACAGGAGGAGTTTGAGGCTCAGGTTGAGATATTTCTACCATCTGCTGTGAGGAAGTAGCAGCAGTGGTTTCTGGTGACTTTTGTGTTTTCACCGGCAGTGGCTCTGGGATCTCATCTTCCAGAGTTGCCTTTGTTTTAGGTTTGAGGGGCTTTTGTGTTTTCTTTTGTCTTGGTCTTTTGGTGGATTTAGGTGTCGGTTTCACAGCAGTTGTTTTGCTGCTGTGATCACCTTGAGCAGTGGGCTCAGCAGCAGGTGCCTGAGGAGCAGTGGTAGCTGCTAAAGTCTGCTCAGGAGCCTGTGCTTGTGTTTTGGACACTTTTGATAGCCTTGTAAATGTTAACGGTGTAAGGCCATTTATTTGAAAAGGTTCACCCTGGATGAGTACATGAGCATCATCCTTTCCAAATTTCTTTTGAAAATAAAAGCTTAGGAACCTTGGAAATAGTAAAAATGATTTGCTATCAACATTTTTTACCAAGTCATTAAAAATCTCCTGTGAATAGTTAAAGTTTTCCCCATGCAAGATAGCATATGCCAGGTATTGGATCTTTAATGGAATTTCATTGAAAGCAGTGGTCTTATTAGAAACACACATTAAGAGGGTATGAAACAAAAACCTTGGGGCAGGGGGAAAACTGCCTTTTTGCAAAGTGTTTTTTTTCATTTGCTTTGCATACCCTCTTTCTAAAAAATCTGTTTGATACTCTATTTTAGGGAAAAAAGTCTTACCTTCAAGATCATTGAGTTCAAACACCTCAGAAATGGTTTGTGGTGTGATTTTAACATCAACACCCTTTATCGAGGAATTGATAGCTATGGGTGTTTTATCATGATATTCAAGTTTTGCATTTTTCCAAAATTCCCTCTGGGTTGCCAAGTAAATCGGAGCATCAGAAGTCAACAAAGTTTTGTATTTTGAAGACGAAAGGGCATCTATGACGGAATTGAACGTTTCAGTGTTACTTGGTTTTGTCAAGAGACCCAAGTAGTTATGGGGAGCTTTGTATCGAATTTGTATGACCTTTTGACTGGATTTCCTTTTAACTGATGAAGACCGTGATTTTGCCATTTGAGGAAGAAGGACGATGAGGAATTTTGAGAGAAATGGAGGATAACTGCTTTGAAAAAGGAAAAATGAATTCGATTCGACAGTTAAAACCCTGATTGGGGGTTTTGATCAGGGTTTTATAGCAGGAAAAGTGAATGCTGACGTGGCAACGGTTACAAAAGATCTGACGGCTATGAACTGTCCACGAGCCAACCCCTGATGAGTAATGGAACACAGTTGTTTTATGAAGACACTGATGGAATAATAACAGTGGTTGCAATGATTACACTGAAAAACAGTGGGAGACTTTAAGTTATCAGTGGATAGCCTTAAAACATTTTAATGCTTATAATTCATAAAAAAAATTCATTTTAACTATTTTTAAGATGAATGTTGAGATTTTTTAAATAAAGTATTACATATAATCAGTTAGCATGCTGGGGTGATGTGATAAATACCGTTACATATAAACAACCCTATGATATGAAATTTAACAATCTAACAGAGTATAAAATATTGATGTTGAATCCACTATAGATGCTGAAGCACTGCTGCTACTGAGCAATGTTTTTCCTTTCGTTGATCAGGCTTTAGGAACATAAGTGCTTGTCTTTAACATGGCTTTGTCTTCAACAGTGGATAGGCCTCATCAATCTTTAAAAACATCAGTATTTATAAGGAGCAGTGGTTAATTATAACAGTCCTTAGCATGATCAGCTGTTATAACGACTCAAAAACCTCTTTGAGAGGAAGCATTGAAAGTATTAAACGTCTGTTGTCTTATCAAACAGATGTTCAGACACAATTCAACATCAACATAATTTAAATCGTACTCAAACACTAAATAATAAATAAAAATAGAATACAACATAGAAACACTGGTACATAAATACTAAAGTTGAATCCACTATAGATGCTGAAGCACTGCTGTTACTGAGCAGTGGTTTTCCTTTCGTTGATCAGGCTTTAGGTACATAAGTGCTTGTCTTTAACATGGCTTTGTCTTCAACAGTGGATAGGCCTCATCAGCCTTTAAGAACATCAGTATTTATAAGGAGCAGTGGTTAATTATAACAGTCCTTAGCATGATCAGCTGTTATAACCACAACATAACCCTTTGAGAGGAAGCATTGAAACTATTAAATCTCTATTGTCTTATGAAACAGATGTTCAGACACAATTCAACATCAACATAATTTAAATCGTACTCAAACACTAAATAATAAATAAAAATATAACACAACATAGAAACACTGGTACATCAATACTAAAGTTGAATCCACTATAGATGCTGAAGCACTGCTGCTACTGAGCAGTGGTTTTCCTTTGGTTGATCAGGCTTTAGCTACATAAGTGCTTGTCTTTAACATGGCTTTGTCTTCAACAGTGGATAGGCCTCATCAACCATTAAGAACATCAGTCTTTATAAAGAGCAGTTGTTAACTATAACAGTCCTTAGCATGATCAGCTGTTATAACCGCAACATAACCCTTTGAGAAGAAGCATTGACACTATTAAACCTTTGTTGTCTTACCAAACAGATGTTCAGACACAATTCAACATCAACATAATTTAAATCTTACTAAAACAGTAAATAATAAAAAAAAAATACAACATAGATTCATAAAATAAAATTTATTAATTTATTCATGACCTTAAAACTAAAAGTCCAATAATTACATGACATACTAAACAGTATTAAAGTTCAAATCTAAGAATAACAGCAAGAATTAAGAAACTTCAGTTTCAACTCCATCCATTGCTGAACCTCTAGATGTATGTACTTCAGCATCGCCAAGAACTGCAAGTCTCTATCACCGCACTCTATATTACTGACAACACAAACAAGAAACAAACCTAAAATGCAAAGGTCTCTTCTCAACTGTTGTAGCACATCTAAGTTTTCAAGATATTGCAAGAATCTATCCATACTTTCTATAAAAGAAGAAATCCCAATGACAAACCTGACACAAGAAAACCTGACTTTCGATTTAACGAAAATCGAACAACGCAACTTTTCATGATGTTGCAACAATGATACTGCAACATCCATATTGAAAGGTTGACTTGTGATGGGAATCTTCATTGAAACGACGATGTTGGAACAATGATACTGGAACGATAACATGTTCAACAAACATTCGAACAAAGAAGTGTAATCGGAGATTAGCGCCTAAATCACGAGAAAGATGCATTTGAGAGAGAGATATACGCACACATATATGAGCGAGCGAGATTTGAATCTGATAGTAGATAATTATATCTTATTTATAGGATTAGAATATACGGTTTGAATTTTCAATTTTGAATGTGGGAACTGATAATTATTAAATTATCTTATTTATTGGGAACTGATGTTTATACGTAATCCACAGTAGTATATATCCTTATCCTCTCTTTATTAAAATATTAAATATTTGAATTGTTATGCAAAGTAGGAAAAAAAAAGAGAGAGAAGGTCAATTTTCATGATGACTTTTCTGTAGTTACTGATGATGATTTGAAAGCAACTGTCATTGTCATGATGACTTTTCTAATTTTTAAAAACATAATAACCGTGAGTTTGAAATTCACATTTTGCATGTTTTAAATGTCCAAAGCTCAAGAAATTAACATTAATTACTGATTTGATTTGCAACAAATAGTTATAAAGAAATTTTTTTATTGTTTAATTTAATTTTAAATTTTATGATAAAAACAATGTTGTTTGAAATCTTACCTCATTGGTATGTAAAGATGATGTAAAATGGTAATTTTATTGTAATTCTACTTTTTATTTGATAATTTCAATCTATCACTAAACTAAAACAATCAATAACAAAAAAATGAGCAATTGCCGTTTTTTAGGAAAACCACTGATGGTCAATATCAATAGATCTCAACAATAAAAAAAGTGAGCAGCGGCTATTTTTCCTATCAGTGGATACCCCACAGTTTTTTAAACACTGATGTTTGGTCAGTCAATGGTCAACAGAAAGATGCATTCGAACAAAGAAGTGTAATCGGAGATTAGCACCTATATCCTTATATACTCCTATATTAAAATATTAAATATTTGAATTTGAATTGTTATGCAAAGTAGGAAAAAAAAGAGAGAGAACGTCAATTGTCATTATGACTTTTCTGTAATTACTGATATTATCAGTAATTACTGATGATGATTTGAAAGCAACTGTCATTGTCATGATGACTTTTCTAATTTTTAAACCGTGAGTTTGAAATTCACATTTTGCATGTTTTAAATGTCCAAAGCTCAAGAAATTAGCATTAATTACTGATTTGATTTCCAACAAATAGTTATAAAGAATTTTTTAAATTGTATGATCAAAACAATGTTGGAGGAAATCTTACCTCATTGGTATGTAAAGACGAGGTAAAATGGTAATTTCATTGTAATTCTAGTTTTTATTTGATAATTTCAATCTATCACTAATTAACACCATCAATAACAAAAAAGTGAGCAGTGGCTGTTTTTTAGGAAAACAACTGATGGTCAATATCAATAGATGCCAACAATAAAAAAAGTGAGCAGTGGCTATTTTTCCTATCAGTGGATACCCAACAGTTTTTTAAACACTGATGTTTGGTCAGTCAATGGTCAACAGATTTTGAAGAAACATATGTTTTGCCTTAAACAGAAGTTTGCCCATAAACAGAAGTTTGACCATAAACAGGTGTTTGCACATAAAGAGATGTTTATCTGGTGGTTTAAAACCACTGTTGGGTCAAACAAATTTCACAACAGGACCAATACTCAAATAGATGTTGACCTTAAACAGATGTTTGGTTTAGAGCCAAACATCTGTTAAACCCCAAACATCTGTTTAACCCTGAACAGATGTTTAAGTTAATAACATCTACTGTTCAACCTAACAGGGGTTTCCATTAACTATTGACCAAATTGCAAACAGATGTTAAAACCACTGTTTGTTATTGTACTTCTTTACAAAATTACATAGAATTCAAGAAAACGAAACAAACACTTAAAGAACTATAATTTAACACATAATCTAATCGGGCAAAGCAATCTATTATCTAAGAATTCACTGATTCTTACAACATGAAACAAACTCATAATGAAATACTAAAGTTACATAAGAACCACTGATAATTAAATACTAAATTTGAATCCGTTGTAGATGCTGAACCACTGCTGATACTAAACAGTCGTTTTCCTTTGATTAATCAAACTCTAGGTACATAAAGTGCTTGTCTTTAACAGGACCTTGTCTTCAACAGTGGATAGGCCTCATCAGTCTTTGTTCATAAAGAGCTCCTTTAAAACAAACTTTATGCTTCTTTTAATACAAAAAAAGGTGGGAAACACCATTACTCTAGACTCTCTAGTAACATAAAATCTTATCTTACAACAATAGAAGATCCTTTCTTGCGTTTAGTAGGAACTACTGTGGGTTCTCCATCATCATCTTCTGCACAAGTCAATTATAATCATCATCATCATTTAGACATAAGCAAGTAAACTATAAATTTAATAATCTTTCTTTGTGTTTAATTAAACTTTATGCTTCTTTGAATACAAACCTATAATAACCCGCAGCAGATTGTATGAATTTCAAACAACTGTGATTAGACTGAAATATAAACCGAGAATTAGAGTATATCACTTCAAAATAAAAAACTCAAAATTGAAAATCAGAGTAGCAAAAAACACATACTTTAAACGATGTTGGAACAATAATACTGGAAACAACCGTGGAACAATCATCATCATTATATGAGAATACCCTTAATTTATGGAACCTGTAGAATGAAATGCTCCACTGTTGGGTTATTAACTTTATCACTTTCCCTAAATTTATCAATTCTAATTTTCAACAGGATGTAATACAATTATTACCTTAATTAAGATATCTTCAACTGCAAACAACAATAACAAACAACATCAAACAACAATAGCAAACAACATCAGACAATAATAGCAAACAACATCAAACAATAATAGCAAACACCTGATGTTGAATCCACTGTAGATGCTGAACCACTGCTGTTACAAACAGATAATACCTCGAGAACTGGAAACGAAACTCTAATTTCAGAAAGAATAATGGCTGAACATACTCAAACATCAATAATCAACAGATGTTATACTCGTATCATCACCATCTAGAAAAAAACGTTAATTTCAAAACATATTCAAACATACCAGCTTATGGCAGAAATCTATCCGCAGCTAAGCGGATTTCAACTTTGATGACAACAACCCTGGAACCATATGATTAGATTACGAGTAGAAATTAGGATTAGTGTAAATAAGAGGAAATCATGAAAGTATTTCAACTAAAAAAAAGAACAAACCTTTTGATGAAGTAATCGATGAACAAAAGAAGATTTTATGGTGGCGTCTGAAGAAGATTAAGGTTTGGATGGAAAGAATTATCTCAATAATTTGCAGGGTTTGTGAAATTTGAATTTGAATCGCCTGAATATAGAGAGAGAAAGAACCCTAGGCGTTTGTAAACAAAGATCAGAAGTGAGAAGAGAGGTTATATAAGGAAAAGGGGATGGCACTGTTGGGCGGGAAAAGAGAACTGAGGATGCCCTAATCAAGTGACAAGTGGCCCAAATAACTTTCATTTATTATATATAATAGATTAGATTAGATTATTGATTAGTGGATTAAGTTATTTGATTTGTTCTTTACATAATCATTTGAATGTTACCATGTATTTATTTGAAACTAGTATTAAGCCCCTGCGTTGCAGCGGTTGTAATAAAATTGTGTTAAGTAGTAGCAATACTATACCATTGTCAGCAACCATCAACATCGAAAAAGCTCATAAAAAATATAAATAAAAACGGGAAAAAATAACGCCGAGCGAAAAGCAGACGTAAAATATTTGAATCACGCACACTCGTTGCTGAGAAATTAAATCGAAACATATAACATAGAAAAAAATAACTAAATCCATCCAGGACCCGCATGTTGGACGAACTTGTCAAACGCTGGAAAATAGATGTGACACGACGGGACAGTCAAACGGGAAAAAATATACGAAAAAATGTTGAACCCCACACTCAAGTTACGGTGCGTTAACTCACAAAATTTAGAACGAAATGAAAAACTTGAGAAAGATGAAAAGTATGGTAGACCAAAATTGAAAATAAAAAAAAAAGTTGGGATTAAATTGCAAAGATGAAAAACTTTCGGTTAAAAGTAAAAAAACAAAGGGTTTAAATTGCAAAATTGAAGTTATTTATTAATTTTAGATAAATATAAGGATAAAAATAAGTGATATCTATATATTGGTTATTAATTAATATTAATATTAAAAAAATATTAAATAAACATAAATAAAATTTATGAGGTTGAATGACAGAAAGCCATGTGGCATTATTTGGAGTTTTTTATTATAAGTTAGATGTGCCGATTTCTCATCCAACTTCCAACCCATGTAGCCATGCAACACCCCTTTAGTTTTAGCATTTTCCTTTAATTTAATTATTTTAATTTTAATTATGCAGTTAATTCGTAAGTCTTGTAGTTGTAGAAGTGACCTCCTAATTTATCTCAAGTAGTTATTTCCTTTACGTTTGTTTGCCTATAAATGGCTTTGTGAGTTTGAGTTTAAGAATCAATGAAGAAATGAATTACTAAAAATCTGGTTTCTATCTATTTTTCTATCTGGGTTTCTTCCTATTTTCTTGGACCATTTGATTAGCGATTCGGTTTGTATCATTATTTTGGATCTTTTAGCCTACTCCCGAACATATTAATGGTTAGGTTTCAAAAAATAAAAACCCGTACTGAGGAGAAGAAAAAAATGACCTGACCGGACTGGAAAAAACCTCAAGTTTAGCGAAATAGACAATCGGTCTTCGAAAAAATTTGACCCATGAAAAATATTTTGTATAATGTATTTTTATTTTAATTAATTAATATTTCTAATTATTTTTTTCTAAATTAATTAAAAAAATGAAAAAAAATAATTCCTATCAAGATAATTTTTTTAAAAAGCACACTTGCAACAATAAAAAAAAGAGCACACTTCAAAACTAAAAATAAAAAGGAAAAAAAATAGAACACTTAAGCAAAGTAAGGGGCAGTTTGGCAACATCTGAATGGTTAAATGTTGAACCAGTAAGAGGTCTAAACCATTAAGTGCTGAACCAGTAAGAGGTCTGAACCATTAAGAGGCTGTATAATGCTTAACCGTTAAGAGGCAAATATCTGACCAATTCAAATTAGAGGTCTTAACCATTCAGATTCTGTATAAATCTTAACCATTCAGAGGCAAATGTCTGAACCATTCAGACATCTGCTCGTAAAACAAACAGTCTGAACCATTAAGTGTTGAACCAGTAAGGTGTCTGAACCATTAAGAGACTTATTAAGAGGTAAACAAATAGCCCCTAAGTAATAAAAAAACACTACTAATTTTCATCTTCCTTCTGGCTCTACATGCCTATGTGCTCAAAGATGCTCGGTTAAAATGTGTCAAAGAGTAGGGATGAGCTCGGTACTGGCCGGTACCAAAAGAACCGGTACCGAAAATCCCCAAAAGTGGGTACCCGTACCGAATATACCCGGTTCGGTACCGGTATTTGAAGGTAAAAACCGGTACCGAACCGGTACCGAAAATGTCAAAAGTCGGTACTGAATTAGTACCGAAAATATACCCGATTCGGTAAATTCAGTACCGGTTCCGGGTCCAATTTGCTCATCCCTATCAAAGAGTGTGATGAGCTTCTCTGTCACGTAAATGCGTGTATATATAGTGACTGGATTGAATTGGATGTTAGGAATTATTATTATTATTTTTTTCAAAACTCGGTGTATTTATTCTATTATTTTAAAACTAGCCTTTACCTTTTTTTTAATTTGCCATGTTCCTATGGGACCCACTTGAACAAAGTCCGCTGGAGCAGACCATTCTCATTAGACCAAGCAGGGGCGGACCTAAACACCTGTGGGTGGGCGGCCACACCCCTTGAAAATGATTTTTTTAGTGTTAATATTTTAGTAAAATCTTGACCGCACCCCTTGGAATTTTTCACCCGCAACCCTTGGAAAATTTCAACCGCCTCCCTTAGAAAAAAATAACATATTTTTAATTTATAAAAATAATTGTAATAAACATTGATTTTTATAAAAATATAACCTAAAAATGATTTTTATAAAAATATAACATCATTTATAAATTTGCAACTCACTCATTAAACAGTATAACCTACCCATTACTATTTTGTTTCTCCCGCTCTCTCTCATGAACCTCTTCTGCCTCTACGATACTCATCTCAGCGATGCAATAGCCAACAACAGTCATCCAACTCCAATTTTTGCCAAAAATCGCAAATATCCAGCCACCAGAATCCAAACAATACAAGGTACCTTCGTTTTTTAATGTTATATTGTTGTTTTATGTTGATTTTTTTAAGAAAAATACAGTTTTAGAGATGATAAAAAGGTTTGAAAAATTATGTCTTTTGATGTTTTTTGTTATAGACTTTAGTAGGGTGATTTTGTTGTTTAGATGAGTTTTTTGGTTGTTACAACTTACAAGACACAAGCAATCAATAATTACTAGGGCTTGAAAAGTAAAATTGAAAATTATTGAGCGATTCGTATGTTTAGTACTTTAGTGTTGTTTTATGAAGTTATGGATCGATATATATGTGATAAGGACCATGAGTAGGGAAAGACGTTCGACGTGTTTTTGATGATTATATAAATTTTAACTTGATGTTCTTTTGTTTTACGTGTCCCCGACCCGATATAAACCGATTTTTTATATACCTAGGGGCCTAAAATCTTTAAAAATATTCTGCACCCTCGTGAAAAAAATTCCTGAGTCCGCCACTGGGACCAAATTGACTCACTATTCTCCAATGAGCCGGTCCGCTTCTTCTTGTCTTACTCCTAACAAACCGCATGAGCAGACATGTTCTTAGACCGCCCGTAGTGGGCCGTGTTTTTTAAAAAAATTTCAAAAAAAACGCCCTATAACGCCCCATAAGCCACTACACCCGGCGTTATAGGGCGTTATAATCGAAAAAAAATCAAGCCGGCGTGATTATTAAAACGCTTGTTCGATGTTGACCAGCCAATCAAATGCCACAACGGCTAGTTAACGGCTATATTATTTATTTATTTACTTTTTTAAACCTTTTTCCTATATATATATATATATACAAACACAATCAAAACTCATTCATTTTCAACCAAAACTCTCAAAAACTCTCTAAAAAAATACAACCATTTAAAAAAAATGGATTCTCCTAGTTCTTCATCCATGGTAAATTTTTACTACATTGAGTATTTTGCGGATGGCGATGGTTCGACCGATGAGGAGCTTGAGCAAGAGGCGGTTACGAGTGCATGTCAACTAGCGGTGAGATATGTCAAGCATTCTAGTCGGCCCCAAGCAGAAAAAAATAAAAGAGGTTATATTGAAAGAGACCGACGCGCGGCACACGATCGTTTGATGAAAGATTATTTTGATGAGGCGCCGACATTTTCGAACGAATTTTTTAGGCGTCGTTTCCGAATGAGTAAGCGGTTGTTTCTACGCATAGTCGACGACTTGGAAGCCAACTACGATTATTTTAAACAAAAACCAGATGCGAGAGGGGAACTTGGATTTACTGGTATCCAAAAGTGTACGTCGGCGTTACGAATCCTTGCTTATGGTAACACTACCGACATCAACGACGAGTATCTAAAAATGGTGGAGAAAACAACACGAGACAGCTTGGAACATTTTTGTCGCGGTACAATTCTTATACTTTACTTTTATTTTTTTTAAACGACGAGTATGCTTAGAAATTTTTTTTTTTTGAATCTTATGTTTGTCTATATTTTTTTATAAAGGTATAATTGATGTGTACGGTGCGCGTTATCTTAGAACGCCTACATGGGAGGACCTTCAAAAGATCTACGAGGTACATAATGCCGAGCATGGTTTGCCTGGTATGATCGGGAGCATAGATTGCTTCACAGGACCTTTGGGTTTGGTCGGCTTACTTTGGTGTGGTCGGGTCATGCAATGATATCAATGTTTTTGAACAATCGCCGTTGTTAGAGGAGTGGATTTCTGGCAAAGCTCCAAAAGCGTCGTTTTACGCAAATGGAAACTACTACCCTCATGGATATTATTTGAGCGACGGAATTTATCCTAGGTATTCAATTTTCGTGAAGACGTATAGTGATCCTATTGATGAAAAAAGAGCATACTTTAAAAAGGTTCAAGAGTCTTCACGAAAAGACATTGAGAGATGCTTTGGGGTTCTTAAACAACGCTGGCAATATTTGAGAAATCCTTGCCGTGCATGGAGCAAGCAAAAAATGAGAGATGCTATGTACGCTTGTATAATCATGCACAACATGATTTTGGAAGACGAAGGAAAAGCGATATGCCAGAATTATGTGCCAGAAGCCGTTCAAGAGGAGCATCCACAGGCGTCAATGGAAGAAAGAGTGAATAATGCGCGAGAGTTGCGTTACGAACCGTACCATTCCCAGTTAATGGTTGATTTGGTACACCACGCATGGTCGGTTCGGTATGTACCACCTGAGGGAGAGGAAGAAACGGAGGACGAGGAAGACGAAGTTGGCGAGGGTGAAGAAAACGAAGACGAAAACTAGTGTTTTTTTTTTAATTTAATCGGATGTTTTTTTTTATTTCTAGTATTGTATTTTTTTTAATTTAATGAAGTATTTAAGTTTAAAAAAAATTGTGAAATGCTTGAATGGGGGTTATTGGCATAATGCCCCAATACACCACTTTTGCTATAATGCCCCATCGCTGACTAGGACGCCACGTGTCGGATAATGCCCCATGGTGGGGGCATTATAACACATTACCACTACACATGTCTTAGTCAAGTGGAGGCATCAACATATCTTAAAGTGGTCTTGCTAAACTTACCCCATCTCTCATCAACTTCGGGTTTATACTTTATATAAGACGACTTAACCAAATCAAAATTACGAGGTTTATCTGGTTTGGAGTAATTTGTCATTTTAGTTCTTATGGTTTGATAAGATTTGTCACTCCAATTCAAAAAGTTTTTTTTTTTTTTCTTATTATGTGTTTCTAAGGTTTGTAATTTTCGTCAAGTGCATCCATTTTTAACGTTAAGACAGGGGCATCGTTGTCATTTTGCATTTTTTACTATTTTTATTATTATATAAACCCCCAACCCCTACGGCCCTACCCCCACATTCTTTCTGATCTCTCTCACTACATTACGTAATGACTATCATTATGTATCTTCTTTTTTATCTCTCTCACTACATTATGTAATTGCTATCGTTATGGTCTTGATAAGATGGTCTAGTGGCTAGTCACTTGGTTTCTCTACTTTGAGGTCTCAAGTTCAACTCCCACTAGTATCATCAGTGGCGGAGCTAGACTTTAAAATCCTTTATAGGGGTATCCTCGTATTTTTTTAGGGGTATCCTTTATATAAAATCGAAAAAAAAATAAAAAATTAACACTGCGAAACACTACGAACACGACTTTGAGCCATAGCCCGTGCTACGGCTCCTAACATGCTGTCTCCGCCCCTGAGTATCATTTTAAAGGACATTGGTGGTGGCAATAAAGTTTAGAACTAGGCCTCTCTGGAGGTTGCCAGTTCAAAACTGAGCCGAACCGGGTTTTACAGCAGTGGGCCTTCAGGCGGCGTGTTTTCCCCGGAACTGGTGGCTTGGTGGCTCGGGTATGCATCCAACTCTGACCGTTATGGAAGAGAGGATGCATTTGCTCGATTGATGATATCTCAGGATGCTTATCCAGTAATTTAGTTGGCCGTTAAAAAAAATTGCTATCGTTATGTATCTTCTTTTCAACACTAAAACTTCCATTTATGGTTCTATTTTGTACATGTATCTTCTTTTTCAACATTAAACTTTCATTTATGGTTCTTTTTTGTACATATTTATTCAAAGGTAACTAGAATTATTCAAAGAGCACCCATAGAACTTCATATAGAAAACCCTATTATATTATAGGGTGTCATATAATAACACACTAACAAGTAACATGTATCCCAATCAAAATTTAGGCATTCCTCCAATGTTATTGACATTAACGTTGAGAGCAGGCAATTTATAATCAATGTCAAGATCTCTAAACACCCTTACCATCTCTAAAATCAACTCGCTTCTCCTTTCCCATCGTCGTGACATATCGTGATGGTTAACCACATGTTTAGGCCATACCACCATGTTTAGTGTATTCATCTCCTCTACGCCTTTTACAATTATCTTTGGGTCATCGAACCAGAAATCGCTCTTTTTGTCAACATACCTGAAATCGATAAACATAACGTTGACTTATGTCGTCAGATATGATTATAGAAAATTCATGAACCAAAGTAGAAAGTTTTGTAGTAGTGTACTTACTCTTTGATCCTTTTTTTCATTTCCCTAATCTTGTTTTCGGGTGTAGTGATGTTGATGGAGAATGCAATCTCGTCTCCCATTGCAGGACTACGACTGAAATTACCAATCGGTTTGGTGGCTAACACGCTATTTGGGTACATAATTTTCTGGTTGTCATGTCTCATGAAGACGGTGGTAAGAATACTCATCTCGTCTACTATTAGCTAAAACCAACAAAAACAAGATTGGCATGTCAATAATGGGTCAAAACCATATTGAGTTAAGAAGATTAATTTTTCTAGTTCGGACACCTTTTGAACATTTTCTGAAAGTAAATAATGTTATTTATGTTATGATCACATAAATAAGTAAACAGGTCCAAAAACTTTATGATTTGATTTTGATCCAGGATACACACATTACCTGTGTGCCATCCACTTCACAACGATCACCAACATCGTAAGGATGCATAAGAAACAAAAATACGATAGACTCAAGTACTCCCTTGCCGGTGTTACCAATCACATATGCCCCTATAGCAAGTTGGGTCGTGACAAATATCAAGAACTGAGTAACCGGCACACCACATATTATAAGCCAGATGATCCCGATCATAATACACACAATTGCGTCCATTATACGATGGAGATCATCCACTGCTGTTTTTGTATCGTTGACGGATAACGCTAGAGTCCTCCTTTCTTCATATGCTCCCATCTTCATCAATAAGAGAAAAAGAAATGTATCACACCAAAATGCATAGTTAACAAAGTTGGATTAAAAATTTTATTTTAAAATTTATAAATTATAGATTTTTCTCCCCGACTAGAAACTAATTGGTATTTAACTCTTTTCATGTTCATAGTTCTGGAAGCAGCCTCCACAGACCCTACAGTAGCTTTGTTATTTGTGGGATTTACTGGGTATGGTTGTTGTTGTTTTGTTCATGTTCATAGTTCTAGTCGGAAAGCATATGAAGAGAATTCATTTACCATCCAATGAGTGAAACCATGCCCGGTTATTTTTACTTTACACATTGATCCCGCAAATAGATCTTCGGCTTTGGAAACTTTTTCTTCTCCCAGCCGATGCTTCAGATCTTCTATAGTGATATACCTTTTCAAATTCATAAATCAATAAGACTAATGTTGAATCACAGTTAATAGAGACATAAGATATACATGTTGAATTTTTAGGTAAAACCAACAAGTTAAAGTTTTTTTTTCAATGGCATAGCTTATATACTTCTTCGAAATTACCCAAATAATCCTAATCTACTTCTTGTTTGAGAATGAATCCAAGACCTTCTACTAAGAGGCAAGAGGCTGAGTTACCTGTATTGGTAATAAGTTAAAGAAATAAAGAGTTGACTGAATCATGTTTTTATTATTTGAAAAAAAAGGAGAATTTTATAAGTCAATACAAAGTTTATTTTAACCATAAAACCTCTTATGAATCTTTTTAGTCAAACAAATTTATGGTAACCATAAAACCTCTTATGGTTCTTTTAAGTATTAAAAAGATATAATATTTTTGGTTAATGGTTATATTCAACATATTATTCGTATAGCATTTTGGTTAATGGTTATATTCAACATAGTATTCATATAGCATTAAAAAGATACGAGTTATCGTGTATTTATTTTTTTTTTATAATTTTTTTATAAATTAAAACTAAGTTAGAACCCCGTGTATTAAATGAGCTGAATAAATATAATTTTATATACTTAGTGAAAAAAAAAGAAAGTTACATTTAAAAAAAAAACCCAGTGTATTGTACGGATTGAGTTATTAAATAAGCATGAAAACAAAAGAAATAGTTAAAAAAAGAAATATAAAATATATAAGAGATAAGCTAAAAAGAAAATAAAATAATGATATAGCAATAATCATTAAAATTAATATTACTAAATAACCCGTTATATTGAGATAAGCGAAAAAAAAAATATCATAACTAAAATATTATATTGGATAATAACTAAAATTTGACAATATCGCACGTATGTTTTGACTTAATTTTATCAGAGGGTATAATAATTAATATAATGAATATCCTTAATTATAAAAAATAAGTATTTATAATTAAATAGGAGAAACATGCGAAAAAATAATGAATAACATGTGTCCATAAATTTCTTTTGATTACTAATATGTTATTTTATTTGACCAAGATATATCTAGATGCATCCAAAGTTGCCGATTAACAAAATCGTTTATAAACCAACCGATTAGTTATGAAATCTAAAAATCGAACATAAGTCATACAAGTTCGATTTTAGCTCATAATTAACCTAACCTGACTCATGGTTACCCCTACCAACAAATTACCATTTTAGTTTGATACTCGACCTGACCTAACCTGACCTGTTCATTATGCCAACTCTAGTTTAAACACATAATTAAACACCAGATAGAGGTTATATCGATACCCGTTGGTGTTCGTATTAAGAGAGTGAGATTGATTACCCGGATTGTTGAGCCACGCTTCGGAAAATTTCACGAGCAAGATGTCTTATATCTGTGTGTCGGGTACGTAACGAATACTCGTCCTCTTCCTCCTCATCCGCACGAACGGGTAGATCCTCGTACACCGTAGACAAGCATGGCAAATCTCCCGTTTGTACAATCTCTATCATCCGTCTCACTTTTAGCGCGATTACTTTCTTCTTCCCAAGCACCCGACTAGATAACTTATTGCACGTTTCCTCTCGGTTTCTCCCCTTAACTAGATCCCCGCCGAGCTTTTTCATCACATATTGCTTGTATAATGACACTCTAATCCTTCGAAAGAACGCTATCAAATGGAAAGAAGCCGCAAGAGCCTTAACTATGATCGTCTTTAAAAGCCATATAAGCGCGCCAACGAGTAAACATACCATAACTTTCTTTAAAACCGGAGGAATTTCTTTTTTGTGCGCAACGATGAAATGCGTTGCAATCGCGACTAAACTCAACCAAATGACATTCCGGATCGATTTCCTTATCCCATACACGACATACAAAACACCTATCCTCAAATGAAAATTGGCCTCGACTAGCGAGACAATCACTTGTACGGCCCGATCAGCGATTAACCGCCCACATATAATCGCCAAGACGAGTAATTCCCATTTCCATACCGGGACATCCCACATTTCTAGCACTTTCAAACGCGAAATCGAAAGTGTGCATACAAGTGAAGCTAAAAGTAATAGAAGCAATACCCTTTGAATGATCCTTATACATCGGTTTCTCGCTACGTGGCTCGTTTCTTCAATGATGCAGTCGATATTGAAATCGTCTTCGGAGAACCAGTCGTAGTCTTTTTCGGGACCGCGCTTCCTCCGGGAACCAGGTGCTACTTGATCAAGGGGTGCACGGTAACATTGTGTTGGTGAAGGACAATGAGGTGCATCATCATTGACCTTGATAAGGACCTCATTTAGTGAGCTGTTGGTTGAGCTTGTGCACCGGTCCATGTGGAGTGTTGGATGTAGATGTTTAATAAAGACCTCTCATTGATGCTTTTATAGGACATAAAAATGGCCAATTCCTCACATGTCATGAAACACGACATGAAAATAATCTGGGTTGTCATGTATAACCCGTTTATTAAACAAGTCATGTTCAGATGACATGTTTTAAACCGTTTTATTAAATAGGTCGAGTGTGTCGACTTGTTTACTAGTTTAATTAACTAGATTGATCTATACAAATCCGCTTAACATATTTATACATATAACAATTGGCCAAGCCGTTTATGACCTATTAAAGTCGTTGAAAACTTGATTACAATCCATTTACATCTTGTCAACCCGTTGGACTTGTTTAGATACACAGGTTGTGTTCCGGTTAAACGATTTTAGGGGTTGTTGCAGGACAGAAGTGAGAGATATGTAGATATGTTTTTAGCAAACTTTTTATCATATCAAAAAGGCTTTAAGCAAACTCTGGGCTTATAGCGCAATGGTTATGGAAATGAGGGAAGACTTCTGACCGAAAGGTCTCGAGTTCGATTCCTGATCCACCCGGGTTTTACCGGCTTTGCATTGTCGTGCCTTCGGGCGGGTGCAGGGTCGGGTTTTCCCCGGAACTGGTGGCATGGTGGGCTAGGGGCTCCGTGCGTGCAGGTTGGGCTGCCGCGGGCTACCTTTCGGCCAATGGGTGCCGCGTACGGAGTACCCGGCGATTCTTATGTTGGACGTTAAAAAAAAAGGCTTTAAGCATTACAAATGAATTTTTGTTCATAGGCAGTAATCTTAACCGAAGCATTAATGTCAAAATAACTACAGACTTAAAAGAACTAAAAGAGATGCTTTATTTATCACCGGGTAATGATTATTTAAAGCCCCTATTCCATATTATAAATTAGCAACTTTTTGTTGCATTATGGTGTTGTACCCCAAGCTTGGGGAGTTTCTAAAAAAAACTTTGATTTTTCACTTTTAACCCAAATATTTTCATATTTTGTATTTTAACTCCTTTTAATTTTGTTACTTTTAACCCAAAGTTTTTCATATGTTATAATTTAGCACAACACTTTATTATTTATAACTTTGATCCCCCATACTTTTTATCTTTCGCAAGTTTTACGTTTCGTTCTAAATTTTGCGAGTTAACACGTCGTAGCGTACATGTGAGGTTCAACGTTTTTTGCTCTTTTTTTTTCATATTTGACAGACCCGTCGCAACGTTGTCCATTTTTTCCCTTTTGACAAGTTCGTCGCAACGGGTGGGTCCTAGATCGACTAAGTTAATATTTTCTACGTTTTACGTTTCTGGTTAATTTCTTCGCATTAACACACTGTAACGGGTGTGCGTGGTTCAACGATTTTAAATCTGCTTTTCGTTCAGTGTAATTTTTCCCATTTTATCAATTTTATTTTTACGATGTTGAGAATCGATGCCATTGTGGCATTGGTGCTACTTGGCACTGTTTTACGAACGTTTTTAACCTATTAAAATTTTTACTAATATTTTGTTTCGGTTTACCCCTATACTTCCTTTACTTAAAAACCATTTTTACGTGCATATTTTATGTACGGGTAGGTATAAATATGATTTGTTCTACATTCCGACGTAAACTTTTTTTATAGACGAGTTAGGTCAAATATAATACCTTTTCGTTTAAAGAAACCATTTTTGCGTGTATATTTTTATGTATGTTTTGGTATAAATTCAAGTTGTTTTATGTTTCGACGTAAACTTTTTTGGGAAATGATTCAGGTCAAATATAATATTTTTCGTGTTTATTTTTATGTAGGTTTCGTAAAGTTTGTTTCGAACCGAGTGGAGTCAAGTTACGTTTTCTTTTTCTCCCCTTTTTTCGAAAGCTCTAATTAATCCCTTTCGATTACATGTGCAGATTTTCCTTCATACCCGTTACGTTTTCTATGTATGAGTTGGGTCACATATAATACGTCATGATTGTTCGATATGAATTCGATTTACTTTACGTTTGATCCAATCACAATGCTTATACAGGTTACGTTGAGTTCAACTGAATACGTCGAAATGTGTGTTTTCATATGGTTATGCATCATATGACGTTTGGACCAATCCATTCAATGTTTACGATGTACCCGCGCCGCAACGCGTGCGGGTCTTAATCCTAGTTATACATATTATACATATCAAATGAAAGTTATCATGAACAGCATAACAATATTTTATTTTAATTTTATTTTCAAGTATTTAATTATTGTTAAATACTATTTTATTCAATCATTTAGTTTGATTTTCTTTTAATAACTTGCGTTTGTTAGTTTAGAAAAAAAAGCACAACAATGTTTTTTTAACATTGAAGTATAACTTTATTGAAAATGGATATTGTGCTGGAGGTGTACCAAACCAAACCGAAAGCGACAATGAATGGTAATTATTATTTTGAAGTATTTATTTTAAAAAAAATATATTATTATTTATTATTTATTTTAATTTTTTCTAATAATCTGTGTTTATTTTTCCCAATATTGTGATAAAGTTTTTTTTTAAATAGATAATGTGCCGCTAATGTACCAAAACGTACCGAATCGATTGAACAACATATGTATCGATACCGCTATTAATTTTTTATTGTTTTAACTTTTGATAAACTGGCACCAAATCGTTATTATACCATAACAAACCAAATGAACAACATTGGTACCAGTTTATACAACTTTGTCTGCAACGATATATGAATAATGATATCAATATTGTGACGATCTGAATCAATCAATATCGTTTGAACATTGGTCTCGGTACCCGTATTCATTTTTGTCGTTTTCAGTCGATTGATTTCTATACAAAGTACATGTATCATACCGGTATTGTAACGAACCAAACCGATACAAATCCAATGCTCGCGGTAATGTACCGCCGCAACGCGCGGTCAAATCACCTAGTTTTTTTTTAATACGTAGAAACCAATTTGATTAGCTAATGATCTCTAGATCAAGTGGTGGAAGGTTTGCATTTCTCTTGAGAGATGCAGGTTCAACTCCCACTTGTTGCAGAGTGAGGCACTGGTGGGCAATGATAGGAGATCCAGGGAAACCTGGGTTGGATCCTTGAGCCAAACGGGTTTTACTGGTAATTTCACCGTCGTGCTTACGAGCGGGTGGGTTACTGGGTTTTCCCTGGAATTGGTGGTAGACTCGGGTTACTCTCGGAGTACTCCGTTTGTCCAGTGGGTGCGCCGAGAGTGCTCGGGATTGATTCTGTTGGTCGTTCAAAAAAAAAAAACCAAATTGATTCCCTATAAGTTCTAGTACATTGATAAAAAAAAAAAAAAAAAAAAACGTTTCCATAATCTTAGAGGACGCTATTCATAAGGCCGCCTGGTATACTCTAACACTTATAGGTGTTAATCCTAGTTGACATCCGTTAACACTTGTCATACCGCTCGTGGAGGGTGTTAAGGGGCATTAAAAGCATCACGTGTTAAGATGTTAACTAGGAGGGAGAGGGAGGGAATCAAACATTAGAAAATTTGCACACACACAGCATACTAGATATGTGTATTTTAATTAATTTAAGGGGTGTTAATGGAGGTTAAACCATTTTCTTAGTATGAGGTGAAGTGAAAGAAGGTCAAGTGGGTGATGTGGCGCCTACGTGTAGTTAACGGGCGCGAAAGTATACCCGATGGCCTAATAGTTTTTCCCTTAATCGAGATATTAACTTTGATCAACCTAACCAACATTCTATACTTAGTTTATATAATAACCAAATAACTAAAAATAGTTTTTGATGATTAATATTGTTTTCGGAGTTGACCATTTCTTTACTATTTTTCCACATTCCCACCAATCCATTTGAGTTAGCGTTGATATCGATCCAAGTTACGATTGTCTTTGTAATGAATAGGTTGTGTTCAAGCTCCTCAGTTCATGAGCGGATCTAGGTCACTTTTGTGGGTTCCCAGGAACCCATTCGGTTTAGAAAAAATGGAAAAAAATAGTGAGAAACTCGTATGATTTGAAGAAAAAAAAATAGTGAAAATCTATTAAAAGGAACCCAGTGAAAAAAATCCTTAGATCCACCATTGCCACAGTTCAACCCGACACGATAATCACGACTAACCAGAAAGCGAAAGCAGTGTGGATGAAGCAATCTAATAGTGGCGTGGGTGCATCAGAATTTGATTCCTAGAGAACCATTAACCGTGAAACACGCTTGTCATGAAGACATTAGTGGATCAAGAGAGCCCACTCTTGTGGTTTATATTTACAATCGACCTAGAATATTTACAGAAAAACAGAAGCTTTCTTTCTTTTATTATGCGAATATTAATGAGACCAACTAAATCAATCACTTCATATTTCCCTTCAACACACAATAACGATCGACCATTAGTATAAGAATATTAATGCATGTAAACCATTACTAAAAAAAGAGCCTTTACCAACGAATATTTAGAGAAAAACAGCAGCTTTCTTTTTATTATGCGAATATTAATGTCACCAACTCAATCAAATTTAATGTCACATTTTGAAACGTAATGAGTTGTAAAATGGGCCGTCGAAGTCATCATTTGTGATGGGTCACAGGCCCAAATTTGTTTGAATTCGTAAATTCGAATAGTAATAATTACTATATGTGTATACAGTAGGTGATTGCCCCGTCTAATATACGGGCTGAATCAGAATTACAATTTGAAATAAAGAATTATGCTCATAATATGGTCTAAGTATATGTAATATAAGGTAATATGCAAACCAACTACGAAACAATTTTTTTTAGAATTTCAAAGGGTTGTATGTGCGGAAAATAAACATAAACAATTACTATACAAGAAAAAATACGACACGTAATTCGTTTATCCACAAGTATATATTATGTTTGAAATTACATATAATAATTAAAAATGAAAAGTTACAACCATGATTCACATACTTCAAACACTTCTTTGTATACAATATTTAATGTTTTATTTGTAACCCGACCGTCTTTATCTAAGATTGGTACTTTCAGTCATTGTCTACTTTTAATTCTTGATAAAGCAAGATAAAGTTGACTATGTGTAAAATTGTATGTTTCAAATACAAACTTGTAAAGTGATTATTTTTAACTCTTGTTTGATTGTCATCGCGGAACATACAACGAAGGAAATTTATTAGTGGATGTAGTGCCATTTGAAGAAATAGAATATCGTATGTTATAAGATGACGGAGTTGTATTATTGTAATTGCAAATAGACACACCTAGAAAAATGACGCATGTGCTACAATTAAAAAAATAAGTATAAAGATGAAAAAAATAGTTTGGGGTTTGTATAGTTATTTATAATAATACGATATGTCATTTGTTTTAGGATTTGCTATAGGAACTTAAAATATTGTAACCTTATTAATATTTGTTGTGATATTTTCTTGTTCAAAGGTAATGTGTCTAAGTTTATCTAATGATAATAGATTATTTTGAAGGGTTAATAGTAAATCAAAATTTAAAAACAAACACATTTAACATTTAAGTTATGACATTCCAAATGTGGTATATGTGTATAGTTAGTATATAATAAGTACATTAAAAATGTTAAGAAAAAAATTATGTATAAGAGTTTACATTGTAAGTTACCTCATTTTGAAACATATATATCTTGATTATTTAAAATAATTTAAAAATTGTGTCATTTGATTAAAAGGGAATAAATTATTAGACATGGTAAATTTATCAATAAACATGACGTTTTCTATTGTGATATGTATACATAATAATATAGTATGTATAGCATATGAAGACCAAAATAACATACCATTGAATATAATATTAAATAATGATTTATGTTTTAAATTTACATTCAGATAAAATTCTAATATAATATTTAAATCTTTAATTAGTAATGAATTGATTTAAAATTTATTTATCTAATCTTCTATTTCTTAGTTATAAATTGATTTGAAATTTAAAATTTATCAATCTATTCTTCTGTATTTAATAATAATAAATGTGTATTAGGCGGGAAAACAAAATTATTGATGCTCTCAATGAATGACAAACATCCTATAATAGTTTCTTTTATTATGTAGTACTAGTATTGATATCCGTGTGCAAACACGGGTGGTTTTTAGAAATTCATGCATAATACATTTTAATAGAAATTATAGATAGGTGTATAGATATTGTAATTTTTAGTTTAGTTTTTCATTTGATTAATATTAAATTAGTCATGAGTTATTCTCATAAATCTTGCATGTTGATGCAGTTGAACTCTGATTTACAACTAAAGAAATAATCAGCCTAAATAAATAATCAAAAGTAGTCACTACCTTTCATCATAAAAAGCGAGAACTACTATTTTAAATAGTGATATCTGGTTGAAAGTTTGTGCAAACACAGGTTGTTTTTAGAAAACCATTCATACAACATTTTATTAAACAACGAATCACTATATATTTTTAGAAGGGAATTACTTTCCCGAATGTTCACAACTGTTGGAAATGTGCTTATTAAACTTCGATACAGAAGCTATAAAACATCAAACGAATATACTAACAAATTTAAAATCTTTACTTTGAAAAAAAAAATCAATACATGCAATACAACTTGACTTTCAACAAACATTAACTACGATCACACGATCACCTGCCTCAACAACTTTCACCAAAGCCCAATCAAGAGTCTCTTATCCAGCAACATCTCCTTTGCTACATGTTGTTTCCTGGCTACATATGCTGCTGGAAACAATGTCGCAGCTGCTGATCTAGCAACATCTCCACCCGTAACTGCTGTTGGAACTTTCACCAAAGCCCAATCAGACTTTGTCTTCTTCAGCAGAGGGTGATCAGACCTTTGCTATCAGCAGACTTTGTCTTCATCAGTTGTTCACTTTAGCATACCTTTGAATCAGCATATTTTGTCTTCAACAAACTTTAGCATTAGCAGACTTTAGCTTTAGCAGACCTTTAAGTGTATTGTTGATGCCTTTGCCATTGGGAAGAGTATGTTCTTCTAAGCACTATTATTATTGATCAGATGATGCAGAACATTTTGGCTTTCAATCATCTGTTCTTTTGGCGGGGTCCACATGATCCAACAATCTCCCCCTAGAACAGATGATGCCAAAAGCTTTCTTTATTGCTGATCTTTATTCCTCATCAACAACTCCTTGATTTGCCCTTTGAATTGTAGTTCAAAGTTTAGGGAGTACATGTCTTCAAAATCCCTTTCAAGTTCAAGGTCCAACAGATCTTGGAGATCATATGCATCCAGACCATATGCACTCTCCAAATCAAGCTTTTGAACACTACCATCTGATCTGATCTGAGCAGAGTCAATTCGTGGGTGTCTGAGGATGACTTCCACTTTAGAATTTTTGGATCAGTTGGTTTTCTGGGTTGAAGTTTTATTGATGATGAGTTTGGCGATTGTGGCCTGCTGACAAGCTTTGCAAGTGTTTCTCTTAGTTTGGCAGCTAGTTTGGCAGCAGCAGCATCTGTGTGAAAATCAAGTTGGCATCTAATTCCCTCTTTTCTGATGCTTTCAAACTTCTGCCCATCATCCTCATCAGTCATCTTTTGTCTTTTTACTTGTCTTAAGGCAGCTATGGATAAAGCAGATGCTGATGGTAGCATTTTGGAAGTTTGGGTCTGTTGAGGGATGGCAGCTGTTGGAGGATATGCTGGATTTTGTGGAACTGAAGGATCTTTGGCTCTGAGTTGTTCCAGCCTTTTGTAGGTCTCAACTATCTTGGTTTCAGACCATCTGGCAATGGATCTAGCAGTACCCCTCATGAAAAGCATTCAACAACTCCCAAAGCTCAATACCATGATGAGGGCAATTTTTAATCATCATGTTAAATCTCTCAAACGCCTCATGAAACATCTTACCCGACTGTTGTTAGAAGCTTCTTAGACTGCGTCTTGCATCATTAGTCTTTTGAGCAGTGAAGAACTCTTCCAAAAACCATTGTTGCATTTCAGTCCAAGTATATATAGAGGTGGAAGGCAACGTATAAAACCATCTCTTCGCTTTGTCTTCCAAAGAAAATTGGAAAAGCACCAATTTGACATCATCGGATGAAAAACCTTACCATCCAATAGTTTACAAATGGAATCGTAAGCTTCTAAATGAAAATATCGTTCTTCTGTGGCCAACCCTTTGTACTTTGGCAAACTTTGAAGTGAGTTGGTTCTAATCTCAAATGTTCTTCCCTCGTGATTTTAAGGAATCACCACCGGAGAAGGGTTATTGGTAATAACGGGTCTAAAATGAGCTTCAATTCCCTTCACTACCTCGTGGTTATATCTTCTTGGAACACCTAATGGCATTCTTGGTTGTTGACCCGCTTTCCTTGGCATTTGCCTTTGAGGTGCATACGGTTGAGGTGGTGGTTGAGGAATCTGTTGTTGGGGCATCTGCATTTGAAATTGTTTTCTTTGTTGAGGCATTTGTTGTTGAAGAACTTGTTGCTGCGGTCTAGCAAACTCTTGAACGGGTTCTAGTGGTTGCCTTTATGCATATGCAAACCCATCTTGAGTTCTAATTTGAGTCGCATCATCCCCCATTACACATCCTTCATCCTCATAACCCTCAATTTCATCCCCATACCCATCGTCATACCCATCCCGGCGTGCCCCCATAGATTGCATGAACGGAGGTTGTTGGTATTGCAACCTCGGTTGCGGTTGTTGGTATTGCAACCTTGGTTGTGGTTGTTGTTGAGTACCCGGAGTGGTGAAGGTTATGGGTGGGTCCTGTTGGAATGTAAGTGGTTGACTCTGTTGGGACGATGATTGACCAGGAGCAGGGGGAAAATGGCTAAAGGGTGGAATGCTTGATGAATGTTGATAACTAAATGAATGTTGTGTACTTGTAGGCATTGTGGTATTGGTGGGTGAAGGGGTATGGTCCCAGATCTCGCGTCAGCATGACCGCGAATGACCATTACCCTTATCAAAAACCCCCACCAGCAATAGCTCACATGTGTCCGTGTGGGCACGCGCGAACACAGCGGTCCAATCTGTCCAGTGATGAGAATACTTACCTTAAAGACGGAAACCAATGTTACGCATAGCGATGCGGCCCGGCACCGCATCCTATGAACATTTTCGTCACGACAAGGGATCTGGACAACAGTAACAGTCACTAAGCGGCGATGCAGCATGGCACCGCATCCCGCATAAATCTTGGATGGAACAACCAACGCGGGAGCAACATCAATGACCGCAAGCAGTGATGCGGCCTGGCACCGCATCCTACCTACAAGGCAAGTGGGTCTGACACCACAATACAAGTGGTACTGGGAACAGTCGCATGTCAGCCCACATGTGTGCAACAGCCTGACACCACAGCAAGACGTGGCATCCTCCCCATGACTGACAGGTCTGACACACCTACAAGTAGCTGTGCAATGTCAGGCTAGCTACTCAACTACCCTCCTTCACTCCTCGGCTATAAATACTCACCCCAAACCAGGTTTGAGGTATCACTTCCCAACTCTCTCAATACTACTACTATCACACTTTGCTTCCCAAGCAAACTACTGATTCTCACGTCGGAGAGTGGTAACAAGGAGCACCCCCCACCCCATCCTCCTTGTTGCGAGTCACGGCTTGTTTCCTTGTGCATGAAACCCACCACCAGACGATCCAGCCAGCGATCCTCGGAAAGAAGGGATTAACCCTCTTGACGAGACCAGTGAGTTAACCCACCCGGTTAACCATTGTTTCATCACTGGCGCCCACCGCTACTCTTAGCACTTTTTCCAACCATCCCTTTCTCTCCAAAGATCATGTCTGATCGTCAAAACAACACTACCGGGGATAACCTAAACCCCGCAAACACAGGGCCTACAGGGACTGCCCCTCCAGCCCCAAATGTTGAACATATTGGCACATCAACGCAAGGGGGTGCATCCCTTACGTTCGGACACGATCTATCACAGTACGCTTCTGTGATACCTCCAGGCATGAACCTCCATACCTGGTACGACCAGCAACAAGCTTTGCTGGCCGCAACATACAACAGAGCCTGCGCAGATGCGCAAGTATCTGCGGGGCCTACCCCAGCACCGCATACCCCTGCGGGTCGTATTCTACAATACGACGGCAGGGCCCCAACTCATCCGGCCTCCAGAAGCAGGCAGGAAGACCGCGGTTCCTCTTACTGCGACGTCCGCACACTAGCGGAGGACGATTCCTCGTATGGGTCCCGCCGCAGGGACCCCATACATAGCCGCCTAGGCCCTCATGGCGAAACTAGGCGACAGTCTACAGCGCACCGTGGCCTCGGCATTCATAGCCGACTGGGACCTCAGTCCCACTAGGAAGGACAGGGCCATACTGATCCCGACGACGGTACATACCGCGGGGAGTCTCATGCTACCAGCAGTACACCGGGAGGACATAACTATGTTCCTCCCACTCACCCCCGTACTACATACCTCCGCGCTGCAAAGCACCTCCAAAGCCAACCCTACAGGCCGAAATCTGCGGCTGAAAACTCCAAATTCGCCCCAGAAATCGCCCACGCCGATGTCACCACCACAAAATTCCCATTAAACATTGGGAAATACAACGGTTCGACCGACCCAGATGATCACATGAACATCTTCGTCGGCGCCGGATGCAACGGTAGGTGGGATGAACCCACTTGGTGTCATTTTTTCCCCCAGACCCTAACAAGTCTGGCCAGGGCTTGGTTCGATTCTTTGCCAGTGAACTCACTGACATCATTCGAGGACTTGCAAGCAAAGTTCCTCGCACATTTTAGCCAGCAACGACGTCATGAACGTGATTCCATGGACGTCATGAACATCTGGCGCAGAGACAACGAATCGCTTGAGGCATTCGTTGTCCGATACAATAAAGAGTGCCTAGAGATAGGCGACGTTGCGGACCAGATGGCACGTAACCATTTCATCGTTGCAGTCAAGGACGGACAAATGGTTATGAATATCTCCGGCAAGGACGGCTTGCCTAAGAAATGGGAAGATGTCATGGCTGCGGTCAAGACATACGCCCAGACTCAGCGGTCCCTCAGACCGCACGTATCAAAGGCACAACCCCAAACCGAAGGCCAATCCTCCCACTAAGAACACAAGCGCAACAACAAGCGCAACCGGGACACATGGAATCGCGGCAGCGATCCCAGACCATTTGTCCCACGTAACAACCAGCCCGACGCAAGGGCTACAATCAACGCCCAGCGTGAAAACCGGGCATCAAAGAAAGAGTCTCGGGACCGTAGCTGGACCGAGATCAACCAGTTGCCAAGCGACGTCCTCCTTACGGACACGCAATTCCTGCGACCGGCCCAACCAATGAAGTCCAAAAAGAACCAGGATCTCGCACTCTACTGCGAGTATCACAAGGACAATGGCCACACAACAAACAGCTGCATCAGTCTCCGACTGGAGATTGAGCGAGCCCTAAAAGAGGGGAAACTGCAACACCTGTTGATAGGCGCACAAAAAGCTACCAAGCGCATCACCCCCCACAACGAGGGCACCTCCACGGGTAAGAGGACCATGTACGTGGCCTCTACCCACATGATCAATGGAGGAAAAGGAAGACCGCGCAAGGCGGCGCGAAGACCGGACAATGACTAGAAAGACGAGCAAGTCGTCTTTCCAAAAGTCCGTGGCGGACCGCGCGATAGGCGCGCCGTGGTTATCACAGGCCACCTGGCTCACTACTGCACCGAGCGATTATTCATCGACCCGGGTAGTACATCTGATATTATATACGAGCAGTGCTTCAACCAATTCGATCAAGAAGACAAAGATCGGTTGCAGCCAGCAGACTACCCGTTGGCCGGGTTTGCAGGGGAAACCGTATTCCCCCTGGGCCAGATTACTTTTCCTGTGCGCCTCACCAACGGGAGACACACAAGAACGGAGGAGGTAAACTTCATGGTTTTACCACACACCTCCAAGTACGACGTACTTCTCGGGAGAGAGTCCCAAGGCGACTTCAACATGATCACATCCGTCCCCCAGTCTTCCATCGGTTTCCCAACCGAGACGGGGATTGCGATAATCTACGCCCGCAGAGAAGTTATGTCCTCGGACGAATTGCGTCCGACCAAGGTAGCAAGGCCTACCCCCAACACGTAACCAGAAAAATGGGTTCTTAACGCAAGACACCCAGAGCAAACGGTCACGTTGGGCCATGCCTTGTCCCCCACCATCAGAGCGCGCCTGAAGCAACTCCTCTTCAGGAACCAAGATATTTTTGCATGGACACCCGCAGACATGACAGGGGTGCCACGCGAAATCGCGCAGCATTTCTTGAATACCATGCCAGGTATCAAGCCAGTGATCCAAGGCCAACGCCACCTTGGATCAGCAAAAAACGCGGCAATGGAAGAGCAGGTACAGGAACTGCTCTCCGCAGGCATCCTGCGGGAAGTCAAATACCAGACTTGGTTATCCAACCCAGTCATGGTAGAAAAACCAAGCGGGGGCTGGCGCATGTGTGTTGATTACAAAGACCTCAACAAGGCCTGCCCCAAGGATTGTTACGCACTTCCGGAGATCGACGAGAAGGTCGATAACCTTGCACCATTTCGATGGAAGTGCTTCCTCGATTGTTACAAAGGCTACCACCAGGTGCAGATGGCAATCGAGGATGAAGATAAAACGGCATTCCGCACTCCTACCGGGAACTACTGCTACACAAAAATGCCGTTCGGGTTACGCAACGCCGGCGCAACCTATCAGAAGTTAATGAACGACACTTTTCGCGGCCAAATCAGCAAAAGTGTCGAAATCTATATGGACGACCTGCTCGTCATGAGCATGGAAGAAGACACCATGCTCAATGATATTGAAAGAACATTCCAAACTCTGCGAAGCGTCAACATGAAGCTCAACCCAGGGAAATGCTCGTTTGGAATGGAAGAAGGCAAGTTCCTTGGATTCATCGTAACCAAAGATGGATTCAAGGTCAACCCGGAAAAAGTACAGGCGATCGAACGCATGCCATCGCCTTCTACGATGAAAGAAATGCAACGACTAGCCGGCAGGCTAGCCGCACTAAACAGATTCTTAGCAAACCATGCAGCTAAGTCTTATCCTTTTATCAAGACCCTGCGGAGCTGTTTAAAAAAGGAACAATTCCAATGGACCGTAGAAGCCGAAAAAGCTTTCCGGGAGATGAAAGAGTGTTTGATTCAACTCCCAACTCTTACCGCACCTCGCACGGATGAACCACTTATCTTGTACCTATCTGCCGCCGACAACGCAGTAGGCGCGGTACTCATAGTGGAGCGGGAAGGGGTTCAAACACCCATCTACTACATCAGCAAAATGCTCAACGACCCAGAGACGAGGTACTCCATCATGGAGAAGTTGGTACTGGCACTGGTGCACGCGTCGAGACGATTACGACGCTACTTTGCGAACCACGTCATCACAGTGCTAACCAACTACAGGATCGGCCCGATCCTATCCAAACCCGACATCTCTGGGAGGTTAGCAAAATGGGCAATCGAGCTGGGCGCACTTTCGCTGAACTATAAGCCGCGCCCGCAATCAAAGGCCAGGTCTTGGCTGACTTCGTTGCTGAAGTACCAGCAAATCGCATTCAAGAATGCGAAGAAGAACAAAACCCTGCATCACCACCATCATCTGCAGAAACATGGGCACTATATACGGATGGTCGTCCAACGAAGATGGTGCAGGTTCAGGTCTGCGCCTCGTTAGCCCCGACGGCCAAGAGCTTACTTATGCAATCCGCCTCGATTTCAAAAGCACAAATAACGAGGCAAAGTACGAGGCTCTACTGGCAGGGCTGCGTTTGGCAGTCAAACTCGGCGTCCAACATTTGGAGGCACACGTCGACTCACTATTAGTCGCAGGACAGATACGCGGTGACTATGCCGCAAAAGGGGATATCATGATACTCTACCTGGAACAAGCCTTGCAACTGAGAAAAAATTCACTTCCTTCAATATCCGCCATATCAACAGGAGTGAAAACAAACCCGCGGATGCACTGTCAAAACTGGCATCCACGAGCTTCCAACACCTGGCAAAGGAAGTACGCATCGAAATCCTGCAAAATCCTTCGGTACCCCTGCGCCAAGTCAATGTCATCCAGTACGGTACAACATCCTGGATGACATTGATTATTGCATACTTACAATCAGGTGTTACCCCCAAAAGCAAAGCAGAGGCACACAAGCTGCAATACAAAGCGTGTCATTACCAAATGGGAGACGGTATCTTATACCGTAAATCATACCTGGGGCCACTCCTACGATGCGTCGACCCTCAAGATGCCACATACCTTATCAGAGAAATACACGAAGGAATATGTGGCATACACGCAGGCCCACGCATGGTGGTGACCAAAATCATGAATGCCGGATACTACTGGCCCGGCATGCACCTGGACGTAGTTAAGGTCTTGCGCAAGTGTTTCAATTGTCAGCGGCATGCTCCCAAGACCTTGCGCCCCAAGAACAACCTGATACCTGTCACCACCGCATGGCCATTCCAGAAATGGGCAATCGATGTGGTGGGACCATTTCCAGACGCACCAGGTGCAGTGAAATTTATCATAGTGGCTGTTGACTACTTTACAAAATGGGTAGAGGCAAAACCGCTCGCCTCAACCACCGCTATGATAACAAGGAAGTTCGTCTGGGAACATATCATCTGCCGTTTCGGCCTACCAATGTGCATTGTTACCGAAAACGGTACCAACTTCGCTGCCGATGACTTTCAAAAATGGCGAAAGGAGCTAAATATTGAACACATATTCTCCTCAGTGGCGCATCCGCAAGGGAATGGCCAGGTCGAGAGTATCAATAAAAGCTTAGTCGAAGGCATCAAAGCACGGTTGGGAACAGCCAGACGCGGCTGGGTCGATGAACTCCCAAGTATCTTATGGGCACACAGGACATGCCCAAAGACAAGTAACGGTGAGACACCCTTCAGCCTGGTATATGGCACTGAAGCGATGATCCCCGCAGAAGTCGGCCTACCTTTACCTAGGATGTTGGCTATCAACAAGATAGACAACAATGAGGAGCGCAGAGTTGACTTGGACCTCCTAGAAGAGAGGCGCGAAAACGCTGCCATCAACGAGGCCAAGTACAAAACCAAACTTGAAAAGTACTACAACGCACGTGTCCGCATTTATACTTTCAACCCTGGGGACTACGTCCTGCGTGACAATGAAGTGTCTAACGCAGAACGCCCAGGGAAACTTGCCCCCAAGTGGGAAGGACCCTACCTCATCCAAGAGGTCCTGGGTAAAGGCGCGTATAAACTACAAACATTAGAAGGCGAAACTATCGCACGCACATGGAATGCACAACAGCTCCGACGCTGTTATATGTAAGCCCTGTTTTTTACATGTACCATGTAACCTATCGGGCCGCAGGCCATTTGCAAATAAATAAATAGACTATTCAATGCAATATTGTTTATTTATTTCTATTACAAATGTGTGTTCCACTCTGCGGTATCCACAAAAACATATTAGCAAAATCTTCATTTGCGCTACCCACACAGAGTGGTAACCACACGCAACTATTATAATAGGCCAGCAATGGCAACACTGTCTGTTCGGCTGGATACAGTTTCATACTTGCATATCACCTAGATATGCAAAAGGCAAACACAGACCTAGTGTTAATTCACATTAACATTAACTCATACAAGTTCACACATGCAAGTAGTAAAAACTTTATATTCAAAAAATTCCTACACCTACGCGGTGCACAAAGGATTTACATAAGGTTTTTGACATTTACAATGAGGACACAACAAAAAGCACGCGGGCCAACCTAGTCTTTCTTTGTGCCACTGGAGCCTGCACCATCCTTGCCCTCAACAATAGGCTTTTCCTCATCGTCCTCATCAGCATACAACACCCGCAAGCGGTCTACATAGTCCTCTGCTTCTAGGCACTCATTAAGGTCCTCAAGAGTAGTAATGGACGTCTCATTATACGCCGCAACCGCAGCAGCAAGAAGTGCTTCAGTATCCACACCGTGAAACCCGGATCGCTCATCAGTATATTGGCCCTGGGCCATAACATTCATATGAGCAATGAAGCGATTGTAGCCAGCTTTAAAACCAGCATCCCGGGCGCGCTCCTTAATCTCATTGACACCTGATACGTTCTCAGGTGCGTCAAGAATGGACGTAACAATCTGCGAAACAAGAATACTACGGTTATCAAAGGCAAACCTAAAAAAGATAACAAAGACAATGGATACTTACATGTCCGATCCCATGCATGCGCATCCATTCACGATCGGTCTGGAGCAGCTCAAGTGAAGAAGCAAGGCTATCTCTAGCCTCTGCAACCTCTCTTGCCCGCGCTTCTGCATCAGCAGCACGAGCAGAGACCTCCTCAATAGTATCTCCCCGGCTCCGTACTTCAGCCTTTCAACAAGGGAAACACAAGTATACAAAAAGAATCAACATACTTGTAAAACATGTACATATTCAAAAACAGGAAAGACTCATACCTGGAGGCCCAGGATAGTTTTGGTTAAGTTCGAGCGGTCAACATTTGCCCCTTCAAGAGCCCTTGAAGCGCGGGCCTCCGCCTCCTTGGCCTCTTCAAGAGCCCTTGCAGCGCGGGACTCCGCTTCTTTGGCCTCTCCAAGAGCCTTGGCAAGGCGACCTTCTGCTTCCTTGGCCTCTTGAGCAGCCACAACAGCTGCGGCTTTTTCTTTAACCAACGCAGCATTCGCTGCCTTGGCATTAGTAAGCTCCTGACGAACATGAAAAAGAATTTCATTCTGTTTGGCCCAAGATTCTTTCCAAGTCTTGCGCTCAACAGATAGGGTCTTGCGCTCATTAGAAATAGTTTCTTTCCAACTCTTGTGCTCATCAGATAGCAGTTTTGCAAGACTACGAACCTGTTTAAGTTCAGCAGTGGCAGCCCACTCCTCAGTCTGCTTACGCTTTTCAAAAGCAGCCCTATCCCTTTCAAGCTGCTCTGCACCCTCACGTGCAGCCTTCACCAACCCGTCAGCCTCGGCACGCAACCGCGCATTTTCCTCCTCCCTGCGGCCCAGCACCTTGTAGTTGTCCAAAATGGCATTCGCCATTATGGAACTCCCCACAAGCATGGAGGAGAGTTGGTTAATCTGGACCTCAGTTGGCAAGGCACGGGCCCGATTGACTTCAAAAGGGGTGCCCAAACCACCCAAAATCTCCCTACACGCGGAGGGGTCAGCAGAGATATCATCCCCTTGCATTATAGTCCATGGAGGGCGGTGATAGGTCATGGCCCGATCTTCAGTATAAGTGCGGTAATAAAACTCCAATTCAGTCTCTTCAGGCTGAATGGGAGTCTCTGTAAAACCCGCACCCCCTGAAGCAGAACCAGAAGCCTTCTCGGCATCAGGCGATTTCTTCCCCTCAGTATAAGAAAACTTCAGGTTCAAATCATCAGTGTCCTGCGGGGAGATCAGATTGTCAGCAGAGTCCACTGTATCATATATCTGAGCCGCAGGCCCCTTCCCAGTATCCTCCGCCCGCGCAGAGGGCTCAGGCACCACTTTTACCCCTACATCCGCAGCTTTGTCACGCGGAGGGGAATGAGGAGCATCAAAAATAGAGAAACCTTTATCTTGCGGTTCTGTAATCAAAGCAAAAAGGCTTTAAACTACAAGTACAAAAACAATACTTGAAAAAATTATGAATTACTTACCAGAAACAATCGCAGGATCAACAGACTTCAGAACAGCCTTCCGTCGGGTCTGAATTTTTGGTTTCTTCTTCTCACCAGCATCAACAGCCTTATCTGCCTTTCTCTTCTTCTCATCAGCAGGTTTGAAACCCGCAGAGGTCCCGCCTGCAACCGCACCACCACCTGGAACACCCAAACCCTCAAGGGTGTCAGATACTACCACGTAATCGGTATATCTGCGGAAATGAGAACGAGAGATACCTGCCACCTGCGGCACCAAAGGCGGAACAGCAGGAGCCTCAGGTTTTTTCTTGCCATGACCCCGCGAAACCTTCTCCGCATGCTTCTTCGGAGCACCCTTCGCCTCAAACTTACCCAGGGGCTCCAAGAGTACCTGCGTGTAAATCACAAAACAGGCAAATAAGAAACATGAACTTCTTTACAAAAACGTAAGAAGACTATATAACATACCTTCGCCCTGCGGCAGGGGTGCGTTCAACGCATCGCGCGTAGGAACGCGGAAGTTCCTAAGAATGGTTAAGTTAAAACCTTGACCTGCCGCAATCTCAACAATTTCAAGCTTCCCTTCGAAGGACGGATCGAATATTTTCCACAGCTCAGCATCCTCTGATAAATACTTTTACAAATAAGTAACAATGGTTAAGGATGGAAACCGCAAAAGAGAAACAACACATACCTCCGTTTTTCTCCCGCACAATGGGCTTTGCATGCCTATCAGCCCTGGTCAACATCATCCGCAGCACCCACAGCTGCGTATTGTCCAGCTTCTGATGCTCAATGGTCCTTAACCTTGGAAACCATTCCACCGTTCCCGGACCTGGAAGATCAATATCCTCTGCAGGGATCACCTCGTTCACGTTGCAGAAAGTCATCCTCGCAACAACAGCCACTGCCTTAACGTATAAGAACTTCCTCTTCCACGTTGTGATACCCTTGGGTGGGGTCATCAGCTTGACGCTCCCATACCGTTGCCCAAAAGAAAAAAACCCTAGTATTTACAGTTAACTGGTAGAATCGCCAGAAATTCTCAACGGTAATCGGCAAACCAATAGCACGAAAGGTGTACTCAAAGTTTCTAATACGAATCATCCCAAAAGGACTCATCTGGGAGATATGAAGTTTGTAAAATTCCAAAACTTCGGCAACAAACACGGTTAATGGTAAACGAAGGTTACCTTCACCGAATGAATCCGCCCACATAGTAACATAACCGGCCGGAGCATGAGCACCGGTGTCACCCTCCTGGGGATAAAGAGCTCCATACTCCTGAGGCATTTGTACACCGGACATCAGTCGGTTAAACAGCACTTTTGACCACTTCAAAGGTGGTAGGCCACCACCGGGGGCACTACCACCGTCGTCTTCTTCTTCCTCAGCCACCGGAGAAGAAGGTCCAGGGTTTTCACCCTCCACATTTTGTGGATTGGATGGTTCAGCCATCAAGAAATATAAAGAAGAGAAGTATCGAGTTAAACAAAAACTCAGAAAATCGCCAGAAATAAAGACAGATTGATCGGAGAAGACAAAGAGAGCACACTCTTTTCACCGGAGAAATTTTTGAAATTTGAACAAAGTGAGGAGAAATCAAACGGTTTCCCCTTATATACTCATCGCAATTAATGCAATGTAGTCAACCGACTTACCACGTTCAAAAAGGGCCACTTACGTATCGCCACGTGTTCAGGGACATTTCAGCTGACAGTTATCACGCGCGCGTGGCCGCCCACGCTCCTGACAGAAAAGACCTTTACACTACTTGCTACAGTCCAGTTATGACATCGGGCAATGCAAACGTCTTTTCAGATCATCACATGTCAGAATCCTACCAACTTTCAACAACCCACACGTGCCATCAGCCACGTAGGCAGCACAAAAGCGACAAACATTATCCAAACATAAGCGGCATGCGGTTTCTCTGGTTTACCGCACCATAACCCATACCGCATGTCGTTTTTTACATACCCCTCAAAAAAGGCAAAAATATATATGTTTAAATTATATAAAGGGGTATAAACAATAACCGCACATACCCACGAGCACACGTGGAATATGCGGAGATGACACACACGAACCCGCACAGGTGTGTCAGATACTCAGAACCAGCATGGTTCTTTGGACTGCGAAAACCGCTTTTCAGGATGCGGTAAACCGCACTCCATGTAAGCTTCTTCAAGGTTCAAAACCCTCATTTCCGGTTCACAACCACAGAGGGGACGAAATCAGCTTCTCCTTAGGGAAAAGGACAAGTATGCTGGGCAACCGCACATCAGCAACCCTGACTCCTGATCCTTCAAGAGCCACATCCAGGCTACAAGACTTCTAGAAGCGAGTTCTTTGCTACAAACCGCAACCACTCTTGGGTAGCTGCTACAAACCGCAACTATGCGAACGGTAGTTACGGAAGAGCCACAACTAAACCACCACGTGGTTAAGCAAAGCTACTTCAAGGAAAACCGCTTTCCAACTAAGCGTGAAGGAAAGTGGTTACAGAACGAATGCGGAAGAGTTTCAACCAACTTCCCAGGTATCTAAGGTGATCTCCTCCGACAATACTACTTAAAGGAAAACTACTTTCCACCAAAGCGTGAAGGAAAGTAGCTCCAGAACGGTGGGATCAAGTCTGCTTATGACTAGTTACCCACCTATGGACCGCATAGAATAAACAATGGTGGGCACAACCCTGCCTATGACCATGTTTATCTGTCCATAGTCCAGATTCACATTGTTCGACCAAACAGGGCCAACAATGACGCAACGACCCCACGTTTCTCAAACAAACATGGCCAACAAGGTGCAGCAACGAGGTAACCGCAAAGGACATGCGGTTACTAGAGAGCTAAACCTCAGAGGACGTGCGGTTACTAGAGAGCTAAACCTCAGAGGACGTGCGGTTACTTGAGAGCTCAACCGCTGAGAACGTGCGGTTACTAGAGAGTTAAACTGGAGAACACGAATACCCTACAAAACAGGGATCATCGTTACATGTCCAGTTGCTGAACATAGAGCTTGAGCAAAGTACTTACAACTTTGCATTAGCTGACGCAGAGGTTACAACTAAAGTGGCGGAGACAGACATCTTCCGTCACGATCTCAAAGGTTGGTTCGAACCCTGCTAACACCTTCAGTCACCATTTCAAAGGTTGGTTCGAAACACCAACAGGTGGCTGATGACATCAAGAAAAGGTAGACCTAGAGTGAAGTCCTTGGCTGATAATTCCGCATCAGACGGAACTTGCTCACCGGACATCCTTCTCAAAGGAAGGAACAATCCACTCGAAAGGCCTACCGACCAAACGAACTGTCAACCGAACGGTCAACATCTCGATTTACTGAAAGAAGGAGCCATCCGCATGGCCCATATTCTACCTTCTAGATAACATAGTCCAGTATCCCTCCCACATGCAACTTGCATAAGGAAGGAACACTAGACTGGGGGGACTTGAAGGGGTATGGTCCCAGATCTCGCGTCAGCATGACCGCGAATGACCATTACCCTTATAAAAAACCCCCACCAGCAATAACTCACCTGTGTCCGCGTGGGCACGCGCGAACACAATGGTCCAATCTGTCCAGTGATGAGAAGACTTACCTTAATGATGGAAACCAATGTTACGCATAGCGATGCGGCCCGGCACCGCATCCTATGAACATTTTCGTCACGACAAGGGATCTAGACAACAGTAACAGTCACTAAGCGGCGATGCGGCATGGCACCGCATCCCGCATAAATCTTGGATGGAACAACCAACGCGGGAACAACATCAATGACCGCAAGCAGCGATGCGGCTTAGCACCGCATCCTGCCTACAAGGCAAGTGGGTCTGACACCACAATACAAGTGGTACTGGGAACAGTCGCCTGTCAGCCCACATGTGTGCAACAGCCTGACACCACAGCAAGACGTGGCATCCTCCCCATGACTGACAGGTCTGACACACCTACAAGTAGCTGTGCAATGTCAGGCTAGCTACTCAACTACCCTCCTTCACTCCTCGTCTATAAATACTCACCCCAAACCAGGTTTGAGGTATCACTTCCCAACTCTCTCAATACTACTACTATCACACTTTGCTTCCCAAGCAAACTACTGATTCTCACGCCGGAGAATGGTAACAAGGAGCACCCCCCCACCCCATCCTCCTTGTTGCGAGTCACGGCTTGTTTCCTTGTGCAGGAAACCCACCACCAGACGATCCAGCCAACGATCCTCGGAAAGAAGGGATTAACCCTCTTGACGAGACCAGTGAGTTAACCCACCCGGTTAACCATTGTTTCATCAGTGGGCTTCACATCACTCGATGATGTAGGCACAGGAGGAAGTGGGAGTGAGTGGATCCATTGTGCTTTTTGGTGTAGTAGGAGACCCAACAATTTTATTCTCCCAAAGCAGTACTCGGTTACGTCTAAGTGAAACTTCAGAATCAAAATCTAATGGTGATGACTTGTGAGAGCCTCTAGTATGCATACACCTGTAGGTACCTTCACACTAACACAACCAGCGTAAACCCGAAAATAACAAACACAACTACTAAAGATAACACACGTTGCGCACTACTCCCCGGAAACGACGCCAAAATTTGACGTGAGGTCGAAGTCTCACTCAAAAATAAACCAAATACACTAATTATATAGTGGTAAGTGGGTATCGAACACAGGGAGTTTACGGAAAATGTGTTTACTAAGTAGCTTACAAATTACTAATAAAATTAAAATTGCAGAAAAGTAATCTCAAAGTTTGGTTGGTTTGATTTATAAAATTTAGATTAAGTAATTAACACTTAACAGGTTTGAATTCAGAAATGAGAAAGAATGATTTCCCCCGGTTTCAAGTTTTCTATGAATAACAATGTCAAAGTTTAATTGGGATGAACTACATAGACATAGTTCGTGAGTGTGTGTTTAATTGTGATAAAATGGGACCAAGTACTTAGATTACAATAACGCAAGGTTGTCACCCGATAATCAGTTTCATATAGCCAAGCCCAAATCCATCCCACTAAATCCTGAATGCCTTTGGCACCAAGAACTGATGGTTTAGAAAAAGTAATCTAACAATATAAACCGTTACTAATCAAACTCACAATCACCATAGCAATACAATCAAAAAGATTAAATTACTATCCCACAAATAACATAAACAATGACAAAACAATCATAAGAAAACCTTACAATCCGAGGAAAAACATAAAGGACTTAGCCAATAAGAAAACCTTACAATCCGGGGAAAAACATAAAGAACTTAGCCACACATCGTTCGGTTGGTCATCATAACTTCAAATCCGTTGTTCATGTGAATCAAAGATGATAAAGCAACAATAATCACACTCAAAATAATGTCTTGGAACCCTAAAATCGCCTCCCACAAGTTCTTTATCGAAAACAATGAAAAGGATAACTAAAAGTCACTCCACACAAACTATTATAAAGAAAACAAGAATTTGCGTCTGGCCTCCACCGTAAGCTACGGTGGCTACCGTAGATTACGGTGGCCTTCAAAACCCTACAGTGAAGACCCACTGAGCTACGGTGGCATTTTCTGAAATCAAGTCTACCGTAGCTTACGGTAGCTACCGTAAGCTACGGTAGAGCCCATAACTCTTCTTTCTTGATTCTTCAATCACTTCTTCAATTTCCACTTTAGCTTTTTCTCATGCTTTCTTTTCTTTTCACTTTTTACGCCCTTTTGTACCTGCCAAGACAAACACAACGTAGTAATCCAATCCCTTAAAATAACACACTTAAGAATACAATTTTCATTATATTTATAGAAATTAAGGGTTGTCCTACGGTCCACCCGTCAACCCCTCAAACCCCAAAAAATCAGTAAATTGGAAAGGAGAATTAGGCTAAATCTTGTGCATGAATCTGAATACATGATCATTTAAGCCTTCTTAACAAGTGGTAAGTTGCAATTTTTGATTTGGTTGATTTTGAGATGATGAGTGTGTATAAAATTGGCAAATTTCTTAAGTATGTTAATGACATAGTGTTCATTATTGAAGAATACGTGATTAGAATATGTTGTGAATACCAATTTGAATGAAATTGATATACTTATATGTTTTGATAGGTATAGAAGACCTTCATAAATCATGAAGTAGGTTTTTTCAGAATTTATCATAAAATAGAATATTTTAGCTAGAACTATGATGTTAACTTGTCAACTAGAAGGTAGGATAAATTTTGTGTTAATAATTGTTCGTTGTGATGATTTGAGTAATTGGGAATTTATGCAAATATAGGAAATAATGTTGGTGTGTACGAACAGGAAAAACAAGAATTTCTAAACAACAATGATTGTCGCACACCAGGTGTTCGACGAAATGAATCAAGATGATATTTGTGTGAATATGTGATCACTATTAGTAAAATTCGTGTAAGAAAATGTGAGTATGCTTTATATGTGGGAAATGGATTCATGAGAACTTAAACAAAATGAATGCGTAAATGTAGGTGTGAAGGAAGAAGGTTCAAGCAACAAGAAGCCTCAAGGTTCGCAAGATCGAGGTACGTTACTTGTACGCTTAAAGTTTTATTTATAGCAAAGCTTATGGTTATATCTTGTAATAGTTATAATGCGTGTAAGAATGGTCATGAAAATGACCCGTTACAATTGGGTCAAACAAACTAGAATGTCATGATAAAGAATGGTCATGAAATGACCCGTTACAAACGGGTCAAACGAACTAGAATGTCATGATAAAGAATGATCATGAAAATGACCCGTTACGAACGGGTCAAGCGAACTAGAATGTCAAGTTAAAGAATGGCCATGAAAATAACCCGTTACGAACGGGTCAAACCAGCTTGAACGTTATGTTAAAAAATGATCGTATAATTGACCCGTTATGAACGACTATGAATGGGTCAATCAAATTGATGATGATGATGACATAGAATGAATAAGTTCTACCCAGTGCTATCGGGTCGAACAAGTGAAAGCCGAATACAAAGAGAGAAAGAAATGTAGAAATAGCATAGTTTGTAAATAAGATTTTGGATGGTTATCATGTTTGCTGGAAGTTAGTATGTTGTGTTATATGTATTTGATGATAATTCTTGTTGTTGTGTTTTAGGTAAAGCTCCGCTTTAGATTGCCTCGCGACGCTCGGAACGAACACATAAGTATCTTCACCCTCAACACGCTTCCGAATCAAGCTTTTATGAACGAGTCAAAACTTTTGGGTTGTAACTTTTAGTTTTAAAAACTTGTTTTGAATTTTAAGTAATGTTAGTTTGTTAGTATGATTATTTTTAAAGTGTCGGTTCGTGAACTTGGTAAAATTTGTAACTGTAAGTTTCTTAAAAATGTCAAAAGAAAAGGGAAAAATTTAGTTACGTTTTTAAGTTCGTCTTGTTCAAAATCCTCGTTTTATCTTTACAATTTAGGGGCGTTTCTATTAACCATCGGATCTCTACGACTGTGGGACCCGTATAATAAGTAGAAACCTCCATATAAGTCAAGCAGGAGATCAAGAAAAGGTAAGCATCCAAAAAACCGTAATACACATCACAAGCATTTACTCTAAACATAACATTCTCTGAACGCTCAATAAATACGGAATCCACACCATTCACTCCGACCAATCCAAAGAGTCAGAACCCTATTTATTACCCAGCTGGTTTTCTTATTCTTACGCCGAAGCTTGGTCATGGATTCCCCCCACCTAGGGTCCTCTGTGGCGAGGCTAACGGTGTTCTTTTTTGTAGTTATCTCGAAGGTTAAACTTGGAGGTAGACGAATCTCTGTAACAAGGCTTAGAACTTCTAGTATTCGACATTAGCGCTATCTGTGGGACCCATGTCTCTAGATAAGAACAATCAGGTCCAAGAAATCCATGAGAAGTGACCTTACTGTCGCAACCCCCGATCCCTTATCTGTCTCGGGAACGGGCGGACGCGAACTCAGAATTTCGGTGGTATCAGTTGGTTAATTTGGCAGTAGAAATTACATCAGGACCGTAGTTAGGAAATGTTTATCCGAGTAAAACCACCATATTTGATATTAATAACCACATGAGTAAATACCCAAGCTTCTTATTACAATATGTTTATAGGGATAAACCCTATTTTATTGAATTTAAAACATCGTCTTTTAGGTAACTTTTATAGCCACATTTTTCCCAAGCCTTCAGTGCTCCCCAGCTGGCTTTTTACTAATTGGCTGTCACATTGTGTTACCTGAAACGCGTTTTAAAAACATTTGTCAGTGGGAAATACTGGTGAGTGAATCCCAGTTTAATCAAGAAATATTTTATCAATTAACACAGTATTGAGAGCGATCACATTGTTTATTTCTACACAATTACTCATTCAGTATTGTCAATCCTGACTGGTGGATCATATTACACATTGGCTAACTCGTCGTCCAATGGTAACGTGTTCCACATTTTGTATACAAAACCCCAACATACCGGCAGTAATTGAAGAACTACAAAGACTCAATCACCGCTTAATCACATTGTAAAACATTTAAGGTTTTGTAAAATATTACAAAAAGTTTAACAAAAATTGGATAAACTCACATTGCTATCTTAGACTTCGCGTAAGGGTTTCCTAGGATTAATCTATAATTTACACAAATGTACATAGGTTAGTATAATAACCCTTTGATAATATTAATGATACCCTCCCCGAGACGGTATTCCAACAACTACGTCGGGCAGAACCATGACAGTTGTTACGGAATCCTAAATCAATCGGGCAGCATATCTAATACGAAACTGGGGTTATAACACTTACAACGGATCAGAACCTCGCTAATTAGGGGGGTATAATACCCGTATAATAAAGCTTATATTCAGAATTTGAGATTGAGAAACGTTTGTGAGCGAATTCGAATGAAACCCGATGGCCTTCTTATATAGTTGCTGAGTCTGGTCCTCTCGCAGCCCGCGTAACACAAGCACAGGGCCTATGCGGCCCGCGTCAAAGGGGTCAACGGCGTAGCTTTGAGGTGTCACCACCCTAGCTTCGCCACGTGTCGCCATGTGGCGGCTTCCGGAGGAGGGCGGGTGGCCAGCCTTGTCGCGGCCCGCGTCAACTAACGGGGTGGCTTACGCGGCCCGCCTAAACCCCAAAAACTTTGTTTTTTATTTATTTTTAATGCTATATTGTATTTCGGGCTCGGTTTTCACGTATGGGGTGTAATTTAAGACATATTGGGACATTTTAAAATATACTAGGGTGTCGGAAATATTCGAGAGTGTCAGTTTTATTGAGGATTGGTACATCCTCCCCACCTTGTTTTAGAGCTCGTCCTCGAGATCTACTGGAACAAGTGTGGATATTTCCTTTGCATTTCAGATTCAAGCTCCCATGTATACTCAGGTCCTCTTTTGGAGTCCCACTTCACTTTGACCAGAACTAATCTCTTATGCTTGAGATTCTTGACTTTCTTGTCTTCAATCTGTAGAGGTCTTTCTACAAACTTGAGTTGTTCATTTACCTCTATATCCTTAAGATGTACCATTAGTGATTCATTAGCTAAGCATTTCTTGAGATTAGATACATGAAATACATCATGTATTCCTGCCATTTCCTCTGGCAGTTGTAGCTGATAGGCTACAGCTCCTATTCTTCTAATAATCTCAAAAGGTCCAACATACTTGGGACTTAGCTTTTCCCTTTTGATGAATCTTATCACTCCTTTCCAAGGAGAGACTTTTAATAATACTTTATCTCCTACTTGAAATTCCAAGGGTTTGCGTCGGTTATCAGCATAGCTCTTCTGTCGATCACGTGCTGCTTTCAGTCGTTCTTTGACTTGAATAATCTTGTCGGTTGTTTCTTGCACTATCTCAGGGCCAGATAGTTGTTTTTCCCCAATTTCTGCCCAACAGACTGGGGTTCGGCACTTTCGTCCATAAAGTGCTTCAAATGGTGCAGCATTGATACTTGTGTGATAACTATTATTATAAGAAAATTCTATTAAAGGCAAGTGATTATCCCAATTACCTCCAAAATCGATTACACAAGCTCTAAGCATGTCCTCCATTGTCTGAATTGTCCTTTCACTTTGTCCATCCGTTTGAGGGTGATAAGCCGTGCTTACATTTAACTTGGTTCCCATGGCTTTTTGGAAACTTGACCAAAAATGAGAGGTAAAATGGCTATCCCTATCAGAAACAATTGATAAAGGAATTCCATGTAATGAAACTATTTCATTTACATATAATTTAGCTAGCTGTTCCATGCTGAAAGTTTCCTTCATTGGTAGGAAATGAGCTGACTTGGTTAGCCTATCTACAATCACCCAGATTATATCATTGTCTTTCTTTGTTTTGGGTAATTTGGTAACAAAATCCATTGTTATCAATTCCCATTTCCACACTGGCATTTCTAATTGTTGTAGAAATCCTGAGGGTTTCTGGTGTTCAGCTTTGACTTGAGAACAGGTTAAACATTTAGAAACATTGGTTGCTATGTCCTTTTTCATTCCTATCCACCATAAATTCTTTCTTAAATCTTGATACATCTTATCATTTCGTGGATGCATCGTATATTTAGACTTATGGGCTTCTTCTAATATACGATGACTCAGGTTTCCTAATTTAGGTATCCACATTCTCTTTTCATGGAATCTCCAAATTCCATCTGTTCCTTGTTCTAATTCTTTTAGCATACCTTTTAATTTTTCAGTATCATCCTTGATTACTGATTCTTGTGCTATTCTAATTTGCTCATTTAAATCTACTTGTAGATTTAATTTAAGAGAACGTACCCTTTTTGGCTTTTCATGATACTTTCGACTTAAAGCATCTGCCACTACATTTGCTTTTCCGTCATGATACTGGATATCACAATCATAATCACTAAGCATCTCCATCCAGCGTCTTTGTCTCATATTCAACTCCTTTTACTTGAAAACATACCTTAGACTCTTATGATCAGTGAATATGGTAAACTTACTACCGTAAAGGTAATGTCTCCAAATCTTAAGAGCAAAAATTATAGCTCCTAACTCTAAATCAAGGGTTGAATAATTCTCTTCATGATTCTTAAGTTGTCTAGATGCATAGGCTATAACCTTTTTGCGTTGCATCAACACACATCCATAACCTAATTTAGAAGCGTCACAATAGACTACAAAGTTTTCAGTTCCTTCTGGTAACGCTAATATGGGTGTATGGGTTAATTTATGCTTAAGAATTCTAAATGCTTCTTCTTGTTTTAATCCCCATTCAAACTTAACAGATTTACAGGTTAGCTTAGTTAAGGGAATGGCTATTCTAGAAAAATCTTGAATAAATCTTCTATAATAACCGGCCAATCCTAAGAAACTTCTAACCTCAGTTGGTGATTCAGGAGTTTTCCATTTAGTAATCGCCTCGATTTTTGTTGGATCCACATGAATTCCTTCATGATTGACTAGGTGTCCGAGAAACTGTACCTGTTCTAACCAAAATTCGCACTTTGAAAATTTAGCGTAAAGCTTTTCCTTTCTTAATAAACTTAAAAGTGCGTGCAAATGCTTTGCATGATCTTCCTTATTTTTAGAATAAATGAGAATATCATCTATGAAGACGATTATGAATTTATTCAAATATGGCTCACATATTCGGTTCATCATGTCCATAAATGCGGCTGGGGCATTGGTTAAACCAAATGGCATGACAGTAAATTCATAATGGCCATACCTTGTTCTGAATGCGGTCTTAGGAATATCCTCTTCATGTACCTTTAATTGATGATATCCTGACCTTAAATCGACTTTAGAGAAAAATTGAGCTCCTTGCAGTCGATCGAACAGATCATCGATTCTTGGTAATGGGTACCGATTCTTGATCGTGACTTTGTTTAATTCACGGTAGTCAATGCACATACGCATTGATCAGTCCTTCTTTTTAACGAATAAGATTGGTGCTCCCCACGGTGATGAGCTTGGCTGTACGAATCATTTCTCCAACAATTCGTCTAATTGTTTCTTTAATTCTTGCATTTCTGCAGGTGCCAAACGGTAAGGTGCTTTGGCAATCGGTGTTGTTCCTGGTATTAAATGGATTCTGAATTCAACTTCCCTATCTGGAAGTTGCCCTGGCAATTCTTCTGGAAATACATCTGAAAACTGAGATACTACTGGAATGTCTTTTAGTTCTTTTCCTTTAGTGTTAGTGATTATGGAAATCAAATACACTATAGAACCTTTTCTTATATAACTTGCAGTTTTCATTGCAGAGATGAATTTTGTGGATCTAGATGGTTTATCTCCTTTAATTGTGATCTTTTCACCTTTTGGTGAATTTACTTGAATTGACTTTTGATCGCATAACATACTGGCTTTATTGGCTATTAACCAATCCATTCCTAAAACAACATCGAATCCTGCCAGATTCATGGGATAAAGATTTGCAATAAATTTCTGATTTAAAATTTCTATGCTTGCTCCCTGCAAGATTTCAGAAATCCTAACGTTTCTCCATTAGTTGTCTCTACTAGACATTCTTGTGGAAGTTTAGTTAATGATTGCTTAAGAAATTTGAAAAATGAAGTATTAATAAAACTTTAGTTTGCACCAGAGTCAAATAATACTTTAGCAAAAATATCATTAACTGAAAACCGTACCAGTGATCACATCCGGGATCATCTTTGCTTCTTCTGACGTTAGAACAAATGCTCTAGCATTTTTGGTATTCTTGTCGTTTGTAGCTGGAGCTAATTTCGGGAAATTAGGCTTGATATGACCTTGTTCTCCGCAGTTGTAACATATCCTGTTGTTAGCTTTCTTCCTGTAGTCTTCTTCCTTGTGTCCTTATATTTTGCAAAAGTTACAGTATATGGAGCATCTTCCTGAATGCTTTCTTTTGAAATTTTTACAATAAGGTGTAGAGGTAGAACCTATATTTTTCCCACGATTAAAATTTCCAGAACGAAATTCTTGTGTGAGCTTCTGGGTTAGGTTTCTCCTTTGATCCTCTTCTCGGGTACGGACTAATTCATCTGTTAAGGTATTTGCTAGTTCTACAGCTTCTTCTATGGTTTGACGTCTAGCTGCCTTGACTACGTGTCTTATTTCCCCAATTAATCCCCAGATATAACGGGAGATCAATACTGGTTCAGGTGAAGCAAGGGTGGGTACTATTCGAGCATATTCAAAGAATAACTTAGTCTATCCCTTACTATCCACACCAGTCATCCTAAGGTTTAGGAATTTGTTTGCTATTTGTTCCTTTTCATTGGGTGGGCAGAATTTCCTTTCTACCTTGTTCTTATATTCTTCTCATTCCATATTGTAAGTTCTATCACTTCCTCTTGATTGGAGGATAGTGTTCCACCATTCTAGTGCTGAATTCTTAAACAGATTAGAAGCAAACATTATCTTATCTTCTTCAGCACACTTGCTTATTCTTAAGACTGCCTCAGTCTTCTCTATCCAGCGTAGGGTTGCAATGGCCCCTTCGTTGCCCGAGAATTCCATTGGTTTATAAGACCAGAATTCTTTATAAGAACAACCATAAGATAGGGCTCTTCTCCTTTTGGGGATGGGCATTTGAAGTACAGGTCCATTGTTCACGCTGTTTTCGGGTTCAGAGGGTCGCTTGCTATCATGTTTACTCTTATTATCGGCTTCCCTAACCGTTTGAATAATATATGGCATTGCATCTATTATTCCTTGTGCGACTATGTGTTGGATAGCACTGTTATCCACTTGATTTCCATTGTTATTGATGCTCGGATTCTCATTAACCACGTTAATGTTACTTTGGTTATCATTAATCAGATTTCCTGGATTTCCTTCGTCGGCCATCTGAATTTTAAACATTTACCAATCATTAATAGAATAATTAAATAGTTTAAGTAACAACCACATAATACACATATTGGTAAAAAACGTCGTGCATTGCGACTTTACTCTTTTCTATATAGTATGCGTCAAATACACACTAAAACAGGAATTAAAAATTACAATACCACTATGCCTCGTTAACCACAAAGTGGTCTATACTACGATAGATTTATTAGTATTACACATATATTTTATTTATTATTATTACCAATTTTACCATCTTCTTCATGGATATGGATTTCCCCCGAAATCCATCTGGCGCTCATCGTATTTCCATACGAGTTGCTCTCTTACATACCTCATCCTCTCGCTACTTTCTATGATTTCTTCTCCGAAATTTCGGAGTTCTTGCAAATTCTCTGCACTCATTGGGGGTGCAGGTACTGGTATTGGCTCTGGATACTGAGGTACTGGATTCTCCTGAGGGTATGGATTCTCCAAAATCTCCCTAATGTATTCATCGTTGTCATAATAGGGATCTAGAGGGTCCAAACCTGGATATGCTGTTAAGTTCGGCAAGGTTTCTTCGTTTAAGTGATAACGTGGCACATAATCCCTAAGATCATCAAACCATGTATCATAATTTGGATCTAGAGGATTAGGGGCTGGTATCCTAGGTATCTCCTCAGGGTTAAAATCATGCATTTCTACCTCCATCGGTTGAGTGGGAATCAAAGGTAAGGGTTGTGGGGCTACTAGTTGTTCCAGACTTGGGTCATCAGCAGTTGTAGCTAGGATATGGAAATTGGCTAGGCTTCTATTAAGCATATCCTGTGTATGGGCATCTGACTTTCGCTTAGCAACTGCTAGAACTCTTTGCTGTTGCAACTTTCGCATAGTTTTCCTACATGCAAATGCTTCCTTACTGAACCATCATCTTTTTTCATGAGGGAATGGCTCCTCCGTCTGAGCTTTAAAGGCAAACATCCCTTCTTCCTGATCAGCAGAATACCCAGAAAGGGCAGGATGTGAAGAGGTACCTTCACTCCTAGGTGAATCAGACAACTGACGACACATGTCTGAGGGTCCTTGATCACTCATACTGTAAACTAACAAATAGTCAAATAACACAAAACACATAATCACATAAATTATTTCCTAACACAAAATTTAGAATTTAAGTGTCAGCATAACACTTCTTTGGCTTAGACCAGTGGCTAGGCTTTGATACCACCTTTTGTCGCAACCCCCGATCCCTTATCTGTCCCGGGAACGGGCGGACGCGAACTCAGAATTTCAGTGGTATCAGTTAGTTAATTTGGCAGCAGAAATTACATCAGGACCGTAGTTAGGAAATGTTTATCAGAGTAAAACCACCATATTTGATATTAATAACCACATGGGTAAATACCCAAGTTTCTTATTACAATATGTTTAAAGGGATAAACCCTATTTTATTGAATTTAAAACATCGTCTTTTAGTTAACTTTTATAGCCACATGTTTCCCAAGCCTTCAGTGCTCCCCAGCTGGCTTTTTCTTAATTGGTTGTCACATTGTGTTACCTGAAACGCGTTTTAAAAACATTTGTCAGTGGGAAATACTGGTGAGTGAATCACAGTTTAATCAAGAAATATTTTATCAATTAACACAGTATTGAGAGCGATCACATTGTTTATTTCTACACAATTACTCATTCAGTACTGTCAATCCTGACTGGTGGGTCATATTACACATTAGTTAACTCGTCGTCCAATGGTAACGCGTTCCACATTTTGTATACAAAACCCAACATACCGACAGTAATTGAAGAACTACAAAGACTCAATCACCGCTTAATCACATTGTAAAACATTTAAGGTTTTGTAAAATATTACAAAAAGTTTAACAAAAATTGGATAAACTCACATTGCTATCTTAGACTTCGCGTAAGGGTTTCCTGGGATTAATCTATAACTTACACAAATGTACATAGGTTAGTATAATAACCCTTTGATAATATTAATGATACCCTCCCCTAGACGGTATTCCAACAACTACGTCAGGCAGAACCACGACAGTTGTTACGGAATCCTAAATCAATCGGGCAGCATATCTAATACGAAACAGGGGTTATAATACTTACAACGGAGCAGCACCTCGCTAATTAGGGGGGTGTAATACCCGTATAATAAAGCCTATATTCAGAATTTGAGATTGAGAAACGTTTGTGAGCGAATTCGAATGAAACCCAATGGCCTTCTTATATAGTTACTGAGTCTGGTCCTCTCGCGGCCCGCGTAACACAAGCACAGGGCCTACGCGGCCCGCGTTAAAGGGGTCAACGGCGTAGCTTTGAGGTGTCACCACCCTAGCTTCGCCACGTGTCGCCATGTGGCGGCTTTCGGAGGAAGGCGGGTGGCCAGCCTTGTCGCGGCCCGCGTCAACTAACGGGGTGGCTTACGCGGCCCGCCTAAACCCCAAAAACTTTGTTTTTTATTTATTTTTAATGCTATATTGTATTTCGGGCTCGGTTTTCACGTATGGGGTGTAATTTAAGACATATTGGGACATTTTAAAATATACTAGGGTGTCGAAAATATTCGAGAGTGTCGGTTTTATTGAGGATTGTTACACTTACAAGATGGCAACACCCCCACCACCCTCTCTACCAAAGAGAAAGCCTTAAAACTTACTCAGACGGCTGAAAAGCAGGTTTCAGTTGAAGATATCACCGATGAGTTCGAAAATATTACAGAGACAGAATCTCTCCATATGAAAAAGGTAGATATAACACTTGAGTTTGTGTCAAAACACGAAGACGAGTTATGGAAATAATTGGAGGATCTCGAAAGAATGGAGAAGCTAGAAGGCGTCCGATCAAGACTCAACTTTGACACGCCTCAGAAGGAAGGTACCACCGCTTCCCGTGATGGAGAAGCCAACCCAGATCCTCCGGCCACCTTCATGGCTATGTTTAAACAAATGACGCCTAAAGAAATAGCCACCATGATAGAAGGAAAGAAAGGTGACCAAGATAAGAAAGAACCAAGGTAGAGCGAGAACCAAAGTGGCGATGCCCTTAACAAGCCTTATTTACCCAAAGATTTGGCAGAAATCTCGAAGTTCACAAAGCGAATAGCCAATGCACCACTACCTCCCAAGCTGAAACCCCCGAGTAATGTGGACAGGTACGACGGGACTATAGACCTCGAGGATCACTTGCATGCCTATAGAGGGGCCGGTGAAGTGGGCAGATGGTCCATGCCCACCTGGTACCACATTTTCTACAGACTTTGACCGAGGGAGCTCATTAATGGTTTGACAGCTTCCCGACTGGCAACACCGATAGTTATGAGGATCTCTGTGACAAGTTCCTTATGAACTTTAACCAACAAAAGAAGGTGATTAAAAATCCAAATGAAATCATGCACATTAGGTAGAGGGATAGCGAGTGAGTAGACCACTACATGGAACGGTTCATCAAAGAGAGCAAGAACATAAAGGGGGCCCCATAAGTGATGAGGATAAGCGGCTTTATCAACAGGTTAAAATACACACAACTATGCGAAAAGCTAGGGGAGGAGTTCCCAGAAACATTTGATGGTCTAATGGATAAAGTTGGGGCCTTCGTCAGGGGAAAGACACTAGCAGGAAAGCCAAGGAACTGGAAACCAGCTCTCGAAGGCCCAGCATCATGTCCAGGATCCAAGACAAAGGTAACTCTTATCCCAAGAAACCTCATTACGATAAGTTGCAGCATGACAGATCCCGTCCAACCTTTTCCCCCTATAAGCCCATGGGAGGGGATCGGCTCCCTATTACAACACTTTCACACCTATCACTAAAACACCGAGTAAAATATTGCAACCGAGAGGATCAAGAACTCTTTACTTAGACCCCCTATGTAACCGCCCTGGTTTTCAAACATGTACTTGTTTGATTCATATTATAACAATTACCATATTTCGAACATAATTTGTTTGAACATACTTGTCTTACACTCATATATGCTAATACCGACACAAACACGTAGATAATTTCAAAAATTTGTTGTGAGTTATGCTATTAAACAAGATCTCATAATCCACAAAGGTCTATTGTGACCATGTGTGAAAATACTAGTTGAGGGACCTAATGGTCATTATTTAAAAGTGTTAGCCCAGGGACTAAATTGTCGTTTTTGGAAACTATATAAGTACAAGGGTTAAAAGTGCAATTATTGCAAACTACAAGTTTAGGGTCCTTTTGGTCAATTTTGAAACTTAATTTATAAAAGAAATATATATATATATATTTGATTTTAAAAGTCCAGGGTTCGTTTGGTCATTCTTTCAAACTTATATTTCAGGGACTAAGGCCGACTTTTATAAACTCATTTTAATTAAATATCCTAACCGGGTTAACTTATATATAAGGAATACCTTCTTTAAGGTCTAACTCAGTTAACCTAGTTAACTGACTACTACATGGACTATTCATGAAATTATAGAACCACAGGGACCAAAATGAAAATATGCTTTTAATCAAACAAAAAGATTGAACCGGTCACATGGGGGGGGGGGATCGAACTCGAGACCTTCAATTCAACAAACGAACTCGTGACCGGTCGGGCTAAGCCCTCATCCGGTTATATTATCTAATTGTATTTTATTTATTTACACTTTTGAATTTAAATATAATAATTCAAACAGATCGCACTGTTGTTGTCGGAAACAATCAAGAATCGATTGTTTAATCGATTTTCTATCTGTAAAGCATTCACACGAGACCCACGACCCATACCCAATTCAATTCACTCATTAATTCGATACATTGAATATCAAACAGCATGTTACCAGTTTTTTTTACTTAAATATTCTAAAGTGGATCGAAATCACTAGCAAATGTCGGATCTGAGATCGAATTAGACCCCTATTTAAGTTCCCTAGATCACCATTAAGCTTGTACACCTTTCACATTGCTCAAACATATCGAAAAATGCCGGAAATTCAACCTGCAAATCTCGCCGGAATTAAGGTTCGCCGGAATTAGCCGATTCGTCGATTCAGTCGGTGCCGGTTCGTTTTTCTTGTTCCATTTCGTTCATTTAGACTTATACAATGTTTCCCCAAGAATAATTTGATTATAACTTAGTTTCAGTTGGTTAATTTGTAAGTTTGACTTTTCGGTTGACCTAGTTCAATCGATTTGGGGAAGATGACCCAAATTATATTTTTTTTATTTAAACAGTTTATTATGTAATAATTCATAACAATTCGGTTTTTAAAAATTAAATACTAAAATTTTCAGAGTAATTATTTTAAATACTGATCTTTACAAAAATGATATTGTTTCTGACATTTTATATAAATTTAATATTTATATAAATAAATCAGTATTTATGCTTATTTATATAGTTTAATTTAATGTAAATAAATTATATAACTATATAATTTTGATCCAAAATTATTCTTATGACAAAAGATGCATTATTCTAAGTTTATATAAATTTAGAATCTGAATTTTTATTATATTTAATTATTTAGATAATTAAACTTATATAAACCTATTTATTGTTATTAAATCATTTTAATTCATTTTATTTATTTAAAATGATTCCAAGGCCATAATAATTATTTTAAATCAGTAATATTAAAGTTCAATAATTAAAAATGTAATTTTTAATTATTCAGATTTAATATAATTATTTTGATAATTAATCATATAATTATCATATTTATTCTTTTAAACAAAATATTTATTATTTATCAAATAATATATATATTTTTACCATCTAAATTAATTTATAATTTTTATAAATTAATTATATCACTTGTACAATATTTTACCAATAATCATTATAATTAATTACGTTATTTAATTATACTAATTAATTATATTTGATTTATTATTACAAATGTTTATATTAAAGCAATTACATATCTTTGCAATTTTATTATTTATGTTAAATTAATATTTTTCATAAGTAATTCCTTTACATCATATTCATTTTCTGAGTCCTCTTGTTAGGTTATCCAAACCACATAATTACCACTTAAACAAAACACTACCAAATCCTATAGATTTAGGATTTCCAATTATCCAATTAAACATTATTGTTAATACATATTCCATATTGTTGCATGTTCAATCAATTAGAGTGACGTGGAATCTTAATTCCAAGAACTCTCACACTTTGCATACTTTTTTGGACTTACCCGAGATCAAGGTGAGTTCATAGTCCCTTTTTACAATTATTTTTGGGATGATACATATGTTACAATGTGATACAAACTATTTGCTATTTGTGGTTCCCCCGATTGTTTTTGCATTTGCTTAATACTTTGTTGTCTGCTTTAAGAAGTTTCCATTCATCAACTTGCATAAGCCCATCGGTTGTATTATAGCGCTATAGGATTGACACCCCATCCAAACTTCCAACTTTGCAATTTTGTTGTTTTTGTTTGGAACCACTACATACATACAAGGAAGGATGGATGATATTTCCGAGTATCGTCATAGGTTTGAATGTACCATTAAGTAACTACATGTATTACTCTTTTGCTATAAATACATATCGACAACCACTTTTATTCAAACTTTATCTATATTAACATTTTTGCAAAACAAAACCTATGAATTCACTCAACCGTTTGTTGACCCAAATATTTTCCCTAACATATGTTTCAGGTGACAATGTATGATGACAGGATTTGCAAGAACATTTTACATAGGATTGATCAAGACATATGCCTTAGATTAAATCCAAATTTATCATTTATGAAACAATTTATGTTGTATTTGTTTATGTACTCTTATATTTTTCAGATGTGAATGCAATCTATTGAACTAAACTTAAATTATATTTCAACTTAACATAATCTCCATGTGCTCAAATGCATTCTATCAAGTTTCGTGACACCTTTGGCTTTTCCGCCTCCGGCTGGGGTGTTACAGATTGGTATCAGAGCCATGGTTATAGGGATTTAGGTTATTAGAAATTACTTTTGACCTAGACTATAACTTACCTAGGACACTTTCCATTAGTAACTCTTCCGTTATCTTTGCCTTGTCTTCATCTCTATTCTTATCTTTTGTAACCAATGCCTCGTCACCACAGATCTTATCTTTAGATTTTACAAATGCTCATCACCTATCCTTAGGTGATTATTTTCAAAACCTCTTCTGATTTTTAAATTCTCATCAAAGTCTTGGCTCTAATAACGAACTCGTGCAATCTGGAAGGGTGGATGCCTGTATTCTGAGTTTTCTGTCTAGGCAAGCACTTCGTATAAATCTCATCAGACGCGAGACCAGTTGTGCTTACCTGGGAATTCTTGGGATGAGTATCCACTTATAGGCTAAAGCATGACTTCACCAAGTTATAAGAACCCAACTACTTTGACTTGTCATTAATGTCATTTATTCGTGGAATAAATGATATCCATCTTGTTACGTGTCTTCTTTGATCCTCATTGATTTTATGAAACTACATTACCCCATTATGAAATCACTATAATCTTTCTTTCAGAAAATGCCTCCATGACGAGACACACGTTTGCCTACCTGGGAACTACCGATGAGAGTACAGTACGCCTATCGGCTCAAGGCATGTTACCCTAATTCAAAAGGATTTTTTTTCTTTTCTTCGTTTCAGAACAATCCAAGTTTTTATCGATCTACGTTGTACTATTATCAATTTATTACGATACAATTCCCTCTTTTTCAAAGTTTCAAAATTTTCTCGAGACCATACCTGTCAGATTCAAATTTTCAAACTAGCTGCAGAACGTAGCATGGAAGCTCTAACCGATCACATGGTGTAATCCGGAATCTCCTTATCTATGTAAGAAACTCACTACACGAGCTAATCCACACAAGAACTACAATTTCTGATATAATTCAATACCCCATACCCAAACTTTTCTTAGTTCAACAAAACCCCATATCCCAATGGCAAATCTCCCAGCAGCATATGCTGAATCTTCAAATGCAGCAAAAATTCATCCCTTCCTTCAGTTTGCTAATTTATGCAACCGGGAGAGGTATCAAAAACTCAAGCATCAGGAAGTTCTTACTATTAGCGGTATTGATTGGCATCAAATAGGAACGTTTGATTTCAGTGGTTTGCTAGCAAGATCACTACAACCTAATACACCCTGGCGCCATTTCTTCGACATCCTAGAACCATCATACGATGAACTGGTGTATGAGTTCTTGTCCACTTTCTATTACAAATATCATGAAAATCTTACCAATAAATCCATTCATTTTCAACTTTGTGGGCAACATCATACTATGTCATTAACATAATTCGCAGTTCATCTGGGCATATATACAGATGAAGAAGTCAAACAACCCATTTTTACGGAGGCACCAACCTCTTGTTCCTCCGCGGATATGGTAAATTATTGGCAATACCATTCATTAAAAAAATGGTGTGTCAACAATAATTCTACAAGCTTCATAGACCCTTGTTATCAATATATGCACCGTGTTTTAGCCCACACTATCACGGGGCGCAAACATAATCAACACAGGGTTAGAACAATTGAACTTTTCTATTTGTATAGTATTTTTGAGCAAGTTCCTTGTAATATTGCCCACGGGCTTGCTGAATATTTTTCTAGTCAACAATCAAATCCTCAGAGAAGTCTCATGGGAGGGTCTTACATTACAAAAATAGCACAATCATTAGGTGTCTTAAGTGATCAGATTATCCAGGGATTATCTCCACCGAAGGCACCTGGGATTGTAAATCCTTACACCATGAGGCTAACCCCTGTTCATATTGGTACACTAACACAACCATCACAGTCGGAGGGAGCTCCAGTTATCTTAAAGAATACCTTCCCACAAAATTTACAACAATCATTTTTGCAGTTTCCTCAACCATCTTTTTATCGGTTTGATATGCAACCACCGCTACCATACATACAAGAACATATTACAACTAACTTATCCCAACCTTTAACACCGAACGTCTTACCAAGTTTCCCACCGTTATTTTTCGAGGAGAATTCAACGATGCAAGGAACTTGGTTTGATGAAAACATGATGACTCAAGAACAGTTAGCATCAGAACCCTTTTTGCAAGCACTATTACTGCCACATTCTTTCCAGTCACTGTTGAACGAAGTAGAACAACTGCCACCAACTGATATGGCAGGCCCAAGTACGATGCCTCAAATGAATCTACCTCCAGATTCATTGGGAGACGAAGTGACTAGGTTAAACAATCAAGTTCAAAATTTGTCTCAACAAATAAAATGGTTGACAGAAAGAAATCAATGGTTGGAAAGCATGCTGATACAAATAACTGATCATATGCAACTGCCTCTACCACCTCCACCACCTTATAATCCTAAATTTGATCCATTACATGACTTATTTCAAATGTAAATTTGTTCAATAGACTGTCAAACAAACAATGCTATCATTGCTAATGTGAAATACGTTTTGATTCAGTTGATGTTATGTTATATTGATGCTTGTTTGATTTAAACAATACCTCAATTTTATTTGTTTCCTCACTTAACTAGAAGTGCTATGTGGACCATGCAACGAAACGCGTAATTTTGGGTGCACACTTAATTACGGGGTTCGACGTATGAGAATCATAGTAAGCCTTGTTAAGTAAGGTGGTATATAAAAACATTATGTGTTTATGTGATTATCCATTATTTACTTATTTGTACACACATTTGTTTGCATAATATTTACATTACAAATCCAGCATAACATAGTGCCATGCAAAACAATTTCTATACAATGATCCTCGTAAATTCCTCAAAATTATCAGCACCAAACAATGACTTGATTATCTTTCAAATCATTACAATTACATTCTATGGTCTCTTTCGAATAAATTACGGGACGAAATTTTCTAAAGTAGGGGAGACTGTAACCGCCCTGGTTTTCAAACATGTACTTGTTTGATTCATATTATAACAATTATCATATTTCGAACATAATTTGTTTGAACATACTTGTCTTACACTCATATATGCTAATACCGACACAAACACGTAGATAATTTCAAAAATTTGTTGTGAGTTATGCTATTAAACAAGATCTCATAATTCACAAAGGTCTATTGTGACCATGTGTGAAAAATACTAGTTGAGGGACCTAATGGTCATTATTTAAAAGTGTTAGCCCAGGGACTAAATTGTCATTTTTGGAAACTATATAAGTACAAGGGTTAAAAGTGCAATTATTGCAAACTACAAGTTTAGGGTCATTTTGGTCATTTTTGAAACTTAATTTATAAAAGAAATATATATATATATATATATATATATATATATATATATATATATATATATATATATATATTTGATTTTAAAAGTCCAGGGTTCGTTTGGTCATTCTTTCAAACTTATATTTCAGGGACTAAAGCCGACTTTTATAAACTCATTTTAATTAAATATCCTAACCGGGTTAACTTATATATAAGGAATACCTTCTTTAAGGTCTAACTCAGTTAACCTAGTTAACTGACTATTACATGGACTATTCATGAAATTGTAGAACCACAGGGACCAAAATGAAAATATGCTTTTAATCAAACAAAAAGATTGAACCGGTCACATGGGGGGGGATCGAACTCGAGACCTTCAATTCAACAAACGAACTCGTGACCGGTCGGGCTAAGCCCTCATCCGGTTATATTATCTAATTGTATTTTATTTATTTACACTTTTGAATTTAAATATAATAATTCAAACAGATCGCATTGTTGTTGTCGGAAACAATCAAGAATCGATTGTTTAATCGATTTTCTATCTGTAAAGCATTCACACGAGACCCACGACCCATACCCAATTCAATTCACTCATTAATTCGATACATTGAATATCAAACAGCATGTTACCAGTTTTTTTACTTAAATATTCTAAAGTGGATCGAAATCACTAGCAAATGTCGGATCTGAGATCGAATTAGACCCCTATTTAAGTTCCCTAGATCACCATTAAGCTTGTACACCTTTCACATTGCTCAAACATATCGAAAAATTCCGGAAATTCAACCTGCAAATCTCGCCGGAATTAAGGTTCGCCGGAATTAGCCGATTCGTCGATTCAGTCGGTGCCGGTTCGTTTTTCTTGTTCCATTTCGTTCATTTATACTTATACAATGTTTCCCCAAGAATAATTTGATTATAACTTAGTTTCAGTTGGTTAATTTGTAAGTTTGACTTTTCGGTTGACCTAGTTCAATCGATTTGGGGAAGATGACCCAAATTATATTTTTTTTATTTAAACAGTTTATTATGTAATAATTCATAACAATTCGGTTTTTAAAAATTAAATACTAAAATTTTCAGAGTAATTATTTTAAATACTGATCTTTACAAAAATGATATTGTTTCTGACATTTTATATAAATTTGATATTTATATAAATAAATCAGTATTTATGCTTATTTATATAGTTTAATTTAATGTAAATAAATTATATAACTATATAATTTTGTTCCAAAATTATTCTTATGACAAAAGATGCATTATTCTAAGTTTATATAAATTTAGAATCTGAATTTTTATTATATTTAATTATTTAGATAATTAAACTTATATAAACCTATTTATTGTTATTAAATCATTTTAATTCATTTTATTTATTTAAAATGATTCCAAGGCCATAATAATTATTTTAAATCAGTAATATTAAAGTTCAATAATTAAAAATGTAATTTTTAATTATTCTGATTTAATATAATTATTTTGATAATTAATCATATAATTATCATATTTATTCTTTTAAACAAAATATTTATTATTTATCAAATAATATATATATTTTTACCATCTAAATTAATTTATAATTTTTATAAATTAATTATATCACTTGTACAATATTTTACCAATAATCATTATAATTAATTACGTTATTTAATTATACTAATTAATTATATTTGATTTATTATTACAAATGTTTATATTAAAGCAATTACATATCTTTGCAATTTTATTATTTATGTTAAATTAATATTTTTCATAAGTAATTCCTTTACATCATATTCATTTTCCGAGTCCTCTTGTTAGGTTATCCAAACCACATAATTACCACTTAAACAAAACACTACCAAATCCTATAGATTTAGGATTTCCAATTATCCAATTAAACATTATTGTTAATACATATTCCATATTGTTGCATGTTCAATCAATTAGAGTGACGTGGAATCTTAATTCCAAGAACTCTCACACTTTGCATACTTTTTTGGACTTACCCGAGATCAAGGTGAGTTTATAGTCCCTTTTTACAATTATTTTTGGGATGATACATATGTTACAATGTGATACAAACTATTTGCTATTTGTGGTTCCCCCGATTGTTTTTGCATTTGCTTAATACTTTGTTGTTTGCTTTAAGAAGTTTGCGTTCATCAACTTGCATAAGCCCATCGGTTGTATTATAGCGCTATAGGATTGACACCCCATCCAAACTTCCAACTTTGCAATTTTGTTGTTTTTGTTTGGAACCACTACATACATACAAGGAAGGATGGATGATATTTCCGAGTATCGTCATAGGTTTGAATGTACAATTAAGTAACTACATGTATTACTCTTTTGCTATAAAGACGTATCGACAACCACTTTTATTCAAACTTTATCTATATTAACATTTTTGCAAAACAAAACCTATGAATTCACTCAACCGTTTGTTGACCCAAATATTTTCCCTAACATATGTTTCAGGTGACAATGTTTGATGACAAGATTTGCAAGAACATTTTACATAGGATTGATCAAGACATATGCCTTAGATTAAATCCAAATTTATCATTTATGAAACAATTTATGTTGTATTTGTTTATGTACTCTTATATTTTTCAGATGTGAATGCAATCTATTGAACTAAACTTAAATTATATTTCAACTTAACATAATCTCCATGTGCTCAAATGCATTCTATCAAGTTTCGTGACACCTTTGGCTTTTCCGCCTTCGGCCTGGGTGTTACACCCTACCATCAAGGCATCAAACCAGGACCCAAGGCGTACCCAACGAATACTATGAATTCCACAAAGGATGCGGCCATAAAACGGATAATTGCATTTATCTAAAAAGGGAAATTGAACTAGCGGTAAAGCAAGGAAATTGTCCCATCTGGTTAAAGAGATAAAGGAGGGGGGATAAAAAGGGAAAAGACTTAAAACAAGAGGAACCAGAAAGGGGTTTTGTAGATATGATCAGGCGGAGGGATGAGTACACTCCCACCCGAACGATGAAAGCCAGAGTGTTAGGACCGCCAGACTGTATGAAAGCGCCCATCCTCATGCCCCATCTAGAAAAACATGAGGTATAAAGACTCCCACTTAATATCTCAGCTAAGATAGTGGGGCATAAAGTGGCACGAATACATGTAGATGGCGGGAGCGGGGTATAGATAATATACGAACACTGTTTCCTTCGATTCGATAGAGGTATAAGGGACATGCTGGAAGAGGACTCCATGCCTTTTGTGGGATTCAACAACAGTGTATCTCATCCCTTAGGGAAGATTAAGCTCCCATTCACGGTAGGAGTGGGGGACAGAGTCAGAACCATAGAACTGGTATTCTCGGTGGTAAGAACCCCTTCGAAGTATAATGCAATACTGGGAAGACCGGGAATAGGAAACCTCCAGGCGCAAGAGTCAACCCCTCATGGAGCGCTAATCTTCAAAACTCCCAAAGGGCTGGCTTGGGTAAAGTCCTCTTACGAAGTAGTATCATCGGTCTCGGAAAGGGAAATAAGGAAGAAACCAAAAGGGGAAAGGATAGAAGAGTGGGTCCTGAACGAGAGATTCCCGGAACAAACCATACGGGTAGGTGCACAACAAAGCGACAAGTGCAAGAACGCCCTCAAGGAAATGCTACGCTTCAACATAGACGTTTTCACATTCCAACATAGCAACATATGTGGCATACCCCGAAGCTTAACAGAACACCGGCTCAACACCCACAGTTGGATGAAACCAGTAAAATAGAAAAAACGAAGCATGGGCCCTGAGAAAAGAAGAGCTGCGTGTGAAGAGACAAGAAAGCTCCTGAGAACAAGAATAGTGAAGGAAGTACAATACCCCATGTGGATTTCAAACCCTGTGATGGTAGGAAAAAGGGACGGGGGATGGAGAATGTGTGTAGACTATAAAGACCTTAACAAGGCATGTCCCAAGGACTGCTACCCCCTACCAGAGATTGATGTGCAAATAGACTCCTTAACCTAGTATCCGTTGAAATACTTCCTGGATGCATATAAAGGATATCATCAGGTCCAAATTTCCCTGGAGGACGAGGAAAAGACAGCATTCATAACGGATGAAGGAGTCTTCTGTTATACAAAAATGTCGTTCGGGCTAAAAATGTTGGAGCAATCTACCAAAGGTTCATGAACACGCTGTTCAAAGATCAAATGGAGCGAAACCTGGAGGTATACGTGGATGATATTGTAATCAAGAGCCTTACGGAGACAATGATGCTTGAAGATATAGCAGAAACAATCCGGACCATGCAGGGGGTAAAAATGAAATTGAACCATGAAAATGTTACTTCGGGGTAGAAGAAGACAAATTCCTGGGTGTTGTGGTAACCAAGGGAGGGATCGAGGCTAACTCAGAAAAGACACAAGCAGTGGTTGAGATGAGATCCCCAAGGACCCTCAAAGACATCCAATAGCTGAACAGGAGATTGATTGCACTCAATCGTTTTTTGTCAAAGGTAGCAAACGAGACTCTCCCGTGTAACACCCTGTGTTTCGAAAGTCAAAGTAAAGATTTAAGTCAAAGGGAGACAAGATTGCTGATTGCGATCTGTCACTCCTTGCTCAATTCCTGTTTTGACTTCTTTGAATTGAAATTAGTCTAATTTTGTTATCGCATTAGTTGTATTATGTGGAGTATCTATTAATAATCGCATATTAATCGCATGTCTAATCGACTTATCACTCATCGCTATCGCATTCGCAACTCGAATTACGCGTCTGGTTATGGTTCTTATGTGTGTGTGTGCCCTTTATGTGTTACTTGTGCATGTTATTTATATTTTATGATGTGATGATTAATCGAAACGCAATCGCAACTCAATCACAAACGCTAAACGAACGATGCTTGTATGTTGATATAGTAGTTGGGATTAAAAGTAATTTGAATAGGAAACTCTATTGCATCGCAACGCTCAACGCTCGAATCAAAATCACAAAACTCATCGCGCCGAGCACTCGAACCGAGTGGCCTGCCGACCGAGTTGCCACCCGACCTAGGTGCCACCCGACCGAGTTTCCACTCGATCGAGCTGCCACCCGGACGGGCTGCCACTCGATCGACCAGCCACTAACTCCCTTTCCATTTATGGAAAGCCTATAAATACCCTTCATTTGTCACCTCCTTGATGGTGACAGCTCCCTTGTTCGACTCAGCCGCATTCAAGCCTATTTCTTCCGATTTCTCTCAAATCTTGTAAGTTTTCCCCCTAAATCTTGTACTTTCTTAATCTACACGCACTCCTACACAATTCTATCTTTTGAATCTTAACTTTTAACCGTGAAATCACTAGATTTGAGGTGTTCTAGGATGATGTCATCATGGTGTTCATATGAGCTTCATGTTTTGGCTTCAATCCACCAAGAACAACTCAGATCTGAATGATTTCCACATGAATAAACAAAGATCTTCCATAGATCAGAACATATTCATGGTGAAAGGGATTGAAAGATGGTTTTCAAGCTTTCTTTCAACTCTTTTACACTCAATGCACTCAAAACCGATAGAATCGAAGCTTGTTCTAATCTTCTACTCCTTCTTGTTGATGTGTTGATTCAAGATCTGGATTCTATCCATGAGAACACTGATTTCGGGTTAAACATGAAACACCGTCTCGGACAGTTAACTGGTCGGATGTAACACCCGTCTAATTTTACTTGAATTTAATAATAATTCATACCATTTTAGATAAAAGATGTCTAGTTATAACATGGATTCCATAAGTAAAGTTTAAAAGTAGCAAAACCTTAGCCAACTAACGACTAAGTTAAAACATTCAAAAGTTGTTTAAAAATTTGTTTACATTCCTAAAACATAGTCTAGTAAAGGTTAAAATATTAAGGAAGCTTCAAAAGTCGTGTTCGGTTCTTCGACATTTGCTTGATCACCATCCGTAAGTTCACCATAGTCACCTAATGTCAAAACCACATCCAATGTTAATTTTGACAAGATTAAAACGCGTATAAACGAATTCGAATAACAAATTAATGAAAAACAAATAAAATATTCGGATCAGGGTCTCTCGCGCCCCGCGAGAGACTTCGTGATGTTTTACGCGGGCCGCGAGGAGGCCTTACGTGTCGCGACAGAAATCAGATCTCCTTCGCGTGGCGCGAAGGAGTATGTTTTCCAGCAGCTTATTTTCTGAGAGCTGCAGTTGCTGCCAGCTCCGAAAAACTCAGATTTTAACTTCAAATTAGCATATCTTTTGACTCGTGAGTCCGTTTTAGGTGATTCTCTTTCCAATGCGTCTGTAAATTCAATACCAACGTAACTACAATGATTTCTATACCAAAAATTTGGTTTATGGGCCGAACGAATAAAAGTCACTTATGTGTTATTCGACCCATTTTAACTCTACTCATTTAACTACCATTTAACTAGCAAGCCTATGGCGTCTTATGCCCATCATCTAGGGCTTAACATCACTTGCATTACCTTACCAATTCCATGGTTTAATGCTCTTATGATTTACATCGCCATTACTACTAGCTAAGACCCTATTACTACAATTTACATTATTATTTGACCCGTTGGCTCATCTTGTGTAAAATCCTCCAATATGATGAAAACCAAATGGTTCCATATCAAAGCTAATTCTATTAACTCCAATAACTATCATGATCACTAAAATCAACACATCTTTTAATCAACAACGCATAATTTAACAACAATTCATTGAATGTAACGGGTCAAGTTACATACCTTCAAAGTAGGCCTTTCAAACGTGATTCGCCACCCGCTTGTCCGCTTAACGCTCCTGCGTCCTTTCCTATAGAGTTCATTTATGACATATTTAGAACTCTCTTTAAATCATAATTCGCATAATACACCGAAACATCATAATTATGCGTTTCAACTTTGAATTTCAGTTTTAAGCCTTCTTTGAGGCATTTTCACAAACACTTTAAGGGCAGATTTTTACATGATTAAATATCAAGTCTCTAGCTTATCACTTAGCCCTAATTTCACATCAATCAACCATTTTACATAATTGTTAGCTTCTATAATTCTGAAGTCACTTCAAAATTGTCAAATTACACTAGAACAACACCCAATTTCCTAGTGTTTATCAAATTCTACATAACCCACTAATCACCTACAATGGTGTTCGTGGATTTAACTAAAATTTCACATGATTTCAACTTGTATTTGTCTAGGTTTTGTCCCTAGACACTATATTGTTCCTAATCCATCATAAAACAAACATGCAACCATAAATTTCAGATTTCCCGAATTTATGAGAATTTCAAGTTGGGGAATTTTCACCAAATTTTACATACCTGATAATCCCCTTGCAATGAGGATCACTAATCTATGCTCTGATTTCGATTTCAGCTTGGATTGAGCCTTCAATTTGAGAGTTTAGTGATGTTTAGGGTTTTGAGAGTGGGGAATCGCCCCTTCCTACTTCTGTACTACCAGACATCTCCAAAATGGGGTGTTTGGTTTTGTTTTTATTAAAATTAATAATATAGTTTCAATTTTAACAACATAGGCCCCTCCACTTTTGTTCAACATGTAGTCTATCTTGAGCCGCTTTCAAATGTGCTCGGACCAAATCAATCTTTTCATTTGTGGCTCGTACTATATCTTGGTGGGCGAGTTCACGTGGGCCCACTTCACCCCAACATACTGGGGTTCGGCATTTCCTACCATAGAGCATTTCGTATGGTGCCATCTTAATACTAGCATGGTAGCTGTTCTTATACGAAAACTCAACTAATGGTAGATAGACGTCCCAACTGCCTCCAAAGTCAATTATACATGCCCTTAGCATGTCTTCCAACGTTTGTATTGTTCTTTCACTCAGTCCATCCGTCTGAGGATGGTACGCAGTGCTGATGAACAATTTGGTTCCCATTTGCTCTTGGAAATCTCGCCAGAAATTCGAAGTGAACCGGGTATCCCTATCAGACACGATGGATACCGGTACTCCATGGCGAGCTATTATCTCATTAGTGTAAACTTCTGACATCTTTTCTGAAGTATAAGTCTCACGAATCGGAATAAAGTGAGCACTCTTCGTCAATCTATCCACCACTACCCATATAGCATCGAAACCACGATTTGTCTTAGGCAATTTGGTTAATAGGTCCATTGTAATATGTTCCCATTTCCAAACCGGGATTTCTAACGGTTGAAGTTTGCCGTATGGTTTTTTGTGCTCCGCCTTGACTTGTAGACATGTCAAGCATTTTTCCACATACTTCGCCACATCCCTCTTTATTCCAGGCCACCAATAGTTTTGTTTCAGATCATTGTACATCTTGGTCGCACCCGGATGAATTGAATATCGGGATTTATGAGCTTCATCAAGTAGAAGCGTCTTCACCCCACAAGTATTTGGAACCCATATCCTTCTGGATCGAGTCTTCAACCCGTTATTCCCATCCGACAAATCTTTCAACTGACCAATTATTCTTTCTTTCTTCCAATTCTCCTCTTTCACTGCTTCTAATTGCGCCTCTCGAATACGTTCAAGTATACCCGAGGTCACCACAAGCTGCATCGATCTTACTCGTATTGGGACATAGTCCGCTTTTCTGCTCAGAGCATCCGCCACCACATTTGCCTTTCCGGGGTGATAGTGTATTTCACAGTCGAAATCTTTCACCGTTTCTAACCATCGCCTTTGTCGCATATTTAACTCCTTCGGATCGAAGAAGTATTTTAAGCTCTTGTGATCGGTGAATATGGTGCACTTTACCCCATATAAGTATTGCCTCCATATTTTTAATGCAAATACCACCGCAGCCAACTCGAGATCGTGCGTGGGATATTTCTTCTCGTGTATCTTCAATTGCCTCGAGGCATAAGCTATAACTTTGCCCCGTTGCATCAAAACGCATCCGAGCCCCGGTAGTGAAGCATCCGAATAAACCACCAAGTCTTCGACCCCATCCGGCAATGTTAGTACCGGAGCTTGAGTTAACTTCTCTTTTAGCGTTTGAAACGCTCTTTCTTGATCTACACCCCAAATGAACTTTTCTTCCTTCCGAGTTAGCTTTGTTAGCGGTGACGCAATCTTGGAGAAATCTTGGATGAATCTCCTATAGTATCCCGCAAGCCCCAAAAAGCTTCTAATTTCCGAAGGGTTCTTCGGGGGATTCCATTTTGACACGGCCTCGATCTTTGACGGGTCTACTAATACTCCATCGGCACTTATGATGTGGCTAAGAAATTGCACCTCTCATAACCAAAAGGCACACTTAGAGAATTTTGCATACAACCTCTCTCGTCTAAGTGTCTCTAACACCTCTTGTAAGTGGTGTGCATGTTCAGCTTCACTTTTTGAATACACCAAAATATCATCGATAAACACGATGACTGACTTATCCAACATTGGCTTGCAAACCCGGTTCATGAGGTCCATGAAAGCCGCGGGTGCATTTGTTAGCCCAAATGACATCACGAGGAATTCATAATGTCCGTATCGTGTGCGGAAAGCCGTCTTCGGCACATCTTCCTCCTTGACCTTTAGTTGGTGATACCCCGATCTAAGGTCAATTTTTGAAAACCAGTTCGCACCTTGTAATTGGTCGAATAAATCATCTATCCTCGGAAGCGGGTATCGATTCTTTACCGTGAGTTTGTTTAACTCCCGGTAATCGATACACATGCGCATGCTCCCGTCTTTCTTTTTCACGAACAGTACCGGTGCATCCCAAGGAGACACACTCGGCCTTATGAATCCCTTGTCAAGCAGGTCTTGAATTTGGGACATCAACTCTTGTAACTCCGATGGTGCGAGTCGGTACGGTGCTTTAGCTACGGGTTTTGCGCCCGGAATCAATTCGATCCCGAACTCTACTTCCCGTTCAGGCGGTATCCCCGGTAAATCCTCCGGAAACACATCTTCATAGTCTCGTACTACCGGTACATCTTCAATCTTCAGTGATTCTTTCTCGGGCTCATTTGCGTATATCATGAATGCCTTGCATCCTTGCTTCATAAGCTTGTGAGCTTTCAACATTGAGCATATTATGGGGTTGCCTCCTTTTTCTCCAAAGATAGTGACGTGTTTCCCGCTCGGAGATGTTAGCTTTATCTCTTTACGAAAACACACGACCTTTGCATGGTGCTGAGATAGCCAATCCATCCCAACGACTACTTGAAATTCCCCCATTGACATCGGGATTAGGTCTATCAAGTATTCCTCATCGTCGATGCTTAATTTGCAGCCTCGACAAACATCACAAACTATAAAACTTTTGTTGTCCCCTATTTCAACTTCTAATGGCACAGATAATTTCGTCAATACAAATGAAGGATGTCGAATAAATCCATGCGAAATGAAGGATTTATTCACACCCGTATCAAATAATACACGTGCTGGAATTGTGTTAATTGTGAATATACCTGAGACCACATCGGGCTCTTTTTTTGCTTCAGCCGCGGTAAGTTGGAAGGACCTGTCCTTTGCCTTTGGAGCTTCTGCTGGAGACTCTTTTGTGTCTCTCTTTCCAACCAACTCGGGGCATTCAGACTTTTTGTGGCCGGGTTGATAGCATTTGTAACAAACGGAAACTTTTCCGGGACATAGAGATGCAGTGTGCCCCGTCTTCCCACATACCGGACACGGCTTGTCTTTGAAGCGGCACTCACCTTTGTGCCCTTTTCCACATACTTTGTAACTTGGCGACCCGCCTTTAGCTTCCACTTTCTTCCCTGATTCATCAGTTCTAGCTTTCTTTGTAGGGCTTGGATTCACATCCTGTGCCCTTCGCTCACCCCTTTCAACTTGTTTCTTTAACTCGATTTCCCGCTCCCGGGCGGTGTTGATGATTTCTGTGAGAGTTTCATATTTTGAGGGAGTCATAAACTCCCGATATTCAGCACTCAGCATGTTATAATAGTAGTACATCTTCTGCTCTTCCGTGGTGACTAACTCATCACAGAATCTCAGCTTATCCATGAAGATACCCGTGATTTTATCAATTGATTCTCCCTTTTGTCTTAACTGGATAAATTCCTCTTTGATCCTATTGATAACTGCTTTGGGACTATGGTGTTTAAGGAACGACACCTTAAACTCATCCCAAGTCATGACCCTTGCCGCTTCGGCTCCTATTTCCTTCTTTTTATTGTCCCACCAATCCTTGGCTTGGCCTCTCAATTGACCCGTTCCGTAAGCAACAAAGTCGCCTACTTCACTATGGGTCCGTTCAAACACCCCTTCTACGTCACTTAACCATCTTTGGCATATTATCGGGTCGACCTCCCCGTTATAGATTGGCGGTTTACACGCCATGAATTCCTTGTACAAACACCCTTTGCGTTCTCCCGATTTTTCTTTCATAAGGTTGACACTATCCTCCAACCTTTTAACTCGCTCTTCAACAAGCGACAACACCGTGCTTTGAATTTTGTCTATAAACCCGGATAGACTACCTTCAATTGCCTTCCCTACTTCTTCGGCAATTATCTCTTTCATTTGTTCGGTGCTTGTTTGCACCGGATCATCATCGTTTCCTTCAGACATCTTGAAACTGAAATGTTTACATTTGAACGTTAAACATTTCATTTATAACATTACTTCATTTGTTTCGGTTTAGCCAAGTTCCTGACTTGCTTTAACCGTTCACATTTAGTGCACTTTCCGGGTTTGAGTGTGTTAACACGCTCTTCCCATGCACATCAATTCATTTCTCATTTCTTACATAATTATAATCTGTTAAAATAATAAGTTAATTCTTACCGGACGATTGATCAAGCTTGAACCGAACACTTTGTTGACAACCTTAAGCTTTGATTACCAACTTATAACACCCGTCTAATTTTACTTGAATTTAATAATAATGCATACCATTTTAGATAAAAGATGTCTAGTTATAACCTAGATTCCATAAGTAAAGTTTAAAAGTAGCAAAACCTTAGCCAACTAACGACTAAGTTAAAACATTCAAAAGTTGTTTAACAATTTGTTTACATTCCATAAACATAGTCTAGTAAAGGTTAAAATATTGCGGAAGCTTCAAAAGTCGTGTTCGGTTCTTCGACATTTGCTTGATCACCATCCGTAAGTTCACCATAGTCACCTAATGTCAAAACCACATCCAATGTTAATTTTGACAAGATTAAAACGCGTATAAACGAATTCGGATAACAAATTAATGAAAAACAAATAAAATATTTGGATCAAGGTCTCTCGCGCCCCGCGAGAGACTTCGTGATGTTTTACACGGGCCGCGAGGAGGCCTCGCGTGTCGCGACAGAAATCAGATCTCCTTCGCGTGGCGCGAAGGAGTATGTTTTCCACCAGCTCCGAAAAACTCAGATTTTAACTTCAAATTAGCATATCTTTTGACTCGTGAGTCCCTTTTAGGTGATTATTTTTCCTATGCGTCTGTAAATTCAATACCAACGTAACTACAATGATTTCTATACCAAAAATTTGGTTACGGGATGAACGAATAAAAGTCACTTATGTGTTATTCGACCCATTTTAACTCCTACTCATTTAACTACCATTTAACTAGCAAGCCTATGGCGTCTTATGCCCATCATCCGGGGCTTAACATCACTTACATTACCTTACCAATTCCATGGTTTAATGCTCTTGTGATTTACATCGCCATTACTACTAGCTAAGACCCTATTACTACAATTTACACTATTATTTGACCCGTTGGCTCATCTTGTGGAAAATCCTCCAATATGATGACAACCAAATGGTTCCATATCAAAGCTAATTCTATTAACTCCAATAACTATCATGATCACTAAAATCAACACATCTTTTAATCAACAACGCAACAACGCATAATTTAACAACAATTCATTGAATGTAACGGGTCAAGTTACATACCTTCAAAGTAGGCCTTTCAAACGTGATTCGCCACCCGCTTGTCCGCTTGACGCTCCTGCGTCCTTTCCTATAGAGTTCATTTATGACATATTTAGAACTCTCTTTAAATCATAATTCGCATAATACACCGAAACATCATAATTATGCGTTTCAACTTTGAATTTCAGTTTTAAGCCTTCTTTGAGGCATTTTCACAAACACTTTAAGGGCAGATTTTTACATGATTAAATATCAAGTCTCTAGCTTATCACTTAGCCCTAATTTCACATCAATCAACCATTTTACATAATTGTTAGCTTCTATAATTCTGAAGTCACTTCAAAATTGTCAAATTACACTAGAACAACACCCAATTTCCTAGTGTTTATCAAATTCTACATAACCCACTAATCACCTACAATGGTGTTCATGGATTTTAATAAAATTTCACATGATTTCAACTTGTATTTGTCTAGGGTTTGTCCCTAGACACTATATTGTTCCTAATCCATCATAAAACAAACATGCAACCATAAATTTCAGATTTCCCGAATTTATGAGAATTTCAAGTTAGGGAATTTTCACCAAATTTTACATACCTGATTATCCCCTTGCAATGAGGATCACTAATCTATGCTCTAATTTCGATTTCAGCTTGGATTGAGCCTTCAATTTGAGAGTTTAGTGATGTTTAGGGTTTTGAGAGTGGGGAATCGCCCCTTCCTGCTTCTGTACGACCAGACATCTCCAAAATGGGGTGTTTGGTTTTGTTTTTATTAAAATTAATAATATAGTTTCAATTTTAACAACATAGGCCCCTCCACTTTTGTTCAACATATAGTTTGGTTATTTTAACCCTATTTCAAGTTATTTCTAGACTTGTAGTTAACTAGGTTATAATTTCCTAGTTAAATAATATTCTTGTTCATTTAAACTTTATAATTCAAATATGAAGTTTTATATTTCCGGGGTGTTACATCGGACTAGGGCGGTTCCTGTCCGATCGCGTCACTAAGTCTTGACGAGGGTTCTGTTGTTTAGCACGTTATCAAACCGTCTCGAGAAAACTTCAAACTACCAAAACAACCAAGGAAGAAGACGACCAGGTCATCTGGGACGGATTGCCGTTCGATCGGATTTCCGTCCGATCGGATTGCCATCCGACCGGACTGCCACCCGATCGGATTGCACCTTGGGTCCCATACTTAACTTTTATTCTAACTTGTGAGGTTTGAACATCGAACGGATTGTCGTCCGATCGGATTACCACCCGATCGGATTGCCACTCGACCAGATGATGTTTTGACTTCAACACTTAATCAATTTTTCAACATGTTCAATCCGGACGGATTGCCACCTGATCGGATAGCCATCCGATCGCGTGACCATCCTGCTGTGAACATGTTCTCAAACAGGAGAAGCCTCGCCAATCGGATTGCAGTCCGATCGAACGGCCGTTCGATCGACCGACCTGAAAGGTAGAGATACTTCTCTATTTTTAAAATGCTACAACAAAAACTTCAAAATACAAGCCATCATACACAAACACATCCATCCCAAACGAGGTAACAATCCACTCGCATGGTCACCCGATCGGATGACCGTCCGAGCGGATTGTCACATGATCGACCGGCCACCCGATCGGATTGCCATCCGATCCACTGATACATCACACCATTTTACGCGCCGCTCATTTTTGTGCTATCGTTCTGATCAGGATAATTTACTCAATCACTGTGAGTATACTCGAACCCTTTTTACTTTAAGCACTTTTGGGTATTACATACGTTACTTATACTAAATCACATCGAACACACTACGCAATACTTTTAACGCTGACCGCTACCGCATTTTATACGTGACTTAATGAATGCTTGTTTCTTATGTTTACACATGGAATGCTGTCTACCTACCTTAGCAACAATAGTACTATAGTTTGGACTCAGCACCTGTTCACTCAGGGGTTGTTAAGGACAATTTGTTACATGGCTCACAGTGGTGAGTGTGTATTACGAACTGCCTTGGGCAGTCAACCTGCAGTCATTGGCATTGATAGGTTCATATCGATAACTTACGTGCTTCATTTCACTCTGTGTACGTGCTGGTTATGCGTAAACGATTTCAAACCTTATATGCTATTATCAAACTTGTATGCTCACCTTTACACTATGTGTATTGACTTTTACTTTAACGTATGTGGCAGGTGCTTAAGATGTTTAGATGCTTGGCTTGCTGTGAAATCGAGGCTAGGAAAGGTCTAGAAACAAGTAAACGAATTGTCTGTACTTGAAATCTGAGTTGTCGGAACATAACAATTTGACTAGAATTTGCCTGTAATAATTATGTTACTTTTTATGTCATGGTATGGGACGTGATGCTTAAATAATTGGTAATTATAGTTGTTATGGAAACTTCTGGACAATCTGTTTCGCTCAGTGCCACGCCCCGATGATTCCGCCATCGGTTGGGGTGTGACAGATTGGTATCAGAGCCGTAACTATAGGGAATTAGGCAAGACTCAACCTAGTCCGGGTTGACGTCTTAGAAACGACCTAGTCTATAGTTAGGTACCAACAGACCGACTTGTGCATATCCAGTAGGGATTATGTACGAGCTTACTTGCTATTTCTCGCTATTCTCGCCTATGCTACACCATCACTGCACTCTAGTTTTCAGAAATGAACGAGCAATTAGGTCGAGATTAGGTGTGAAAACCGCAAACTCTCGACTAAATCGCTTGTTTACCCCGCATTTTATCTACAAACAGGAGGATTTGCGTTAAATTAGGAGTGAAGTCCATACTTTGACACATAATTTCTCCATTATTTCATCAAAAATAGGAACGCAGTCGTTAAGTCAGGGGTGAAACCTGAACCTTGACGACTTGTTCCTATCTCTATTTTGTTTTACAAAAATCTCACCAAAGTCTCGACGGACTCCAACGACTTGAAGTCGCGCTGAGACTAGAAGGATGCGTGCCATTCGCCCAGATACGAGGCGAGAGCACAGTTCCGAAGGTCAAAATGCGTACTGAAAGTCCTTGTGAATAGTCGAATCACTTTGGGTAGTCGATGTCTATCAGCCTAAGACAATCTATATTCGATTTCAAGCTCGCAATCGCTGATTTTCGTCGTTTCATGTGGGATTTTATGTGTTTTATACGATTTTATGCTTATTTGTTAGCGTTTTGAGATATTATTGGTTTTGATCTAATGCTTCTTGCTCCGCCCATCACACAACACACTACACAACCGCTGACAAATCGCTACTACCATGAGGAACCACCGTACGCCATGTTACTTGCTATGTTATTCGCTTATACTATACTACTCGCTACGCTATACGCGAACGCTATTCTCGAACGCTCGCGGACTTTGAATGATAGGTTTCTGTATTCTGACTGCCTCTTGTGATTATGTGCTTCAGTGCTTTTGTGTTTCCATTCTTTACGTGCTTATGTGCTTCTGTGCTTATGTGAATCTATGTTTATGTGCCTATGTGTTTATATGTCCGTGTTCCTGAGCTTTAGTAGTACTAGGCGTGTGAGGTGAGGATCAATTAAACAGTGATTGAATCCTATGGCGATGCTTGTTGCAGACAATGTCGTCCACTGGATCACTTCACTCTCGTGCTATAAACGAAAGCAAGCTGACAAGCGACTCACCTCTCTCGTCGTTACTCAGATCACTAAAGTACTTCCTCAGATTGTTAGTGAACTGAACGAGAACGCTAGCAAATCGTCTGAAGGGTCTCGAACAGATGCACCAAAGACTGCTTTTAGCTTCAAGCAGTTCAAATCTTGTGGTCCAAAGGAATTTACTGGCGAAGATGGCCCTACGGCTATGTTTCAATGGTTTGATTCCATCGAAGTCACTCTGCACCAGAGTGGATGTCCTAAAAATCTCCGTACTCTAAATGCTACCGGCGTCTTCCAGTCCCGCGCACTAGACTGGTGGACGGCTGAGAGGAACAAACGCGGAAATGACGCAACCTATGAGCTGACGTGGGAAGAGCTGAAGGCCATTATGATGGATGAATTATGCCCTCCCTATGAACGCCAAAAGCTGGAGGACGAATTCTGGCATATCAAGCAGAAAGATGGAGAGAACGCAGCTCTGACTGCTCGCTTTAAGCAGCTCAGTATTATCTGTCCTGACCAAGTGAAGACTGCCGACATGACAATCAAGAAGTACATTCGAGCTCTGCCAGATTGTGTTGCAGATTTTGTGCATGTTGCCAAGCCAGCAACGATTGAAGAGACCTACCTGCTTGCCGCTGAGATCAACGACAAGCGAGTCAAAGCTGGATTTTGGGATAAAGCTACCAAGAACTTGCATCAAGCTACCGCCGCACCAACCATCGAAACCACCAACTCCCAGTCTTCAAAAGCTTCACGTCGCAAGAGGAAGAACAACAACAGCAGCTCCAGCAACAAGAACTGTGTTGTCACTACCACTGCTAACCTGCTTCAAGCCGTACCGGCTCAGCAGCAATCTCAGCACCGATCAGCTCCAGCACCAGTTACCTATGCACCGACTGCAAAGCGTGCTTACACTGGTCCCCACCCTGCTTGCCCGACATGTACTTATAATCACCCGGTGGGTATCGCCTGCAGATTTTGCGTGCACTGCAATATGTACGGCCACTTCACCGCCAATTGCCGTACTGGTCCTTGACAAGCACCAGCCCAAGCTACTGCTCATCAAGCTCTACTTCCAGCTCCTCAAAGCCAACAAGAGGCTCAGGCACCCGCGGTTAACGCCAGAGTCTGCTTCCCGTGTGGTGATCCCAACCACTTCACGAACATGTGCCCGAACAGGGTTGTGAAACAAGAACCCCAGCAGCAGCAGCCTCAGCAGCAACAGCAACAAGCCGCCCACGCCAGAACTTTCGACATCAATACGCGCCAAGCCCAGGCTGACAACAATGTGGTCAATGGTACGTTCCTTGTGAATGGTATTTATGCTTCGTGTTTGTTTGATACTGGAGCCGATAACTGTTTTGTGTCGTTCGAATTCGAGAAACTCCTTAATCGTAAGCGCTCCCATCTCCTCTCGACGTTCGATGTCGAAGTCGCCACCTGAAGAACCGTCGCCGTCAATTCTGTTCTTCGTGATTGTACTCTTGAGCTCAACAATCACATCTTTCCAATCGACCTTATTCCGATGCAACTCGGAAGTTTTGACATCATAGTAGGCATGGACTTTCTTCGTGAAAACCATGCTGAAGTTGTGTGCTTCGATAAAATGATTCGATTCTCGCTCGCAAATGGTGATTTGTTGTGTGTTTATGGTGAAACTGCTTCGAAGGGTCTCAAGCTCATGTCATGTGTCCAAGCTAGCAAGTATCTCTGCAAGGAATACAGAGCTTTCTTGGCTAATATTGTAGTAGCGGAGAAGGAAAAGAAAGGAAGGCCAGGTGTAAACGATGTTCCTGTGGTTCGAGAATTTCCTAACGTTTTTCCTGAGGATCTTCCCGGACTTCCGCCAAGTCGTGATATCCACTTTCGCATCGACCTCATTCCTGGAGTAAACCCTGTTGCCAAAGCTCCTTACCGACTCGCTCCGTCTGAAATGCACGAACTCTCGAGTCAGCTCCAGGAACTACTTGATAAAGGCTTCATTCGCCCGAGCACCTCTCCTTGGGGCGCGCCAGTCCTTTTCGTCAAAAAGAAGGACGGGTCGTTCAGGATGTGCATCGACTATCGGGAATTGAATAAGTTGACTATCAAGAATCGCTATCCCCTGCCTCGAATTGATGATTTGTTTGACCAGCTACAAGGTGCTACGTGTTTCTCAAAGATCGATCTACGCTCAGGCTATCACCAACTACGCATCCAAGAGGAGGATATACCCAAAACCGCTTTTCACACTCGATACGGCCATTATGAGTTCGTTGTTATGCCTTTTGGTTTAACCAACGCACCCGCGGTTTTCATGGATCTGATGAATCGCGTGTGTAAACCTTATCTTGACCGCTTCGTCATCGTATTCATCGATGATGTCTTGATCTATTCCAAGTCGAAAGCCGAACATGCACAACATCTACGTTTGGTTCTTGAGCTACTCCAGGGAAATCGACTCTATGCCAAGTTCTCCAAGTGTGAATTCTGGCTGGACGAGGTTCAATTCCTCGGTCACATTGTCAATAGTCAAGGTATTCACGTCGATCCCGTGAAGATTGAAGCAGTTAAGAGTTGGATTACACCAAAGAACCCGTCTGAAGTCCGTTCTTTTCTCGGACTAGCGGGCTATTATCGTCGATTTATCGAAGGGTTCTCTAAAATCGCTGCGCCGCTTACCGCTCTCACGCATAAAGACAAGCCTTTTGTTTGGGGAACTAAACAAGAGTCTGCTTTCCAAACCCTCAAGCACATGCTTTGCAATGCTCCTGTCCTCACTCTACCCGACGGAAACAACGACTTTATTGTCTATTGCGATGCCTCAAACCTTGGTCTTGGTTGTGTTCTAATGCAATGAGACAAGGTTATCACTTACGCATCTCGTCAGCTCAAGATCCACGAGAAGAACTATACAACCCATGACCTCGAGCTAGGCGCAGTTGTTTTTGCGTTAAAGATCTGGCGACACTACCTTTACGGTACCAAGTGTACGATCTTCACCGATCACAGGAGCCTACAACATATATTTAACCAGAAGGAACTTAATATGCGTCAACGCCGATGGGTAGAACTTCTCAACGATTACGACTGTGAGATTCGTTATCATCCTGGCAAAGCAAATGTCGTAGCCGACGCTATCAGCAGACGGAGTTATTTGCATAGCGCCCGCAATATCCAAGCCCAATACGATCTCGAAACCCTCATCCGCGAAGCCCAGCATGCTTGTTTTAATGAACGCACTCTGAAGAAGGAAAGAATCTACCACGATGGAGCCCAGCTTGTGAATAAGTCGAATGGGATATTCCACTATCTGGACCGAATTTGGATCCCTAAGCGGACCGATTTGTGACGGATTTTGATGGACGAAGCCCACAAATACCGATATTCTATTCATCCCGGTGCCGATAAAATGTACCAGGACCTTCGCTACAAGTACTGGTGGTCGGGCATGAAGAGAGATATCGCCCTCTATGTTGGGAAGTGCCTGACTTGCTCGAAAGTCAAGGCCGAACACCAAAGACCCTCTGGCTTACTTGAACAACCCCCAATCCCTATGTGGAAGTGGGAAAGTATAGCTATGGACTTCATAACAAAACTTCCGCGTACGCCATCAAGTCACGACAGTATCTAAGTTGTCATTGACCGTTTAACCAAATCTGCTCATTTTCTGCCAATACGAGAAGACTACAAGGTAGAAAGATTAGCCCGAATCTACACCGATGAGATCATTTGTCGACATGGGACGCCTCGTGACATCATCTCTGACTGTGATGCTCGGTTTACCTCGCGTCTATGGGAAACGTTTCAAACGGCTCTCGGTACTACGCTTAATCTAAGTACCGCATTCCACCCTCAAACCGACGGTCAGACTGAAAGAACGATTCGTACCCTTGAAGACATGCTCCGTTCGTGTGTCATAGATTTCGGTGGTAATTGGGACGCATACTTACCTTTAGTCGAATTCTCGTACAATAACAGTTATCATTCCAGCATTCAAATGGCACTGTTTGAGGCTTTATACGGAAGAAAATATCAATCGCCAATTGTATGGCACGAGATCGGGCATTCGCAATTAACCGGTCCTGAGCTATTGCAAGAAACGACTGATAAAGTCCACCAAATTCGAGACAATCTGCTGAAAGCTCGGAGTCGTCAGAAAAGTTATGCCGATAGACGATGCAAGCCTCTTGAATTTGACGTTGGCGACTACGTACTCCTAAAGGTATCACCTTGGAAGGGTGTGGTCAGATTCGGCAAGAGGGGGAAACTAGCGCCTCGATATGTTGGACCTTTTAAGATTCTGGAAAGGATCGGAAAAGTCGCCTACAGACTCGAACTACCAGAGGAACTTAGTAACGTCCACCCGACTTTCCATGTGTCGAACCTCCGAAAGTGCCTGGCTAAGCATGATTTAATTGTACCTCTAGAAGATCTTCAAGTAAACGAAACACTACACTTCGTGGAGAAGCCTGTCGAGATCATGGACCGGCAAACCAAGCAGCTTAGACGCTCGCGCATTCCAATTGTGAAGGTTCGATGGGAAGGCAAACGAGGCGCAGAGTTCACTTGGGAACTCGAAAGCGACATGAAGGCGAAGTACCCGCAGTTGTTTATTACGGCTTCTGCCTAATTTCAGGACGAAATTCCCTCAACTAGGGGAGGCTGTAACACCCCGTGTTTCGAAAGTCAAAGTCAAAGTCAAGATTTAAGTCAAAGGGAGACAAGATTGCTGATTGCGATCTGTCACTCCTTGCTCAATTCCTGTTTTGACTTCTTTGACTTGAAATTAGTCTAATTTTGTTATCGCATTAGATGTATTATGTGGAGTATCTATTAATAATCGCATATTAATCGCATGTCTAATCGACTTATCGCTCATCGCTATCGCATTCGCAACTCGAATTACACGTCTGTTTATGGTTCTTATGTGTATGTGCCCTTTATGTGTTACTTGTGCATGTTATTTATGTTTTATGATGTGATGATTAATCGAAACGCAATCGCAACTCAATCGCAAACGCTAAACGAACGATGCTTGTATGTTGATATAGTAGTTGGGATTAAAAGTAATTTGAATAGGAAACTCTATCGCATCGCAACGCTCAACGCTCGAATCAAAATCGCAAAACTCATCGCGTCGAGCACTCGAACCGAGTGGCCAGCCGACCGAGTTGCCACCCGAGCGGGCTGCCACCCGACCGGAGTGCCACTCGATCGAGCTGCCACCCGGACGGGCTGCCACTCGATCGACCAACCACTTACTCCCTTTCCATTTATGAAAAGCCTATAAATACCCTTCATTTGTCACCTCCTTGATGGTGACAGCTCCCTTATTCGACTCAGCCGCAATCAAGCCTATTTCTTTCGATTTCTCTCAAATCTTGTAAGTTTTCCCCCTAAATCTTGTACTTTCTTAATCTACACGCACTCCTACACATTTCTATCTTTTGAATCTTAACTTTTAATCGTGAAATCACTAGATTTAAGGTGTTCTAGGATGATGTGATCATGGTGTTCATATGAACTTCATGTTTTGGCTTCAATCCACCAAGAACAACTCAGTTCTGAATGATTTCCACATGAATAAACGAAGATCTTCCATAGATCTGAACATATTCATGGTGAAAGGGATTGAAAGATGGTTTACAAGCTTTCTTTCAACTCTTTTACACTCAATGCATTCAAAACCGATAGAATCGGAGTTTGTTCTAATCTTCTACTCCTTCTTGTTGATGTGTTGGTTCAAGATCTGGATTCTATCCACGAGAACACTGATTTCGGGTTAAACATGAAACACCGTCTCGAACAGTTAACTTGTCGGACTAGGGTGGTTCCTGTCCGATCGGGTCACTAAGTCTTGACGAGGGTTCTGTTGTTTAGCACGTTATCAAATAGTCTATAGAAAACTTCAAACTACCAAAACAACCAAGGAAGAAGACGACCAGGTCATCTGGGACGGATTGCCGTCCGATTGGATTACCGTCCGATCGGATTGCCACCCGATCGGATTGCACCTTGGGTCCCACACTTAACTTTTATTCTAACTTGTGAGGTTTGAACATCGAATGGATTACCACCCGATCGGATTGCCACTCGACCAGGTGATGTTTTGACTTCAACACTTAATCAATTTTTCAACATGTTCAATCCGGACGGATTGCCACCCGATCGGATAGCCATCCGATCGAGTGACCGTCCTGCTGTGAACTTGTTCTCAAACAGGAGAAGCCTCGCCAATCGGATTGTCGTCCAATCGAACGGTCGTTCGATCGACCGACTTGAAAGGTAGAGATACTTCTCTATTTTGAAAATGCTACAATGAAAACTTCGAAAGACAAGCCATCATACACAAACACATCCATCCCAAACGAGGTAACAATCCACTCGCATGGTCACCCGATCGGATGACCGTCCAAGCGGATTGTCACCCGATCGACCGGCCACCCGATCGGATTGCTATCCGATCCACTGACACATCACACCATTTTACGTGCCGCTCATCTTTGTGCTATCGTTTTGATAAGACTAATTTCACTCTAGCGCTCCCTTCAATCCATTAACTCAATTGTTGTGAGTATACTCGAACCCTTTTTACTTTAAGCACTTTTGGGTGTTACATACGTTACTTATACTAAATCACATCGAACACACTACGCAATACTTTTAACGCTGATCGTTACCGCATGTTATACGTGACTTAATGAATGCTTGTTTGTTATGTTTACACATGGAATGTTGTCTACCTGCCTTAGCAACGATAGTACTATAGTTTGGACTCAGCACCTGTTCACTCAGGGGTTGTTAAGGACAATTTGTTACATGGCTCACAGTGGTGAGTGTGTATTACGAGCTGCCTTGGGCAGTCAACCCGCAGTCAATGGTATTGATAGGTTCATGTCGATAACTTGCGTGCTTCATTTCACCCTGTGTACGTGCTGGTTATGCGTAAACGATTTCAAACCTTATATGCTATTATCAAACTTGTATGCTCACCTTTACACTATGTGTATTGACTTTTACTTTAACGTATGTGGCAGGTGCTTAAGATGTTTAGATGCTTGGCTTGCTGTGAAATCGAGGCTAGGAAAGGTCTAGAAACAAATAAACGAATTGTCTGTACTTGAAATCTGAGTTGTCGGAACAGAACAATTTGACTAGATTTTGCCTGTAATAATTATGTTACTTTTTATGTCATGGTATGGACGTGATGCTTAAATAATTGGTAATTATAGTTGTTATGGAAACTTCTGGACAATTTGTTTCGCTCAGTACCACGCCCCGATGATTCCGCCATCGGTTGGGGTGTGACATCCCGTTTATGAGGTATTAAAAGAATGTTTGCAAACAAGTAAGTTCCATTGGGACAAAGAGGCTAAAATGGTCTTTCAAGAAATGATAAAGTTGATGTGTAATCTACCAACCTTAGCTGTTTATGAAGGTATTAAATTATGTAAGATTCAAAAAATAAAAAGTATAATTTAAAACATAACAATCTTTCTTATATGTTTACAATTAAGTTATTATAATTAACCTCTTTAATTAATATTGGTTACATAAACTTAACCTTCTAATCTATTTTTATGTTTCTCCAAAGTTTTTATTAAGATATTTTCTTTTATAATAATTTGAAGATCATTTGATTTTTGTATTAAAGTTTGTTATTTCTTGTAGGTAATAAATAAATCATTTCGATTATAAATAGACATGTAATGTTTCTATTATAAACACTTAACATTCAAGAATAAAATCAATAATTTCTACTAGCATTTGGTTAAGCATTTAAATAACTTAAACAAAAAAATATATGGATTGTAACTTATCGGTTCGGTTCGGTTTTTCGGTTAGTGAAGATGGTTATCCGAAAACCGAACCGAAATTCCGCTTATTAAAAATCCGAAAACCGAACTCTCGGTTTTTGTTTCGGTTCGATTTTGTCGGTTATTTCGGTTACGGTTCAGTTATTCCGTTTTTCTGCTCACCCCTAATATATATTACTAGATTAAAGAAAGATTATTTTTATATCAATAATAATAGGTTTGTTTAAACTCACAGAATAATCAAGCTTGGTACATGATATTCAGTATCAAACTCGTTATTAAATACGCTTCAATTTAAGCTCAAGCTCAGGCTCAGGTTCTTGCGCGTTCAAACTCGACTTGATTTAAGTTTTTAGTGTTTCGAATAGCTTACGAAAATATCTACTCCTTTGCCATTGCATGCTTACTTTTAACCCACCTTTGTTACCCTAACCGGATTTTATTTCTTCTATCAAACATCACCCAAAAACAAAAACAAAGTCCTCTTTCTTTTTTAGTTGTTTATTTATTTTTCTTCTAAATAAAATTTGAAAAAACACACAACCATACCACTACATATTTTTGTTTCTTTGTTTTTGTTAGAAAATTTTTTTATGCCGTCGACTATCAAGCTGTCGTCAAATAATGTCGTCTTGCCACTGTATATTTGTAATTGTAAACCCTGGACAAAGAGCTGATGTTGGACAAAGAACCACCACCATAAACAATCATCAATGTAACTATGTAAGCAGTGGCGGAGCTTGACCAACAGTTCCAAGGGGACGGAAAGTCATTGGACTGAATTTATATATTGTATAAACATTTAGGCAAAATAATTGGGGGGACAATCCTATATAATTTTAAAATTTTCGGACGAAAAATAGGAAATTTTATACTTCTAACCGAAACATTTGAGAGGAGGGGGGGTTGCACCCCCACTTCACACTAAGCTACGCCCCTCTATGTAAGTGTCCTTAGCAACAGGTCGTCCGCTAGAATTCTCGAAAAAAGTTAGGTTTGAGACATTAGAACAAAACAAGGCCTTATTGGGTCAATTTTAAATGAGTTTAAACTATAATTGCGTTTAATTGTAAACTTTGGGCCAATTTTAAACAGGTTTAGACTTTACCAATGGGTATTGATGAGTAAAAGAGTAATGGTTTTAATTTAAAATGAGTTTTAGTGTTTAATGGCCTTAAAATAAATAAAATGTTAATGGGTTTAAGTGTTTAACAAAGTATATAGATTTTTTTAAATATGTACCTGATATAAAAAAAATTAAAAATTTCGGGCCCTCAGGGAGATCAGGCCCTTAGCCTTTGCCCACCCCGCCCTCCCCAAAGTCAGCAAGTGACTCGTCGACTCACGTTTTGTCTGTCGACTTGTGTAAATTAGTTGGTTAAATTCTCAAGTTGATAGATTTGGCCCAAGTTTGCTAGCTCATACACATGTCCCAACCGAGTTCAAGCTAAAGATAGCTCGCTTGTATAAAACTCAAGCGGATTTACTCGAGTGTAACTCAATGTCTCGTGTAAACTGGTCCATTTTGTATAAAACTTGGCCGGATTTACTCGAGTGTAACTCAATGTCTCGTGTAAACTGGTTCATTAGTTTGGTATAGTATTCTTTGGAACTGGTCAATTCAACATTTCAACTTCATTTACAAATCAAGGTTTGGTACACAATCGTCCAATGCCTTACTAAAATACGTATGAATGGAGATACAGACAAAAAGACAACCTTGTTCAACAATTCACACATCAATACATCATCATCAAATCACTTTACATTTAATATGGTTTATCAAAATTGACAGTTAGGCTACATCGGACAAATCCCTTAGTCACTATCAGTCATTTTAAATAGATAATATTGGCCCAAATTATGAATGACCTCATCAAGATTATATAATTGGTACACTGTCCGTCAAACCATTCTATACGCTAGTTTTTTTTAATATTTTATAGAACGAGAAACTAATGAAAATAAATTCTCTATGAATCATGTGTGATTTTAATGTTTTAAAAACCGGTTCAAACCAGCCAGTTGTACTGGTTGAACCGCCCGATTCATCCGGTTTAACCGTTTTTGAGCCAAATCCAATACGGTATAAAAACCGGATTTAAGACATTGGTTATACTCATGTATATATGTTTTTTCGACATCAAGTCTAATAATAAGACATAAATCATGAATTATGCAAGTATGAAAACAACAGCTACTCGAATCTGATTCACGTATCATCAACCAATAAAATGTACTCGAACAATGATCCTATCGTATCGAGTAACTTTTATAACAAGGTATATACATATCGATCAAGTATTCTACCATGTAACAAGTGCAAAGCGTATAACGTAACGTAAACGAGTATTTGTGTCTAATGGCATGATCAGTTTGTGCACGCGGTCCAATTTGAGGGAAGCCGGTTTGAGGACAAGGACGGCATGTTACGGACATTAATGTCAACCGGGAGCATGCGGTATTCAATATCAAGGTCTCTAAAGATTTTGATCATTTCTTCTACTAAAAGAGCTCGGCGTTGCCATCTTTCACCCATGTCTTGGAAGTTCATACGGTGTGAAAGCCATATTGAGATCTTTAGCCGATTTAAGTCTTCAACGTCCCTCACTATGATCAAAGGTGCTGGGTACCAATGATCGCTCTTGTTCTCAATGTAGCTGAAATGATTAAAAAAAAAATCATTGAGATCTCATCCATACTAATATACCCGAATACCCGTTTCAGTATACCTGACTCGAATGTTGTGGGTTTTTCTTTTTGATCCAGATTTTTTTCTTACCAAATTTATAAAACATATGGGCACATTATGTGATTTTACGCAAAACACGGTTATTAAAAAACAAGTATCTGCGCGTACCTTGTTATCCTTTCCTTCATGAGAGCAACTTTTTCTACAGGAGTTGATACATGTATACAGAAATCGATGGCATCTCCCATATCCGGACTACGGTAATAATTGGCAATTGGTTTTGTGGCCAAGACACTGTTCGGGTATATAATTTTTTGATTGTCGTACCTCAAGAAAACCGTTGTTAATATATTCATCTCCTCAACTATCATCTGCAATTAGCACCATTAAAATCAACGCGTTTATAAGTAAACGGGTCAGAATTTTCATGTTTAAAATAAATTTTTAAATGTTTACCTGAACACTGTCGATTTCACAACGATCGCCCACATCAAACGGATGCATCACAAACAAGAAAATAATGGCCTCGAATGTTGTCTTGCATGTGTTACCAAACACGAACACGACCAAAAGCAGTTGTGAACTTAGGAAAATAAAGAAATGTGTAGTTGCCACTTTAAGTATAAGAAGCCAAATCACGATTATTAATATCCCGACAACTACATTCAACATTTGATGGAGTTTGTTTACGGCTGTCTTTGTGTCATTGAGAGATAATGCAAGCGCTCTTCGTTCTCGGAATACATTAACCTGAAAGAAAAGAAAACATTTATTCTTAAATTCTTTGGGACTGAATCGCTTTTCTGATTGGACCCGTTCACTTAATGAATGGCTTGATTCATGTTATGTAAAATCCCTAACGGGTCAAACGGGCAAGTCTTAAATAATATTCGTACCACCCAATTTTTAAGAGCTCCTTTGCTGATTCCTTTCGTTTCACATTCTCCATCAAATAGCCGTATTGCCTTCAAAGCTTCATCCTCTCTCAGAAAACGCATCAAATCCGCTAAATAAATACGTCTGTCCAAGAAAATTATAAAATATGGTGAAAAGATTAATAACATGAATATAATTTACGGCATTAAAAAATAACGAACCAATTATACAGTTATACGGTAATATGATAGCTCATGTAACATCCTGTAAGGTGGTGTTTGGTTCACTAAATTTCTTTTGAAATAAAAATAGTAATACATTTGTTTGTAAGTTCAACCACTAGCTAACAACTAAAGGTTGACCAAGCCTACATTTATGTTTATATTCACAAATTTTAGGAAATGTGACAAAATCCTTAATCCTGTCATATTATCATTGGGAGCGTAAATGATATGAGCCTGAGCTCGAGCCTCGGCCCGTTTAATCTAAGAGAGCCTGAGCTCGTTTTAAGTTCTATTTCTAAGGTCCAAGCAGTTTTTCTAGCTCAGACCCGCCTCATTCATCATGTATTAATTAAGTTATTAATTTATTATGTTTTAAATATACATTTATTAATTTGTGTACACTTATTATAATTATAATATTTATACATAACGTAATACAGGGTAAGGATACTGTAAAAAGGGCTTAAAGTGTGAGAAGTGTATTATAACACTATATATAATACTATATAACACCATATAAACACCGTATAACAATATGTAACACCATATAATACCATATAACACTATGTAACACTATATAACGTTATATAACAAATATAACACTATACATCTAACATAGACATGCTATCAGACAACCTATAGTGTTATATTTGTTATATAATGATATATAGTGTTACATAGTGTTATATGGTATTATATGGTGTTACATATTGTTATACGGTGTTTATATGGTGTTATATAATATTATATATAGTGTTATAATACACTTCTCACACTTTGAGCACTTTTTACAGGATCCTCTACCACGTAATACATACCATTAAGTTATTCTTATCATAATTAATATATAATAATGACTATTATGAAAAATTGTAAATATATGTTTAGTGTATCATATAAAATATATAAATTATGATAATATTAATTTACGATCAAGAACTTACTTGGAGCCTTGTTTAGCAACGTTTAAGAATATTCTCTTGGCTGCAATTTTCGCCTGCTTTTCGTTTGTAATCTGTACTGCAGACTCGTCTTCATCACCCGTCACACCCTGCAATTGCTCATCTAGAGTAGACAATACACCCGTACGAACAATATTCATCAACCGTTTCATATTCCAAGCCGATATATTCTTCTGATTCAACCGGTGCAGATGATCAATAGTTATCCCCTCCTCGACTTTTTTAGGCGTGTTAACTTCTGAAAAAAATTTACCACTTTTACCAGTCATGGGAGTGGTAGTGTTAGTTCTCGGAGTACCAATAAACCTCCCACTTTTCTTAAATATATTCGCCTTCAGATCGGGTGGTAAAGTGGCCCCCGCGTTCTGAAGCTTCTGTACCTCTTCGATCACTCTATCTTCCTCTTCGCGTTCTTGTTGAATCTCAATCAACGGTGGGCCCGAAAGCGTCTCAATCACATACTGGTTGAACAAAGATTCTTGAATCCGGTCAAAAAACGTGCTCACATGGAACGAAGAAGCGAGTACTTTCACCAACAATGTTTTAAACAACCAAACAATAGTACCAACCAAAAGACACCCAAATCTTGGTCACATATGGCAAAACATTTCTCCCAGCGTCCATCCGTTCCACTTTCCGATCGAATATACATTGCCAAACAATCAAAACCAAAGCCAACCAAACACAGTTTTGAACCGCTTTCCGCAGCCCGTAAACAAAATACAAAACCCGTTTTCGCAACACGAAGTTTCGCTCAATCAAAAACACGGTAACGCGTATCCCCCAACCCGAAACCAATCTCCCACATATCAAAACTAACAACATAACCCCCCATTTCCAATATTCAAGATCAAACAAAGTCTTATGCACTAAAAACGGAATTGTAAGTGTGCAAGTTAAAGCAGCAAGAATCAATATCAAACTAAACAATTGAAGTAAAGTCCATTTGCTATACCTTAACTGCTTATACTCATCCGGTAAATCCTCATCCAAAAACGGATCATCTTCATCGATTTCGCTACCCCCTTTGTTTAACAACCCCGATTTCGATAACCGACCCGATCTCTGATCCGCCTCCGGCGGATCCATCAACCTCGACTTCGTTTTCGTCCGTAACAAGCTCGATTTCCGGCGAAACGAAGCATTCGCTGAACAAACTGTTACTTCCTCACCACCACCGGCACCGGGACTGGTCCGGTTACTCCCGTTAGACCGGTTCGACCGGTGCCGTGGCTGTTGCGGCTCAATCACCTCTTCGTGAAACGAAACCCGTACGTCTTTCGGCGTGAGGATTCCGTAGTTGTTTGGACTCTCGGCGATCCGTGATAACGCCGGTGACAGCTGTGGTGAGGTTATGAAGTCGAATTTATCGTTGTCGTTGGAGAAATCGTAGCTTGAGTCTCGCCATACTTTGTTAGAGCTTTGGGACTGTGCTGCTGCTAGTTCTATTTGTTCACTAGCAGCAGCACCACCATTGATAATGGGGGTTTTGTAACGGTTTTGCTGTAAATCTATTTGTTGTTGTTCAGCATTCATATTTGGTGTTTTGTAACGGTTTTGTGGGTACGCTGGTACGTCTACTTGTTGTTCAGTAGAGGATGCAACATTCATGTTTTGCCGGCGTTCGTCGGAAGTGGGTGGTGAGGATGAGGGTGACGGTGAGGGTGGCGGACGCATGACGGCGTTAGAGGTTGTAACAGAACTGAGATCAATGGTGTGATCGATTTGATGAAGTAAGATTTGTTTTTCTTCTGGTTCGATCTGAGATTCGTGGGGTGGTGATCTGGTGAAGGATTTTCTGAATTTATCCATGAATTTGTTGAGGGAATTTGAGGGTTTAAAACGGAGATTTGAGATTAAATTAATGTTTAATAGGTGGACAGTAAACGAAGCAGGTGAAGCCAGGTGATGGATGAATCATCAAAGCTGCTTAATTAATTTACTTTTTTTTTTATATAAAATTTCATTACAATCATCAGGGCAAATTACATAAGGATAGCAGGTAGACGAGCAACAAACTGCGCCGCCATCCCTTTTTGAATAGAAAACCCTAATCTACTAAACAACGGAACGGACATGCTTTTTGTTGAAGGTGAAAGACCTTCAAGTTTGTGTTGGTTTGCAATTTAAACCCTTGGGGTCTTTTTCTTCTAGAATCTCGTGTTGTTCTTTTATTCATGTTTTTGTGTTGTCAATTTGTTCATGTTGTTTATACATATAAATTTACTTTACAGTTTACATACATCCCACTTTTTAGATTTTAAGTTTAATTAGTTTATTTTTTATCAGGGTCGTCTTCGAAAATATATAGGGCCTGTGCGAAAATAAAATACGGGCCTCTAAAATATAAACTTCTTAAAAGAATATACAAAAATGGAACACACTAAACTAATTGTAGATTGAAAAATATTTTAAGAAATTAACATAAATAAACATTTTTAAACTAGATTTGAGAAATAACTACGATTCATATTTTGATTTAATATAACACAAAATTAGTAATTAATTTCATTTGCATTTAATGCATAGATAATAAACATAAAGAAAAAAAAAGTCAACTAAAAATGAAGCTATAAAGATTAGAACCCAAGATCTACCTCCTAGTAAAGTGACATGGGAACCACCAGACCATGCACCTCATCATGTCATTTTCGAATTTGGTACTTATATATTCTAAGTTCTATAGCGTAACTTTATAAAAAAAAAAAATTGGCCCCCAGAGAGTTTGGGCCCTGAGCCGTCGCCCACCCCGCACCCCCTCCGGCCCGGCCCTGACAGCAGACTTCAAAGGTGATGAAGTAGCGTGTTTGATCAAGGTGGAAGAGAAAGGATGTTGTCTTGTTTGTGGTTGATGGTTCAAGTGTTTGGACAAATTTGGGGTGTGACACCAAATGAGTCAGAAAACAGGGGGTGCGATGTTGTGTCGGCTGCATCAAAGGTGTTGATGCAGAGCGAACACAAACGACTAAGTATTAAGGTGGAAGAACTTCGTGTCTTACTTGATATTCAAAACCTAGGAGAAACGTGACAAGATTAGGAGGTGATTATATTGAAGAAGACATGATTACCAACACTAGCGAACTTCATGCAAATCTACTTTTTAACTAGCGTACTTCTAAAAATCAAACAAGTTCAAAAAACTTCCAAGAAACTTTTATAATTTTGCTCGACCAACTATAAATTGGAACAACTTATTTTTTATTTGCATTTCAATTTAAAATTATCAAAAATTAAGGCATATTGAATAGAATACATGAGATACAGTTAATTTTTATCAATTTAAAATTTATCAAAAACTTAGACGTATTAAATATAGACATCTTATGAGTAATGAGCTACGGATTAAATTTATAATATTCCTCAAAAATTAAATGTAGATAAACAATACGTTACCTGACATAAAATATTATATATTAATAAAATATATATTCTTTTAGAATAAAAATTAAATAGCCATACCAGGGTGTAATCAATAATTTTTATAAGGTGCACATGAAGTGCGTTGATTGACCAGACGATTACAATTTGTAAAGTACAGAAAACATAGGGACCTGTTTTGCACAAATGTGATTTCTTAAGGTTTGAAATGCAAAAGGTAATAAAAATCAGGTGAAATCCTGATGGTCCGATCTGGCCGTACAGTTGTCAATTTGCATTGCATTTTGTCGGGAGGTCGCGTTTACATTTACAAAATAGTGGAAAATAATTGCACGTCTTCAGCTCTTCATGGAAAAAGGTGTTCTCTCCATATATGTTTATCTAAAAATAATTTTAAAATTACACATCAACTTTTTGTCAAAAAAGTATATATTTTAAATTGTTTTATTAATTTGTCTATTTCACTGGTGGGCAATGATAGGAGACACAGGGAAACCTGAGTTGGATCCTTGAGTCAAACGGGTTTTACTGATAATTTCACCGTCGTGCCTACGGGCGGGCGGGTTACCGGGTAGTTTGCGAACTGAGTAAACTAATCCTGACCATATACGTGTGTAGATCAATGGCCAGGATTTGATGTTGAAATACACTAGTGTATTTTACGATTTGATGATGAGATACTGGCCATACACGTGTGTAGATCAATGGCCAGGATTTGTTCACTCAGTTCGCAAATACACTAGTGTTCACTCTAGAACCCCACCCACTTTACTTAAATTGGTTCTATATTAGTTTTATATCTATAAATACATAAGGGGGTTAATTATGAGGAGACTCGACGTATGAATTGATGGAAAATATGAATAAACGTTGAAACTATTAGTTTGATTGTAATATTTTTTTAAGTTTGTCTAAACGTAAGATATATATTATAATAAATAAATAAGATCATGTGGTTATGTCGAATACGGAAAAGCTTATAATAATAAATAAGTAAATAAATATTTCTGAAACTAGACAAGTGTGTTTATATAAATAAGTAATTATATAATGGCCGTACAGGAAAATTGAAAGTAATTACAAAAACTAGAGGGTTGAAAGTACGTGAAGTATAACATTTTTAAGTATTGAATTTACTTATAAATTATATAGTTCTTATTATATAATTATATACCAATTGCCAATGAGATAGTTTTTTTTAACGGCAACTCACTTTATATATAACTATAAACAGGGGCGGACCTTAAGTATAAAGAGCCGTAGCACGGGCTACGGCTCAACTTTTTATCGGTAGTGTAAACTTTTATTGTTTTTTCGGTTTTTATATCAAGGATACCCCTGAACAACTACGAGGACACCCCTAAAAAAATCTGTAAGCCCATATTGCAGTTTATAAACTTAGTTCCTACTTCTTAGCCCAACCCAAATCAATAATCAGTTATAAGATTATTACAACTTATAAACCTTATATTATTAAAGCCCAAATCAATTGAAGATTGTAAATAATAAGCCCAATTTCCCAAAGTCAGTTATATGTAGGGTTGTAAACGAACCGAACCGAACGAACACGGACAAGGCCTTGTTCGTGTTCGTTCGTTAAGGAAATAAATGTGTTCACGAACGGTTCATGAACACTTCGTGTTCGTTCATTAAAGAAATGAGCGTGTTCGCGAACACAAATAAATTTGTCGAACACGGCGAAGGATAAAGGTAGATGGCCTAGAGAGTAGCACTAGAACTTGAATCCTTTATTGTGGAACGAAGGTTGATCGTATTCGACGATGTAAATAATGAGAAAGGAAAGGGAAATGGCGCATAAACAAGGTAAAAGTGGGTTTCTTAGTTTAATTGTTAGGGTAATAAAAAAAATTAATAATATAAAAAGTATAGATAATATAGGAAAGTACAAAAATTCTTTAATTAAAACACAAACAAACAAACATAAACGAACGCAAATGAACGAATGTTCACGAACACCTTACCGAACGTTCACGAACACAATCAAACGAACGAGACCTCTGTTCATGTTCGTTCATTTAATTAATCGAACGGAATTTCTTGTTCATGTTCGTTCGTTTATTAAGCGAACGAACATAAACGAACTTCCCGCCGAACGGTTCAGGAACTGTTCGCTGAACGTTCGGTTCGTTTACAGCCTTATATGTTAGCCCAAAATAATAAAATACGGCCTTTAATCTGAAGTTTTAATGCATGGCACAAGTGAAAGATTAAGGATACCAAACGTCGATCATCACCAAACGTCTGAACTCTGAACTGCTGATGTGCTGAAGCCTCCTGAAGTCGCTGCTGAATCGCTGAAATCTGAACTGTTTCGCCGAACAGCGGAACGCCGAAACTGAACAGGCAACATCAGATCATCGATTCGATTGTGAAGCTAGCTTTGCTTTAACCGGTTACAACCGCAACCATTGAAAGATGTTTTTCGAAACTGAAGCTTGTCAAGACGGATTTACGCAATCGAATGGTCCTGAAATTTTTGAACAATGCTATGGTTTATGCGGTCGAAAAGGAATTTTTACGTGAAGTAAAAGACGACGATGTAATGGAACGATTTCAAACTATGAAAAAGAAGAGGACAAATCTAGTAGGTATTTGTTTTACTTTATATATTTATTGTTGTTTTTTTTTTTAATATTGTATGATTGCACGGTGAAAAAAAATTTAGGATACCCCTGAGTTAATGTTCTAGTTCCGCCACTGACTATAAAGAGCCAGCAAGAAACTATAAAACAAAAACATAAACGAAAGAAAAAGACAAAACAAAACAAAACAATACGATTACAACATTACAATGATATCGAACACTCTCCAGTTATCCCACGAAGGCGTCCTGACGTTTGAAGTTTGAACGATTGCATATCCATAAAAATGCTTCCTCCTTTATCTGCTCCACCAACCGAGAGATCGGGATGAAGTGATCGTCAAAACCCTTTTTTTTCCTGGCTATCCAAATTCTCCACACAGTTGCCATACTAATCGTGTAAATAGTTTTCTTCCAAATTTTACACCCCGTGCAGTTCATCAAGTAAGAAATCAGATTATGCAGAGTGTTGATCTCGTTAGGAAATATGATCCGCATCCATGCCAACATATTCCACCAAATGCACCGAGACCACAAGCAATTAACGAATATGTGATAGTGGTGGAGTGGTTGGGGAAAGACTTAGGTGGTGTTTGTTTTTCAGATGCAAAAGGTCTGCAGTCTGCGGACCACATCTGCACGAGAAAAGGTGGACCAAATGTATGCGGAGTGTAATAAAAAGAGTGTTTGATTATCTCACCTCTTTACACCACATCTGCAAACTTTTTTTCCCTTTCTCTTTCCCCTTACCACTCCACCTTTACACCCAAAACCTGAAACTAACCTCTCCTGCGCCATTTCCATGGCTTCCTTCATCACAAAAACCACCAGATTAAAACCTACCACACACCCACTTACCACCACCCTACACTCTTACTTCTACTCTTCACCCCGCCACCAAAAACCACCGTCACAACCACCGCCAGAACCCAAGAAAGTAGCATTCAACGTCACAGCTCATGGGGTTTCTTGGGAAGACCCGTATCACTGGATGTCAAATACCCATGACCCGTATCTTCTTAATTATCTTAAACATGAGAATGATTATTCAGAAGCTTTTATGTCCGATACCCGTAATTTGCAGAGTAGTCTTTTTTCCGAAATGGTTAGAAGACTGCCTCATCAGACAATGAAAATAATACGACTCACAAACCACACATTTTTGCAACACCCCTTCAACTAAACAGGTGAAATCTTGCTCCCAGATCTGTTCTTGATCTTCAAATAATCGGATACTGGCAGCACTAATTGTACAGTAGCAGAAGAGATTGTTCGGAAGAAATGACGAAATCGAAAGAAGGGCCGGAAGAGAAGGGCTGGCTGTGGAGGTGGGGGAGGTGTTGCCGTGGCTGTGGAGAAGGAGGAAGTGGTGACTAGCGGCATGGAGGTGGGGGAGGTGTCTGTGTTTTGAGATTAGGAGGAGAGGGGCGAAGAGAGGGTTGGAAAAGGTAGGAAGACATTGGACCATGTCTGCGTGGGGAAGAGGACGCACAGAGGTTTGAAGACATTTTTAATAAAATGTCTTCTAAAAAAACAAATGGTCTGCAGAGCTAAACGTCTGCGCGTGGTATGCGCGGCACAGACATAAGAAGTCAGAAGAGGTTTTTCTGAAAAACCAAACACCCCTTTAGTGTTTCTTGTGACCCAGGTTCGATTCTTACTATCCCCATTATTTTCTACGTCATCCAGGTGAAAGGCGAATACGGGTGGCACCGATTATTCCATTGTCGTGCCTTCGGGCGGGTGGACAAGGGCGGACCCAAGGTAAACCTTGGGTGGGCGGGCGCCCCCCTTAATTTTTTTTTTTGTATTTTATAAGCAAAAATCTCGATCACACTCTTTGAAAATTTGGTTAAACACTTCATTCGCACCCCCATGAAATAATTTATGGGTCCGCCAATGCGGGTGGAGGTCGGGTTTCCGCGCATCTGGGAGAGCCAAGTGGCTGGCAGCAGTCGAGTAATCGACCTTGGCCACAGCGCACAGTGTCACGGTGGTTGACACGTCATTCGTTTTCGTTAAAATAAAGTATACCAATTACGTTTCTTTAAAATTTATGTCTAGTTAATACTTAAGATTAGCATTAATGCCAATTTATTAACGCAATTAGGAGTGAGCAAAAGTCCATACCGACCCGACCCGAGAACCGGAATGGCATAATCCAGGGAACCGAATGACTACCCTATAAGACCGGGTCGGTTCCTGGTATTAGTTCAATTGGGTATGTCGGTCCAGAGGTTAAACACCGACCCTAGCATTCACCTTCTTCTGTCGTTCACAGCTTCAATTCGTTTGGGTTCAGAAACAGAGCATTCACGTTCACAGCTTCAATTCGTCGTTGTGTTAGTTGTTTGTTAATTGTTACTTTTCATTCCAATGTTAAATCATTGGAAAAGAAACAATTAACAAACAACTAATTCAAAGCCCAGCTGCTATACACAAGGTTAAAACTATGAATTTGGAAAAGAAACAATTAACAATCATTGAAGCTGGGCTTCAGCCCAGTTTCAATCTTGTTCAGAAACAGAGCATTCACGTTCACAGCTTCAATTCATCGTTGTGTTATCTTTTCGCAGCAGGTTTGGGATAATACACACCTCCAATTTCCAAGTTTCTTTTTCAATCCATGAATGGCTTTGAATTAGTTGTTTGTTAATTGTTACTTTTCATTCCAATGTTAAATGCAATTAAAAGGATAAAACTTCAACATTCAAGCAATTTAGGTTTATGTATAGCAGCTGGGCTTCGGCCCAATTTCAATCTTGTTCAGGATTTTTTCGGTCCATAAGTAACTCCTCGGTTCTTGCTTGTTCCGACCCGGAACCGACCCGAGAACCGAATATCTCATATTCCCAGAACCGAAAAAATACCTACATGCGTATACTAGGGTCAGTTTTGGGTATTAATAGGGTCGGTTATCGGGTATTTTCGGGTCGGACCTAATTTTGCTCACCCCTAAACGCAATGCATGAACGAGAGATTTTCATCAATTTATTTATATTTTAGAGTAAATTACAAGATTCGTCTAAATTTCATCATATTTTATAATAACTTTTAGAATACTTATTTGCTTTTATCCGATCACTCATCCCTCACCAGTTTAGTCTCTGAAATATTTTAAGATGTTGTTCGGGAGTTTTTTTCTCAAATAAGTGTTGTGAAAGAAATATTTATCAAAATGGTGTTTATTGAAAAACATTTATTAAAATAGTGTTTTTAAAAGTTAGTTATGTCTCTCTCCTACTCTCATTAGACTGCTATATATTTATTTTTTTCCATCAATTTATTCTAATTTATTTTTTTTGTTATAACGGTTTTTTTATTTGTATTCAAACAATATAATATTTATTTTTCTTTGCTGAAATCCATTATAGTTATTTTTACCTTATACTAACTCATTATATTATAGTATGATAACTAGCCTAAGAACCCGCGAGTTTCGCGGGTGGCTAAACACCAACTAAATACATAAAATAATTTAAACGTAGAAGCGTTAAGTGTGATTTGTTAAGCCTAATATTTTGATACAGTTGAGCACGTCCCAATAGTACATCTACATGATGTTCGTTACACATTAAGTTTTTGTCAATGAAACCTTCATTATGATGTTTTCATGCCTTTTGTCAAAAATGACTTGCACCGGCAGTGTGAACATAAAAATATACATTAAGAAATGAAGGTAGAGTAATACATAATACACACGAATTCATCTACGTAAAGGTTCTAACGAACATTGTGTGACAAATGTTGTAAACGAAATGCGTTAATGCTATGCATGATATGATTAATATTTAGTAGAAAGCAATTTTAGGAAAAAAAAAAAGTAAAAACAAAAACAAAAGAGTCTGAGGTGAGATTAACACAACAAAACATATATAGTAATAATTGTTCCAAAACTGTTACCACACATACGACATGCTTGGTAACGATATTAATTGTTTACTTGTTACGCCATCTGTCAATAGATAAATCCCCTAGGGGTTCAGATTAAGAATTCGCAATGTGTTTTGATTCCTATCATAACGCAGCAAGAACTGAGCTCCATTTTCCAACCCAGCCTGCAACATGAAGTTCTGCCATCCTCTTAAAGCATACCGAGGTCTCCCACGTGCCGTTTCTTGCCGCATCTCTAGTGTCATTGAAAACCCGTCCTCAGTTTCAACTACCATCTCATCAGGGACAAACAAATCTACATTTGTCAACACACTTCCTACATGAAACGGGGAGTTTGTTGGTACACTTTCTGCTTTAAAGACGTGAAGACTTTAAAGATCCTCCGACATTGAAGACTTGAAAGGACGTCAAAGACTTGAAGACACGAAGATCGAGACAAAGCTACAGCCAAGGGGGAGTTTGTTGGTGCACTTGTGTCTGTACTTTGTCTGTATTTTGTCATGATACCAAACGATGTCTTGTGTTAGTCTAGTTTACGTCTTAGGTTTGTTAATATGTGTGTTCGATGTAAGTTTGACCAAGTCAACCATCCTCCTGGTTTGACTTGACCAAACAGTTAGCACATTGTTTGTAAGGTGTTTGGGTCGAAGGATGAGTCATCGAAGGATTGTTTATATCCTTCGATGAGCTCGAAGGATAAACCTTCGATGGATATAGATGGACCTCGAAGGATATCATCCTTCGAGGTATATGTGGATCCTTCGATAGGATTCAGATCGATAGATGATCCTTCGATCAGTCTATCTGATCCTTCGACCAGACGAGCTGTAATGGGTATAAATACTCATGTATTGTGTTCACTTCATTTGAGAGACAAGAGAGAAAGTGTGTGAGTGTGAGTGAACTGAGTCTTGTAGAGAGCATATTTTCAGTGTGGTCAAGGGCTGTAACCGTGTCCACGGAAATACAAGAGAAAACTTTGATATCTCGTGTGTCTACCCTTCTCTTTGTAGCTTGTGTTCTCTTATAAACTACCGGTTTGCATTCTAGCTTGGATTCCGCACTTGCTAGTGTGTTTTACATAACAAGGATTAGGTTTGACCTCAACCTCCGAGGGACCTACAAGTGGTATCAGAGCCGTGGCTCTTTTCCTTGTTAAAAACCGAGTTTATACAAGACTTTGGAGTGTTTGGACAAAAACTCACATGGTTTAGCACCCGTTTTTAGTGTTTTTCTCGCATTTCTAGACGTAAAAACGTGTTCTAAACTAACCGGGTGTGTTAAAGGACGGTTTGGGTAACTTAAAAACTTGTTTTTAAGAAGTTTGGTAATTTCCGGCCAAATTCCGGCTTACTCCGGTGACCGGTTTTCTGGATAAGAAGTAATATTTTATTTGTCAAATCTTGTTTTTGGCAAAAAGTATGGTCTGACCATACCTTCTGCCGAAAGATTTCTACCAACCCATCACCTTTTTCACCAACCTGTCACTTTTGTCAATTGTGTCAGTGCAGATCGAAGGATATCCTTCGAAGTCGAAAGATCATCTTTCGATCAAAGGAGGTTCGATAGATAATCATCCTTCGAACATCCTTCGAAGTCTGTGACTTATCCTTCGATCCAAGGAATCTTTTCGTAGGATATATCTTTCGATCTACAGCTCTTTTTCGAAAGATAAGGATCCTACGTTTGGAGAGTCTTTCGAAATCATTGTTCGAAACTCAACAGTGATCTTTCGAACACTGTTGATCCTTCGAACAAGTTCTGTTCCTTCGATTCTAGTCTGTTTAAGTTTAACAAGTTTGTGTTTTTCAGGTCTTTCGATCAAGGATCCTTCGGCTGGTTGTTATCATTCGAGATATTAACATAGTTTGTGAAAATTAACTTTTTAAAGAGGGAAAACTTGTTTCTCAAATTTCAAATCAATTTTCACTTAATATATTAATTTTTTTTTTATAAAATGGGAACAAACGGTCAGTGGGATCCAACCGCATGGACTCAAACAACTTTGACTCCACAATCATCAGCTACGCAATCTGCGTCAGATTTCAACAAAACTGCATGGATGCAGGCTATTGCCCCACCTCAAGCTGCAATGATAACTGCAAATCAATGGGCATTGGTCACAAATCAAAGCAGCAGCATTCAATCTATGATGCAGAACGAAAGTGAAACTGGTACAAGCACAAAACCGCCAAAGCTAAATCACATCAATGATTGGGGATGGTGGAAAGAAAGGCTGAGAACTTATGTTCAGGGGCAAGGTCAAGATCTATGGATGTGCTTCTTCACCGCATTTGACAATGATTTGGAAGTTGCAGGATCTAATCCACAAACTTACAGCACTATGTCTGATGATGATAAGAAGAAATTTGAGTTAGAAAAGAAAGCATTCATGATTCTCACACAAGCTCTTCACAGAGACATTTACCACCAGTTTGTTTACTGCACGACTACAAAAAGCTTGTGGGATATGCTCACGTTACGATGTGAAGGAAATGCTCAATCTAGAAAGATCAAGCAAGAATTACTGAAGAAAGAGTTTTAAGGATTCACGTGTATGGAGAATGAGACTTTGGCAGAGTTATCTACAAGGTTCCATCACTTGTTGAGCGAGATGTTTGCTTTTAGAGTCACTGCCACTCCACAAGAAATGGTGAAGAGATTCGCTAATAGCTTACCAGCAAAGTGGAGCAGTTATCTTGAAATTCTCAAAGAAAATGGTGTTCTAGACACAATCACCGTTTATGAGTTAATTCAAAAATTGGAGAACAAGGATGTAGAAGAAAAGCTTAAGGCAAAAAGAACACTAACTCCTCAAAATCCAAAGATGTACTATGGGATTGCAGGAGGTATCAGTGGAGAAAAACCAGCCTCTCAACATGCGAAGCTTCAAACAGCCTTCATCTCAAACACCGATCAGTTTGATCCTTCAGCATACACGATGTATTCAAGACCAGATTCTTCTTCTCTACAACAGAATGTGCAACCGACAGCTCAGCAATTCACACCACCGCCTTTCTTAGACCCAAGCAGAGCTCAGCAGCAACAACCGCAACAGCAAGGGTTTTATGGAAGCTCTTCAAACTTTCAAGCCACTTCCAATCCGAACACAGTCAGATTAGACACTTCCAACTTTTCCAAAGTCAGTGTCGAAATAGCCAAGGAGCATATGGAGATGTTGAACACCTTGGTTAGTGCTTATTATGGATTGGTCGCAGGTCAGATTGGGAATATCAATCTAACCAATGAAGATTATCAGCAAGTGGATAGAGAAGAGTTTGAAATGATGGATATCAAATGGGCTCTTGCTAGTGCAATTCGAAGAGCAAAGGAGTTTATGGAAAGGACGGGGAGAACCAACTTGAATAGCAACAACAACACCAAGTATGGTTTTGATAAGAATGCTGTCACTTGTTTCAATTGTGGTGAAAAGGGTCACTTCAAGCGGGAGTGTCAGAGGCCATCTCAACATGGAAACCAAAATCCTTTTAGAAACCAAGACAACCAGCAGAACCAGAACAGGAACAATGTTCGTACGTTGATACCTGTCAACAACCAAAGCCAAGCAGGGCCATCAAATGCCAACCAGGCACTTGTGGTTCAAATAGATGAAGGTTGTGATTGGTCGCTTCAGTTGGGAAATGATGCTCCAGATGGAACAGCTTGTTTTGCTGAAGTTGTCAAGGATCTTAAACACGCCAGTGGTGGAGAATCTTCCACCAATGGTGATGAATCTTCTGAAGATGAAGACAGCTCCGGTTACAGTGGAAGTTCAGATGAAGAGTCCTCGAGTTCAGGGAATGATCAGGAAGATGACACATCAAGTGCGTCAGTTAATGCAGATATTGATGAGCTATTGGAAGAAGCTGCAGCAGGAATTCAAAGAAGATCTATTTTGGTGGATCAAGCTGCTTATTCTTCGTCTTCTCTCCATTCAGCCTTTATGGCTAATGTCGACAGTTCATCAAGTCAGGTATGTGTCGATGAACCCATTGCTGTTAGTTGTGATAACTGTGATAGTTTGCGTGTTAAAAATGCTGATTTAGAGGCAAACATGTCTGAGTTGCAAGGCAAACATGATGCTTTACAAGCTAGTTTGCTTGACTTGCAAGACAAACATGTTTCGATGAATGACAAGTGTTGTGAATTACGAAGCAAACACGAGGCTTTGCAAGAGAAATTTGAAATCACACACAAACACAATCAAGAATTGATTGTAGATCTTTCTAAAGCAACTGAAGCTAACTTGTTTTTAACCAGAAATGAAAAGGAATTTAAAGCAACAATTGCGTCATTAAGACATGATGTTTCAGAATTACAAAAGGCTGTTTTACGAAAACAACATGCTAACAATAATCTCATTGACACAATTGAAAAGCAAATGGTAGAGTTGGCAACAGCCCGATGTGAATGTGAGACAATTAAGCAGAAACTGGAAAGCTATTCCAATTCCCGCTATGTATTGGATCACATCATTGACGTTCAAAAGAAAAAGGGGGATACAATATGTATTGGATTCAAATCATGTCCTCCCCCAATGAATCACAATTACTCCAAATTGCCTGATGACGAGGATATGCCCCGTTTTGAACCTACTGTGCCACTCGGTCTAGATGACTTTGCAGCAGGCCTCGGGTTCACAACTGGTACATCATCCTCGGGTCAATCAGAATCTGAGAATGTGACAGATTCATTATATGTTAAGGAACAGAGTCCTCCCATTGTTGAGGATGCTGATTCTTCGGATGATGAATCTGAAGAAATTGTGAAACAACAGTCTAACTCGGTTACAACAGATATTCCAATCGAGAATCACATCCTGTGTGATCCACCAGTGAAACCGAGTAAGACTGAAATGTCAAAAGCAATGGAGTCCCTTGTATCTAGCAGTGAAGAGAATAACTTGTTGTACACGCTCAAAGGAGATAGCAAAATCTACTCTAACAAAGATTTTCCAATTAAAAATGTAAATCAAGATTTAATTGAGCAAATTTTTGAAGGATGCACTGATAAGTTTTTGGGGAACAAAAGTGGCAAAGTTACCGTCACTCAATGTGATCCAATTCCGTGTGAACAAATTAGAAAACAATACGGAAACCAAAAACTACCAATTGAGCGAAAACAACAAGTCAACTCCGGAAAGGGTAAGGTACAGGGAAAGAAGGCTCAGAACAAGAATGTTCAAGCACCTAAAGTTCAGCAGCCTAAGACTGAACAACCAAAGGTTCAACAACAAAAGGTGCAAAACAAAAGAGCTCCTGTTAAGAAACGAGAACCGAAAATGAACTTTGTTGGATCCACGGGTTCAGACAAACTTGAAACATTTCAGGATAAATCTAACGTTGATTTTATAAAACAAGTTAGAATTTTAAAACGAAATGATCAGAATAATTACACCCAACACACCAACGGATGTGATTTAGGTCCAAGCACGTCTAGATCACAAAGTTCATTGTCTGGTTCTCCGTCTGGTCATCAACATGTTTCTCCGAAGTTTGTAGAGCGGAGAACATGTTTTGAATGTGGGACAGTTGGGCATCTTGTAAGATATTGCCCACACGTGCAAAAGCTGAAGTCAAAAACGAGTGCTCCCCAAGAAATCGATTACCGAAAACGATCAGTTTCCCCGAAACAAGACCCACGTGTCTTGAAAGAAAGGGAAAAGAAGTTAAAGCAAAAGAATCAAAAGGTAATTGAAAAGGCCTTAAAATCAGAGGTCAAAGAAGAAAAACCTGTACAAGCAAAATCTGAAACTGTAAAACCAGTAAATGCTAAAACAATAAATTCAAATACTGGTAAAGGACAAACAGCTTGGAAGCAAAAGCAGGTAATTCAATCAGGGGGAGCACCACAGGTTCTTTTTCCTAATCATCAAGTGATTGAAATCACTTTCCTTGATGATCAAGGACGACCCAAGTCCACAAAGGCTTGGGTCCCCCTCTCCAACTAATCTCTGAGTGAGTGTGTAGGATATTCCAGGAGGAACTATTGATAGTCTTAGGATTGTTGATAGTGGAGCGTCCATGCACAAGATCGGCGACACCAGACTCCGAAACATCATTATATCTAGGAGTTGTTGCCTTTAATGGAGAGAAATGAGAAAAGAAAGGAAAAAGATAAGAAGACAAACATTCCGATGAAGGAATGATGGTGAAAGAATGTGGTTGAATGAAGTTTGAAAAATTCGACATGAAGAGATATGTGCCAAAATTGGGTGTTATGGTTTTTGATCGGGTCCTCGGGAAAGATTCAAATGAAAAGTACGCGACGGCAGCACGTCTGAAGCTTTTTGAAGATTCATGGATTTTTCTTCCACAAGAAGTTCAAAGTCCACAAGGTGAACGTGCAGTGTACATTTCTCCACGGTGTGTTTGATGAAAATGTGTTCGTTGAACAAACCAACCGGGTGTGCGGATGCCTTGGCGTGGATTGAACAACCGCACACTACTTCTGAAAGAGAAAGACAAAGACCTTCGCTGGTGCAATGTGGAAGACCAGCCGGACCCGGAGGTTTATGATCTTGTTGCTGTGAAGGGATTTCAGTAGCTACAAAAATCGACTTTGAAATCCACACCGGGTGGATATCCAGTTTGGGAGAGCGCTCAGATTCCTTGCAATGCACGAAGCAGTTGCAGGATACGGTTTTAAATTTCTAATCTCTCCTATACCTGTCGATATTTAAGCTGCTTTATGAATTATTATCATCTCGTACAGCACTCCTTGACCTGACACGTTGATCTCGAATATCACCTCATACGTGATTGTTTCATTATGAAACTCATCAATGTTGTCATGGTCCACACCGATGAGCAACGTGCCGACCTTTTTACCAAAGCATTTGACAAATCAAGATTTGATTTTTTTTATTATTGGTAAACGACATTAAGGTCAAGCAAGAGTAATCCACATCGGAAAATCATTTTTGTAAATACCTTTGTGTTTTAAAATTTGTCTTAGTTTATTGATTTTAGGGGGAGTAAATCCAAAATTTGAAAATCCAAAAACATCGAAAAATTTCAAAAACACAAAAACAATAGAAAAGCAAAAATGAGTTTCCTGGCGAGCAAAAGAGAAAATGATAGTACATCAGTGGTCTGTCTAAACCTCTTTAAACCTAAAATGAAAAATGTTAAGCAGCTCTATATAAGATGTATCGGTAGGCTCACAATCATTTTAAAGTGTGCAGGGTGATATAAACTTAAATCGACTGAAGACCAGGTGGGAACCATTCATTGGCATATGGTCTTAGTACCGAAATTTCGTTTGATAGATTGCCGAGGTTCTGAGATATTCGGTCTTTATGCTGCTTATCATCTGGGTATCATGGTTGTATCTTTTACCGAAAAATAACGGGGACGCAAGTCTAGATCTTCCATGATACCATACATACGTGTACATATTGCATTCGACCTCAATAAGTGATCAACAATCACATGTCCATACAAATAAGTGATTATATATCACATTTATCTGGGAGTCAAGTTCGTCTCTCTGCTGTACGAAAGTACTGACCTGTTCACGGACTTGCTCCTGTGCCCTCATGCATCTGAAAATCAAGTTCCTCATCAATAAGTGATTTTATCACATAGGGCTTGTTTTCAAATCAAAATAAGTGAGAATCTCACATCATATACGGTCAAACAGATGATAATCGGTATACTCACCGGTAAGATGAACCCTCGTGCATACCTTGATACGGGAATGTGTCGTGATGTGGATGAACACCGGTCAGTAAGTATAAATCATACCTTAACGTATCCCCTCACCATGATTACATCTGATAAGTTGAGCTTAAGTGGACAACAATACCGATAATTGTTATAGGATGCTTATCTTAATGTTAACTAATTGAACAACAAGAGCGTTTTGGCATGACCGTACACTGATATGATTCTCTTACCCTCGAAACTCGCAAAAAGAATGTCTGTAAATATTTATTTAATGCTTTCAGTTTCTGCATCTCTGTATATATTTATTTACTGCTTTCTGTCTTTACATTTGAAATATTCAAAAAGTCCAAAAAGATTTTAGGTGTGTTTAATATAAACTTTCTAAAAGCCAAAAAGATTTTATTTCTGTCTTATTTTCGATTGTACGATGTTGGATCTCGAGTCTTCGTTACCTGAAACCTGATTGAAAACCGAAACGACTGATTCTTCATAAACGGTCGAAATTTGCAAGTTTTGAAAGTTAAAAACTAAAATGAAAAATTTGTTAAACTTTCAAACTGTCGGACGATAGTTGATTGAACAATGGTCACATGTGTGTCGCTTACTTATGATATTCCAGGCAGTTGTTCTCATTACGCGTTTAGATTTCTTGCATGTGCAGATTCTAAAGGCAAGGAGAACATGGTCGATGACAAGCTTCGGAATGAAGACACGACGTGAAGGCACTCAAAAGATAAAGATGATCGAGTTGCCGCTGGCCATCATCAACACCACAAGGATCTCAAGTTGCAAAGATCAAGACTTTCACGAGCATAACTCAAGGGGGAGCTTATGTTAAGGGGGAGTTTGTCAACACACTTCCTACATGAAACGGGGAGTTTGTTGGTACACTTTCTGCTTTCAAGACGTGAAGACTTTAAAGATCCTCCGACATTGAAGACTTGAAAGGACGTCAAAGACTTGAAGACACGAAGATCGAGACAAAGCTACAGCCAAGGGGGAGTTTGTTGGTGCACTTGTGTCTGTACTTTGTCTGTATTTTGTCATGATACCAAACGATGTCTTGTGTTAGTCTAGTTTACGTCTTAGGTTTGTTAATATGTGTGTTCGATGTAAGTTTGACCAAGTCAACCATCCTCCTGGTTTGACTTGACCAAACAGTTAGCACATTGTTTGTAAGGTGTTTGGGTCGAAGGATGAGTCATCGAAGGATTGTTTATATCCTTCGATGAGCTCGAAGGATAAACCTTCGATGGATATAGATGGACCTCGAAGGATATCATCCTTCGAGGTATATGTGGATCCTTCGATAGGATTCAGATCGATAGATGATCCTTCGATCAGTCTATCTGATCCTTTGACCAGACGAGCTGTAATGGGTATAAATACTCATGTATTGTGTTCACTTCATTTGAGAGACAAGAGAGAAAGTGTGTGAGTGTGAGTGAACTGAGTCTTGTAGAGAGCATATTTTCAGTGTGGTCAAGGGCTGTAACCGTGTCCACGGAAATACAAGAGAAAACTTTGATATCTCGTGTGTCTACCCTTCTCTTTGTAGCTTGTGTTCTCTTATAAACTACCGGTTTGCATTCTAGCTTGGATTCCGCACTTGCTAGTGTGTTTTACATAACAAGGATTAGGTTTGACCTCAACCTCCGAGGGACCTACACATTTGCTGCAAATACCTTTGGGAACCGCTGCATTACAGTCCAATAAAATAAACAAATTAAAAAATAAAAATAAAAATACAAACTTCAAAACGTTACATAATATTAAAATAAAGCATTTAAAGTATGAAAAACTTACAAAATGAAAAGATAGACACCATGTTAGTTCGTATTGGTTGGCTTGATCAACAACGGCCGGAATCTGTGGAACGTCAACAAACTCTAGTTCCAACACAGGATCGGCTTCAAAGACTGGCACATCATGTTCAACGTCTACAATGTCATCTTCCAATACATGCTGCTGTTGAAATGCTACATCAGCATGACCATGGCCGATAAGTTCTTCTTCATAATCCATGTCTTGATTCTCCCCGTCTACTAACAAATCTTCACTAACATCCATTTCTTCTGTGTCTTCCTCTTCTTCAACACCAACACTATTGGCAACCTCGGGAACAACAGACTGTATTCCATTAGGACGGAAAAGCAGAATGTTGAAAATACGTCTCGCAACCAACTCAAAAACGATTACATCACCTGATATGAGATGAAGTTCCTTGGTGATTTATGAGAAATCTTGAATGAAGTAGTTCGATCCCCAAAGCCTATTCACTTTGACATTCCACATGTGTGTACCTCCAAAACGAATTGTAAAGTCATTGTCCAAAGTGTCGGTTTTGAAATACATGTTCATAAAATCTTCGGCAACCACTAAATCAAGAATAAAAGCAATCGTCAATAAAAAGGTCAGTTGGTATGAAAATAACTAGTACAGTATAAATTACCAAGTTAGCGTCCTCGGGAAATAACATCTCTACAAAAAACTTGTTGTTTACACCCGAAAGACAATCAGCCTTAAAATGAGTCAACTTTAGCGTCTGGGAATCAACAACATGGAAAACAAAAACATCTTTATCCTCCACGCCAACATCACGAACCATAGCAGACCAACCATTCGAGAAACAATACCCAGTGGCAGTAGATTTCACCAAAACAGTCCACTCATTGCCCTCTTCATTTGTAATAATCACAGGACCAATCAGATAGCCCTTCAAGTTGTCAAACTTATTATACCATAAAGGGAGAGACTGTAATTTACAAACAGATTACATTAGTTGATGATCAGACGCTCGACACATTACAAAAGGGACTTCATTACAAAACCATTACCTGTTCGGTTTTTGAGGAGTCCGCAATAACAATATAAAATCCTCGCTCTAAAACAAAACCTTGCACCTCATTATTAAGGGCTTCCACAACTGGTACGGCAAGGTCCGGACTAAGCGACTGAAGACCGTTAGGACGGAACAGTTTAATCCTAAAAACATAATCATCAACCAACTCGAAAACAATAACATCGCTAGTTATTAAACATAGATCATTGGAAACTTGAGAAAAATCAACAAAGAAATGGTTGATATCCCAGAGTATTCTCATAGTAACAGTCCACGTGTGGTTTTTGTCAAAAACAATAAGAAAATTGTCAAACAGATTATCACCGTTGAAATGGTGTTGCATGAACTCTCTGGGTAACCACTGCACTTGATTAAAAAACCATTGAATAACTACAAAATGTAAATCTTTACTGAACATAATAAAAACTGTTTAAAGCATACCAGATTCCGATTCTCGGGGTGTAATATAACAATGTGGAACTTTGAACCTTCATACGTGTGTAGATAACTCTTAAAATGAGTTATTCTAAACGTCAATGCATCCATAAGTTCAAATACAACATAGTCTCTATTGTCTACCTCAAGCACATTTATAAGAGTTGACCAACCATTTGAAAGACAATAACCGTCCATAGACTCCTTGATTATAACATTAAATATTGCTTTATCATCATTGATTAAAAAAAACAGTTCCAATGGGATATCCATCTAAGTCATTCAGCTTGTTATACCAAGCTGGTAAAGGCTGCATACATCGTTTAAGTCATTAAATAATCAAAACACAAAAAAGATGCTAAACATACATTTCTTAACGGTTAGGTTGTCACTTAACAATATAAAAGACGTTATAAAAAAACGTATTACCTGTTCTTCTAATTTCCTGTCCTCGATATAAACAAAAAAACCACGATCCATATATGTCAATAAATTTAAAAACAACATTAATATAAATAGAATAAGGTTATAAATCCAAAACAAACGAAAATACAAAGGAAAAAAAATCATATAAAGGTAGGATCTTGAAAACTATTCCAAAAAAGGCAAAATTATAGTTAACTTTTTGGTGTTTGAATCAGTTTAGTCTATGCTCATACAGAAACACAATAAAAAAATCACCAACAATCTAAAAAAAATTACATTCAAGATTAGAAACTTTATAACAATCTAATACACATAACCTTAACTGATCTCATACAATGTTTAAAACATCAAAGAATGGTAAAGTATAGTTTTAACAGATCCAGTGAAAAATGGTAAAACACAAAAGTGGTTGCAATATCTAAGAAAATTTAATCAATACAGACAAATGCAGAATATACAAAGATATTATCCATAATTGGAAAAAAAACATCATCAATTAAGGTGTTAGAACACCAGCTATAGAAAAACCCAAAGTTACATCTTATGGTTCATTGATTATTTGAAAACACAAAAATTAAGTCTGCTCATATAGAAATCAGCTTCAATAATCCACCGAAAAATAACATAATCATAATCATACAACAATATAAACAAACATAACAATAAACATGAACAAGTCAACAGAAATTACGGGCGAAGATGTCAGTTTGAATAATCCGTCGGCAAAAACATAATCATACAAATCGGTTTAAAAATTTAAGTAAAACAGCAACAAAAAATCTATACAACATTACAATAAACATTATCAACTAAAAGTAAGTTATCGGTGAGGTTAGGGTTTGAAGAGTTAGCAGAAAATCGGTTGAAATGATTTACTAAATCAACAATCATAGGTTGGAAAAAATAGAAATCGATGCGTAAATATACTTACCCGAATGAAAAGCGCCGAAGATAGTTGTAACAAAGCAGACGCCGATGAAGATGATGATAGAACGATGACCGATTGAGAGAGATGATGAATGAGGGTATTATAATACAAAGATCTCTTCATTTTATTAATTTTGTAAACACCGATCTTCATAAATTTGGAATGACTGATGTGATTAGCTATAGATTGGATAGATGCAATGATAATTTGGATGAAAAAAGAGGAAAGAGGGGATTCGTACGCATGATTTTAATTGAAAGGATTTCAAAAGAATAGAGGGATGTGATGATGAAGGTGAAGTTATGAAAGAAGAAATGGGATGTAAGGTTTTCGCGCTAAAAGAAAAAAAAGCATTGGTTTTATATTGGAAATAAGAGGGGTAATAACAGGACAAATGGCAAAACATGTTTTCTTTTCAAATTTTTTGAGTATAAAAGTTAACACTATTGAAATAATCATTTGAAAAATACAAAGGCTCAAGTAATAATGAAATTAGTAAAGTACAACGAACTACCAAAACAAAGTAACGAACAAATCATAAGTCATTAAAGACTTCTTTATACACCACGTTCGATGTTTTATTTGTAGGCTTCACATCTTTGTCCAATATTAGCAGTTTAACACCGTCTCTTGTTTTAACTCTAGATAACGCGACATACAACTGACCATGCGTGAAAACCGGTTGTCGCAGGTACAGACCAACCCTAGAAAGTGATTGGCCTTGGCTTTTGTTGATAGTCATGGAAAAACAAAACAACCAACGGAAATTGCCTTCTTTGAAATGAAAAAGGAATCTTCTTGTCTGAAGGTACTAAACTAATTCTCGGAATATAGGTTCGAGTACCAATATTAGCTCCAGATATTATTTTGGCCTCTATTACACGGTTATACAACTTTGTAACCTTCAACCTTGTTCCATTGCACAAACCATTTTTTTGGTCAATGTTACGTAACAACATGACTGGCACACCAACTTTTAGCACTAACCTGTGATTTGGTAAGCCTAAAACTTTAAGCCCATTGAGAACATCCGGTGTGTATAATCTTTCTTGTATTGAACTAACATTTTCACTTGCACAAAGACGGTCGGAGCTTAGATACTCTCTTTCTTCACCCGGAAACAATGCTAACAACCTATCATTAATCTCGTTAACAACCTTATTCTTAGGCGCAAGTATAGCCCTATCACTAAAATAATTAGGACTGCCGAAGTTCTCGAGAATCGAAGGATAAACAAATTCGATCAGGCTGGAAATGGGATCGGAAGTATCCTTAATTAGAAGATCAGATGGCACTTCAATTGTCGCTTCTCCGTCATTAGGACCACCAACATTTCCCTCTCCTATATCCAAAACCCACTTAGCAAAACTATTTATTTCCTCAACCTCGGACGCAGATCTTCCAACAGTTAAGCTCATATTCCTTGACAACGTTAGCAGCTTACATTTACTCCACAAATACGACGAACTTAATGATGCGTTCACTGTCTCTTGTCTTCCACCATTTGGAACAACGGGAAGGACTTGTCTAAAATCTCCACCAAAAACAATAACCTTACCACCAAATGAGATTTCAGAATTTCTAGAGGTGTCGAGATTGAAAATGTCATTCATTGTTCGGTCCAATGCTTCAAACACATGTTTATGGACCATAGGTGCTTCATCCCATATAATAAGTTTGGTCTGATGCAATAATTTAGCGACATCACTATCTGGTTTTATATGACATACCGAATCCTCATTAAGATTCAAAGGAATACGAAATATGGAGCGTGCAGTCCTGCCGCTTGTCAATAACAGCGATGCAATTCCACTCGAAGCAACATTTAATACAATTTTGCTTTTTGATCTAAGTGCTGCAGACAACATCTTCCATAAAAAGGTTTTCCCAGTACCACCATATCCATAAACAAAAAATATCCCTCCAGTGTTACAATCGACAACTTTCATTATCTCTTCAAACACCGACCTTTGTTCATCAGTTAACATATTCGACTGATTAACATATTCCTCTGTGAGACTTAATACGTCGTAAGTACGCTCCTCGTTAATCAGACGATTGTCTAGATCAGATAACGAAGAAGAATCTGGAAAAGGCATTGTTGAGAAGTTCCGTAGCGATGAGCTATCCATACCTAAAAACTTTTCAATTTCCAAAAAAGCGTAATTTTAAGTTGGTCGTCTGGAATTGATAAAGCTGTAACATGTTGAAATGCAGGTACAATGAGTATGAAATTTTATTTATACGATGTATGAAATAAAATTGAAAAAGAAAAATGGGTATTCAAAAGTTTTATAATATAATATTTTATTTACATATTCATCAAGGAAAGGTGAGTGATATAAAGAGGTACCTTCAACACGATGTAATTTACTGTATCTATAGATAAAGTCATCTGTCATGTATTTCCACGTGCTTTCCCATACAATCTCAGGTCTTGACATAGTGTTGGACAATAGCATCATGCCAAACAAATTTCGGACATAAGAAGCTGTTGTTGTTTCGTTTGCTTCTTTTATTGCTTCGATGTACTCTTTGTCATCATCTAAAAGACCAAGTGCAAAACACGCATCTCTAAATGTATCATATACATGACCATTAACAGTTTTGATATCGTCATATGACTTAGGTCCTTTGACTTTATTAAGGAGGATTCTTAAAAAATACGCTTCTCCAAGTGAGGGAGAAACATTATGAATTCTGCCTATTGAGTTACCTTTTTTCCGAGGTTGCCAACAACGTTTTTCAATCTTCCATACATTGGAAACTGAACATAAGTTAGTGTACGGGCCAAATGGTCATTAGGGTCTTTGTTACGTTCCATCCAAGACAGAAACATAGAACACTTGACAGATGGTCTGTTCAGAACATAATTGATGTCTTCGTCTGCTCCAAAGACAATAGGTTGTAGCCGTGGAAGATGGAATGGAAGCATGATAACAGAAGGATAGCTGTAATTTACATCGTAACTAAATATCCTCCATGCTGCCTCACATGCTGAGATATACCTACAGTCATAATACTCTTTAATCTCATCTTTTTCAGGTTGTTCATTCTGATTATCGCTATGCAAAACAACAACTGTTGCTCTATCAGGCCCTTTGTTGATATACTTAAACAAATACTTAATTGATCCAGCTTGGTTGCACCACTCAACGTTTATATGTGCCTGATACTTTTCCAATAGCTTTTTGTTGTATGGTACAACACTTCTGTTATCTAACTCGATCTAGTTCTTGACAACTGTTGCTCCATCATCTCTCCTTCTGTATAATGGGAATCCATTGGCGTCAATTGTGGTAGTATCTTGAAATCTTTTTAGAAAACCTTTTGAACACTGTTTATCAACCATACATGGGCAGTTCATATTAGCATTACCACACGGACCGTGAATCATATAATCCTTCACAAGCGTATACAACTCTGGGTCATCATCGCTGTTTGGAATTTCGGCACATATGAACGGATCAACTTGGTCAACAGTGGGAAGTTTCGCTTCAGGTTCCATGAATAAGCACAAATGCGCATGAGGCAAGCCACGTTTTTGAAACTCGATTGTATAAATAACTACATAAAAAATAATTAAAAACAATACATCAAAATGTAACAAATATTAAAAAAAAAAAAAAAACAAGTTACATACTTGCTGCAGCTTTTCCCAACATATGGCGTTCCTTTAAATCTTTACAAATCGCATCCAGCTTCACTTTAAATAACCTGGATAGGATATCAGGCCTATCTTCTGGATTAAGAGTGGTATCTTTAAGAAACCATTTTACCTCCGGCCACTTGGGATTGCATGTAATGGTTATAAAAAATTCAGGATAACCGAACCATTTACATAAAGCCAGAGCGTCTAAATAGTTTTGTATCATATATCTAGCTCCACCGGTAAACGAAGAAGGCAATATAAGAGGTGTACCAACATTAGATATATCTTGCTGACCATTATTTCTCAATTTGCGGAGACTTTCATAGGTATCAGATCTTAGATTTTTTTGTTGAAATAGTTAAGTCTCTGGCTCTCAATCATCGTATAAGCATCAACCAAAAATTGTTGGAAAAGTCTCCTTGAATTTAATATCAGTGAAAAATGGTTTACTCTATCTTGAATATGATATGAAAAGAACTCTCTCATCGTACAATTTGGACGCTTCTTGTTTGTTACATCTATCACACCTCTGTGAGGGATGTCAACTCTGTAACCATCATCTCCATATGGGAACAGAATTGGGTATTGTAGAGCAAGGTAAGAAGGATGTAATTCATTATTCGTTTAAGAGTCCATGATTGAGTTTCAACAACAATATCTCTGTTCTCAATTGCGTTTTCAACATCTCCAACAACTAGAGCAGCAACCTCACCACATGTTGGTAAGTTATACGTTCGACCATCCTTGTCCCTTTTCCAATAAGACGTACCTTAAGACTAAGCTGAGGATCGTCTTGAAAACAATCTCTAACCATCCTGTAAACTTTAACCAATACATTATCAGAGTCTAAGACAAACTTTATATGTTGGATCAACTCACGATCAAGAGCAGCAGAAGAGGATGCATGTGACTCCTTAGAACGACTGTTTGGACAGATTGTTTATCAACGAATTATTAAAAAATAATTTACAAACAATTTAAACAAATTAGAATGTGCGATACTTACTTAAATATAGATTCTCTGTTTGAAACCTCGTTTTCAGTATCGTATATGTAAAGCTGGCAAAACTTTGGTTTCTTGTCATTCTCCGGCAATAGACTTCCAATAGTATGATAGTTTTCACCGCTAATCCTGTAGCAAAATGGGTCGTTACCTCTATTAACATGCGGATCCACCTTACCACCCATTGAGGTGAATGCGAACATAGAATTATAACGGCGAATGTTTTTCAAAAAATGATTGCTTTCGTTATCCAAAGATGTAAATAGTTTGAGGTAATTTGGTTGTGCATCTTTATAAGCGGGTAGCTCTACTTTGGCATAACCACAACATGAAAAATAAATCGTTTTCCCATTCTCGGTTTTGCCTCTAACAGTTTCTACATCCCATAACTTTGCATTGCATACTTGACACGTAATACACTGGTCACCATGATCTAAATAATCTGTAGATTAAATGGGAAAAAAATAAAAGAAATTAATCCATGTATTTCAAAATAAAACAATGCTATACAAAATAATGTCGTAAATATACTACTTAAGCAACTACCTGTTGAAACACCTTTGTAAGGATCTTGATCTAACACTGCCTCTGTAGTTAAATCAACCATTGGAATAGGAGATGTAATTCGTGGTCTGCCTAATAACTTACTTTTTCCTGTAGATAGCCTTGGAGACGTTTGGCGTAGAATACGAGTTGTAGTCGCTGATGTTGTTATGTTTGGAGAAATAGAAAAGCGACGGATACTTGTTGAAGGTGTTTGGTTGTTTGAAGCAGAACTGACATCACCTAAATAATACAACACAAATAACGTAATTCATATGTTTGTTAGTTGTCACATTTGATGTGAAATATGACTTTCGAAAGTGGGGTATAGTATTACTTGTAAGTATTAACAAAAGGATAGAATTACCATTTTGTGTGTTGCAGTGAACGGATCTTGGATTAGAAGAGGATTGTAAAGTGTTCATATCTGTAATACCTGCCTCCCTAGACTTTTAGATATTGTTAACTTTAGTCCCTAAACTATGTAGTCGTTAATATTTTTGGTACTTGGTGAATTTTATGCTATATACTAAATACTTGGAATGCCTAATTCTAGATACTTGGAATGTCTAAATCTAAATACTTGGAATGCCTAATTCTAGATACTTGGAATGTCTAAATCTAAATACTTGGAATGCCTAAATTCTAGATACTTGGAATGTCTAATTCTTGATACTATGGTGCCTGACTCTTGAGGCTCGTGAAACTTGAGACTTGGTTGAACGAGGGACTGGAGTCTTGTCACTGGCGGAAACTATGAAAGCCATGGAAACTTGTTTTAATAAAGTAATCTAGTCACATGAAACTATTACCCAAGAAATACGCAACGCAACGCTTGATCTAGCACGCAAAATGAATCAAAGACAGAAACGCGGAATGGATGGATTGGCCGAGTGGCAATCCGATCGGATGACCATCCGATCGGACGACCACCCGATCGGATGGCCACTCGATCGAGTTGCCATCCGATCCGTGCACACCGCCTTAACCCTCATTCTCACACTATAAATAGGCCTGTCACATCACCATTCTCACTGATGTGACAGCCTCACTTGACCAGACACACGCACTCTCCTTTCCTTCGATTTCTCGGCGATTTCGGTACGTTTTACACTTGATTCTTGTACTTTCTTGATCTACACTTCATTCTCTACGTGATTCTCCTTTGAAATCACACTTTTCACCGTGAAATCTCTTAGATCTGAGTTCTTAAGGATGATGTCATCATGGTGGTTTGTACAAACTACTATATGATGTCATTCCTGATAGAATCTAGCTCAGATCTGAGGAATTCCATGTGTTTTACACTAAATCTATACTTGATCTACACTTTTCAAGCTAAAAACCTATGTTTGTCTTCATCTTTTCTTAAACTTTTACATAAGACGGTGAGATCCGGGTCTAAAAGGACTGTAGACTTGATTATTAGTCTGGAGTCGGCTTAGAAGGGATTGTTACCGGAGAAGATGACCGAAGTGCGGATTCTGACATAAATATCATCATGAACTGACGACTGAACGGACCGGGGTGATTCCCGCCCGATCGGATCGGCTGAACATCGGTGTGTTTACCATTGTCTCAATACATACCATAACGTCGATGTTTAAACAGAAACTTAGAGGTTTTACGAGTTTAAGAACGAGACAAGGATAACCCGATCGAGTGGCAATCCGATCGGATAGCCATCCGATCGAAGAGCCACCCGATCGAGTGACACATGCCCTTAACCCTAAACATCCTTGAAACTTTGAATGTCATGATCGTCGAGTGGCAGCTCGATCGGATAGCCATCTGATCGAACAGCCATCCGATCGAGGCAACAATGGATCTTGGACTTATTCAGTACTTAGAACCTTTGGAACTTTGAATCTTGAAACTTGGATCGAGTAGCGACCCGATCGGATAGCCATCCAATCGGATAGCCATCCAATCGGATAGCCATCCGTTCCCCACACACCTTTGGCAACTTTGAACCGAGTGGCAACCCGATTGGATAGCCATCCGATCGAACAACCATCCGTTCCTTCATTCACTTGCCATCCCAATCGAATGGCAGTTCGATCGGATAGCCATCCGATCGAGACGATTGCTCCGACACTTTGTGCATCTCGTTATTCTGCCCGACACTTATCCGTTGTAATCTAATCAGGCTAATTCCAAAGAGCTCCCTTTGATCCAATAACAGTTGAACTGCTAAGCAATCACTGTGAGTATACTCGATCCCTTTTTGTTTTAAACTTTGGGATGTAACATGTATTCTATTAAACTAGGATACTTGAGACTTTTGCAAACTAAACTCTATCCTGCATGTATGTGAAATTTGTGATTCTTGTATTCTATTTGTGCTATGTGGACGTTTAATCTAGGGTGTGTAGTTCCGCCTTAACAATAGTAGCGCTATAGGAGATGCACCTCCCCATTATTCTCGGCGGTATTGTTAGGAGGATTCTAGTTTTCCTTGAGACTTGGGAAAACAACAAAGCATCGGGATACTTGGGCTATCACTTGTTGGACTGCGAACACTAGCATGGCTGAAACTATTTTGTTACACTGCATATGGATATGAGTTGATTTAATCTATTATGCTATTATTCAAACTTGTATACTCGCTGGTACATTTTTGTACTAACTCTATTTTAATACATGTTGCAGGCTGATAGATGCTGGAACTATGGAATCAAGCTAGGGTGATGCTTAGAAACCCACGTAGTTAATTAAACTTTGAACAATATTTGATAATTGGTGTAATTTGATACTTGATGTGATGGTTATTCGATTTAGACAATGTTGAATCCATTTAATCTATTATGAAATTTCTAGTTTCGTGGAATCTCATGAGCAATCTGAACGCTTAGTGCTCGCACCCCGATGTTTCCGCCATCGGTTGGGGTGTGACAATATCTATGGATTTGCCTCGTGTGATAGGAGATTTTTTACTATCTAAATACAGTCTCCTTAATCTCCGTCTCTCTTTAGTGTAAATTTTATAACTTTGCGTGAAAACAACTGATAAAAGAAACACAGTATATAAATATTTATAGACATATATATATATGTATCAACTACTTTAAGTATGCAAGTTTAAATAGTATGCAAAGTTTAAAATAATTAAATAAATTAACCTGGCGACATAGTCGACGCATTTTGTGAAACCATCGGCGTGTGGAACAAAATGGAAGACGAATTAGAAGTCGACGATTTGTTTATTTTAGAAACCGGTAAGCCGTGTGATACATTAGATATTTTACTATCCAAATACAATTTCGGGAGCTTACGTCTCTCCCTGCACTCGTCTTGTGTAACTGCTGGAGTTAAAACAGTATTAACATCAAAAACCAAAGAAACGATATAGTAGCATTACTTTTGTAACAAAACAAAATTAGTAAACGTTAAATCAATTAGTAAAACATCAAAAATAGTTACTATTATAATATTCTATAAATATATTATGAAATTTAATTTTTGTAAATTATCAACCAAAACAGAATATGTTAATTTTAAACTTTTATATGAAAAGATAAATGTATATAATAAAACAAATATATATATAAAACAAAACGGCGACAACAACAATAAGTCTGATTGCATGCAATTTTCTCTTGAAAGCCATATTCTCATAATGAAAGGTGTATCAAAAAGTCAAAATATCCATCATACTTGAAAATCTTTATGTCTACCCTTCCATCAAAGATATACACGGTTAGTGGATTTGTGATAAGGGTTTCAAAATTTCTCTCATTTGCATTGCTCATTTCTCCATCATACGGTTTCTAAGTCAACAAAAATCAGGTAAAGTAATTCCTTTTTTTTTCAATCTTGATGTTCATTTGCCATTTCTTGGTTGGAATAAGTTAATGAAAATGGCAATCTGTATATAGAAACGTAGATGTAACTTGTTTGGTTGACATATTTACCTTGATTCAGTTACAGAACATACATATGTTCTTAGTGTATTGACTGCATACATGTATTCGGGTATGAAAAAACATATTTAGGAAGTCATCTGAACATAGGGAAATGCTAAAAGACATTAAATATAAGATGCACACCAGGTGTTCGAACAAATGACTGTATGAAAAATTTTGTACTTAAAGAAAGCATCATTGTGTTAAAGTAAAACTTTCAACAATAGTGAGGTGTTTTATACGATTAGGTTGCATAAAAAGGGTTAGAAGTATAAGATATGGTTGTAATAAAAGAAAGTCACTAAAGTAGAATAAAGATGTAAAATGGCGAGGAATGGTATTATGAAGCTTATGTATGTTTGTCATTCCTTTAAAGTACAACAAAAAGAAAAAAATAAAAAAATTTCGCATTACTAAAATGGGTCAACGTTTTAAATGTTTCTTAGAATGGCTGGAGCTAAAAACGATGTTGTCGTCATATCGGATTCTGAAGACTCTTCGGCTGAATCAGAGGAGTTTGATGATGATGAGACTGATCCGCTGATATTTTTTTGTGCCATACACCATACGGTTTGTAAGTTCCGATAAAATTATATGTTAATAGGCGTCTAATATGTTTAAATCATTAATGGAAATTATTATTATTTTTTGTAACTTATAGCGCATACCGGTTGCAGTAGCACAGATGACAAGAATTGACGAAACCTTGAAAGTTAAGATCGTCAACAGCAGAATGTGGAGACAAAACATGATGTTAGGGCGGAGCCAAATAAAAACAGTATCAAGTACGTTGTCAAAGGCTGGGCGAAATAACTTAAAGATAACAACATAAAAGAAGGTGATCATTGCATGTTCCAGTACTTTCCAGATATTGGTGTTTTGTTCCTTACTGATGTTTTTCGCTAGTGGTAATGTTTGAAACTTTGAAACAGGGTTAAACCATAACATATGGTAGTTTTGGCTAACGAAGAAACTTAGCGTAACTTATGTAGTGTTAAAATAGTTGTTTGTAAGTAGGTTAACATGTTTGTTAGTTCCAAACTTTACATAGTTTGGACGGCTACTATGTAACCGTGTTTATAAATATCTACGTTTTCTAGTTTATATGTTATATATTGCTACATAGTTTAGGTGTTCAAGTGAATTAAAAACTATACAAAAGATATACATTTGTAACTGAAATTTAAGTATTCAAAACATAACTTAGTCAGGGGGAGTAGGTCAATACCATTGGTAATGTCTGAAAAAGGACTTTTTGAGATGCCAGTCGCAACATCTAAATAAATGACCCATAACATAAAGATCGCATTTCTGGATTGTTATTGTAGGTATACAAAATAGACTAACATCATAAGAATCCAAAAAATGTTACCTGTTGAGTTGTTTATATTCAATGGATTATTGGACGTACATGCAGATCTACGCTTGGATTTTCTTGAAGTGGCTATCATTGTAATAAAGAAAAATGAATTACATTATAATCATATATAAACAAATAAACAATGTGAAAGATAAATAAAAACTCACAGCCTGAAGTGTTTTCCTTGTTTGATTGATTTCCCAAAGAATTGGAGTCATGCTTTGAGCGTTTATACATTGCGAAAGACGTTATTGGAATAAGAAAGTAATCGATTGTTCAAACTGGCTTACAATACCATTGTAGTGAAAGGGATGTATTGTAATCTCCACTACAAATGAGATGAAATGAGATGAAGAGATTTATATGTTGTAAATCTGTTTTTTTTAAGGAAACATTAGTAATCTAAATATTTTATTATATTGAATAAGATATTAATGATTAATTTCTTAATATTGGAAAGTCAAAACTTTGATATTGAATAAGATATTAATGATTAATTTCTTAATATTGGAAAGTCAAAACTTTGAATAATATTTTTAATTAAAATTATATAACCGAATAAAGTTTATATATATATTGATTTTCCAACCTTCCAAATTTAATATACATATTATGGTTAATTCCAACATTTAAATCATCTTATATTTTAGTACTTACGAAATTTAAATTTCGTTTATATGGCATGTTTTTTTTAATATATTTGAATAATGGAAACGGATTAACATTTGACATCAAACTTTAATATACTAAGAATGTTATTAGGATGGTAGGTTTGATAAAGTTGGAAAAAGTAATACTAATATAAATATAACGTTATTTGTTGATTTAACAAATGATAATTAACGAATATCTCTTTAGTGATATAAAGATCACAAACTACAATAAATATAAACGGACGTATATAAAAAAAAGCAAAGGCTGATCAATACTATCATCTATTATTGATATATATATATATATATATGACAGACCACAATAAAGTGATTAGTAATATCATCTTCTATTGATATAACAATGAAAAACCACAATAAATATAAAACAAAATACATAGTCGGTAAAAAAGTAACATCAACTCATAACATATAACTTTTGAATGATAATGAAAGAAAAAAACCCGACGTACAATAAATAGAAATCGACGTACATAAAAAAATGCAAATGCTGATTAATAATATCATCTCTTATTGATATAACGATAACAAATGATAATAAAGATAAACCGCCACACATAGTGGGTAAAAAACCAACATCAAGTAATCAAATAAAAAGTTCTGAATATGATTGTTCAAAAAAACATAGAAAAGTTTTGGAAAATACTGAGATGACTATTAGATTCGGCACACTACTTTTCAACCTTTGGCTTCAAAAGCCCCACATTCACATTCGAATCTTCATCTTTCTCACCATCACTCTTACGCGATTTAGTTGGCGACTGCGAAGAACATAAATCCACATCATACACGGCATCCAAATTACGCTTAAGTTCATTCTCAAGCATCTTGACAGAACAGTTCATCTCAGGTGTAGAGGGTGTGGTAAACATGTTTTTGCTCAAATTAGACACCGGAGTGTCTTCATCACCAGTACGGGAAACAGAATCCTGAAAATAAAAACTAAAAAGGTAAAAAAACAATTGATAAAATAAGGTGAATGACAAAATATTGAACCAATAGTGAATTCCATAATTTGTTTGACATACCTTAACATGAAAGTTAACAGTTGCATTTGAATCAGACGGAACAACATTTAAAGGTTCATCATCAGTAGGCTGTATTTATTTCATATATTTCAATAAATATTGTAACGTGCTATAAGTTTTTATAACAAAAAAGTACAACTAACGTATAGAAGGTATGTCGAACCTGGAAAGCATCAAAATGCCTATCAAGATCGGTGATGATTGCAGGATTTTCAGTCAACTTCGACACCGAGTAGCCATCTGATTTGTTTTTTATGTTAAACGAACCTATGGCTATCTTAAACGCAAACCTCCGATTTAACAATGCCTTAAGCTCCTTGGGAAAGTTACCATCGCTGGCTAACTGTTCGATAAACATTAAGAGTATCATATTGCATAACTTCGAGACATAATTTATAAACATACCAGTTTAACATATAAACATTAAAATGTATAAAGGAAGTAACGAAATGTTATTCCCACGATATAACTTACCTCAATGTTTTTATCCAAAAGCTGGTTTGCGTTAACCTTTATCAGTTTAACAACTTCACGTTCAAACAACGTCAAAGTGACAATCCCAGTACAATCCTGAACATGTATTAGCACTTTTATCCTGTCAAAATTTTAAATAAGATTTTGTTAACAATCATGTAATATGTTTAGGATAATAAATGAATCAAGTAAATTAACCTGGGAACAGACACAACGGTCCTTTTATTGCGACGATCAGTCTGGCATTCCAAGACAGTTACTTCATCATATCCTTCACTTCCATCTTGCTTGTCCTTGCAAATAGTGTTGGTAAGGACCTTTTTGTTGCAACTTTTACATGCATTGTAAAACCATGAGTCTTCTGAAGCAAAGCTCTTAATTGTTCCCAGGATAATAACAAACTTTTGCTGTATACATAGTAGATAATTTAGAACATTCTGATAGGAAAAAATAATAGGTATAATAAATAAAACAATAAAAAATTGTAACAATACTTCGGATATTTCGCTTAATGCTCCAATCGTACTAAAGGAAACATCAGATAGATATTCGTCAGTCGTTGACTTGATAGCAGAAGAACTCAATCCAGAATAACCGGAAGACGTTGAAGCAGTAAGCTGAGCAAGGAAACTGTACAGAAAAAATAATGTATGTGACAAAAATACGTATTCAAAAGATATTATAAAAAAAAGGTGTAACACCTGGGTCACTGTGACCATCAAACAAATACCAAGCCAATGAAATATTATATTTCATACTTGGGATCTGTATAAATATGTGTATCTTTTGCACATATCATTTCTTGTTCGATTTCGGGCTTTAAATCGCTTTCTGGAAGGTTATACGCGAGCTGATGCGTAAAAATAACCAGTTTAATGCAACGAACACTCCGGAATAGTGAAATAGGCTTAACATACCTTAAATAACCTTTACATAACTTAGAAATAAGTTTCGAAGGCTTTGGTATGGCAAAATCAAGTTAAATCGCTTACAGGGACTAAAGTTGACAAACTGCGAAAGTATGCCAATTTGAACTGTAACAGACATTCCGGAACATGGCCATAAGTTAAACATACCATAAATATCCTTTACATATCTTAGGAGTAGGCTTTGAGGGGTTCGGTGTGCTAAAATAAACTTTTGGCTCATTCAGGGACTAAAAGTGTCAAAAAATGCACAAGTTTGCATTTTCGCGCATAACTTACGTTCTGAATACATCCGGACATCCAAAAATTTATGTAAGCACTAAAATATTTTATTTTAGTGTTTGGCATGAGAAAAATCCATTCGTCGCGCAATTTGGATCGTTTTTCGCGCTTATGCGCATTCCGTCGTAATTAAGCGAACATCGCAATCGTACGGCCAAACGAACCAACATCCGGAATATTTTTGAGCATGTTTCATGTCCACAATGTTTAGGCATCATTTTAGGGCCTTAAAGTTGGCTTAACGGGCCTTAAACATGTCGGAAATGGCCTTAAACACCATCAGGGACTGAAACTGTCAATATGGCAAAGTTGGTTCTGATCAGACAAGGCCAGGCGGCCCGCGTAAGTCTTGTGTGTATCCTTATGCGGCCCACATCAGTCTCCCAGACCAGATTAACTGAATTTAACAGCTGTTAACAGCTGTTTAGCACTCCTAACTCACCCACACTTGCCCTTTACTGCTCATGAGGGGCCATTTTTGAGTTACCACAAGGTTTCAACAAGTGTATGGATGAGATCATAGCACGTTATTCGATAAACGATCCTAACGGTTCCAAGAATCCTATAAATACCCATCCATCCCAACACCAAAAACCCACAAATCTGATCTAAAAGCTCTAAGTTGAAGCCATTACTTCATACCTGAGCTACTTGGATCAAGATAAGCTTTCGGGGACCCTTTGTAAGTGTTCCTTCGTTCTCTTTATTCGTTTAGCGTTAAAAGTCAAACTTTGTTTGAGTTTCTGCGTTGACCAGTTTATGGTCAATGCAAAGTTCGTTTGAATTTCATAACGTGAGCGTAATCATGATGGTTATAGTCCCTAGAGACTATACCTACTGATTACCACGTTATCAAGATTCAGTGACGAGTCGTAGTTTCGGCCAAAATGCGTGTTATTGCGAATTTTGTAACCAAACTACTCTTAGGTATCAAAACCGTTTGTTTTGATACCAAACCTGTTTTTCTAAACTTAGTTAAGCATGTTTTAACATGCTTAGCTCGTCACTTTTAGTTTAGTGCTTAAATAGGGTCGTAAGGTAAGCGATCTAAACAATCGCTTATACTTTCGAACCCGACCCGTTTGGTCGATCATTAGGATCCGACCAAACACATTAGGTGACCATAGTATATAGGGAATAACCTTCCGAGGTTATACCTTATGGTCACGATGTTTAGTTAGTTGTATGATAGGTAGTATATATGCCTTAGGTAAATTACCAAAATACCCTTTTTACGCCAAAATTCATTTTAAGCATATGTAACATAACTTTTGGTATCTAAACTGATTTGGCAACAATATTAGACATGTTAAGGCATATTTTACTTATCATAGGGCTAGTTAGGCGTTCCGAACGCGTTTCACGCGAACGACGCGTTAAAGTAGCATAAGCTACCTAAACGGGTCGTAATGGGTCGTAAGCACTTAGGTTAGGTTTCATTTTAGTATGTAGGCTTTGTTAAACCATATTACACGAGTCTCCATACTCGTTTGGTTTACGAACCCTCGTCCTATCCAATCCTCCGATTTAGGTCCGGTATATTAACATAATTACCTATATTAGGTGCCGTTTGATATCCGTGATCTCTAGCATTGTTTGGTTGGTACTCAAGGACTACTAAGCAATCTCAAGTGAGTACATAGACCCCTCTTTTACCGTTTTCAAACTGTTTTGGGGGTGAAACACATGTGCCTACTTGTTACTTTCATGCTTTTCCATGTTTTCATATCATATGCTTGTTATGTTCAATAGTACACTTATAGTACATGATTTCATTGTGTTTATGCTATGTATGCCCATTGTGGGCATATTTAGTACATAGTTTTACATTACATGTTATGCTATGTATGTCCATTGTGTGCATACTTAGTACATTGTTTTACAATACATTTTATGCTATGTATGTCCATTTAGTGCATACTTAGTACATTAATTTACAATTCAATTTATGCTATGTATGTCCATTTAGTGCATACTTAGTACATTACTTTACATTTCTGCTATGTATGTTTACTTAGCACACTAGACATTGTTTTACATTGCATTTCTGTTGCATATGCTCATCCAGCATATGAACACATTATATTACATTTTGAACCGTTGTAACCATTTGACTATGTGAACCGTCGTAACCATTTGATTATATGAACTGTTTGTAACTGTTGAACCGTGTGAACCTTTTGTATCTGTTGACATGATTTACATTTGACAATAGACATTAGACTATACATAAACATTTCTACAATTGATAAACATTACATCTTGGTGGTTTGGTTTGAGTAAGTGATTTAAGTAACAAGGCGTGTGTAATATGATACAAGCATGGTGGATACGCCGCTGGTACTTCCTATATATAAGTGCTTGTATGGTATTACATATCGTAGCGTTATTTGAATTATTTCGATTTAGACATATAACATTTTATACAAATAACATACTTTTCACAATACATTGTTTTACAAACAACTTATCTAATACAAACTCATTTTACTTGGTTATTTACCTAACCATGTATTATTCTTTTATACATATATATCATTTGGTTTATTTATCACTTTTCAAATGATTTACAAGACAAAGCAAATTACAAGGTTCATGACTAAACATTTTCTTAAACCTAAGTCATGAATTCTATTTTCACAAAACCTATGTATCTCACAGGCATTTTTATGCTGACGTACCTATTTTCACATGTGTTTCAGGATATGATGCATAGGATTTATCAAGATACACTTAGGCGGACTTGGGCCTTAGTGACAATAAAAGATGCAAGACTAGTTATTTATGTTATATTTCTTTGATTGTCAAGACATTGTAACTCTTTTAATCAATAAAACAATATTTAAATTTCCATGTGTTATGAAACAATGATTCTGTTACAACACTCCCCGACGTTTCCGCCACGTTTTGTTGTTTTACGTGGTCGGGGTGTGACAAAAGGTAATAAGATTACAAACCTTTTCTTGAAATCCAAAATCTCTTTTATTTCAGTGTTTACGAAGACTCGAGTTACAGTATACAAATTGGAGACAAACAAATTACCTGTTTAATTATAGCAACATGTAAATAAAACCACAACTTGAATAAATTAAATATGTACTTGAATGATAAGTGAGAGTGTCGGTATAGAATATACCTCCCCAAAATATGTACTTCCCAAACTGAACAACGACCACAACATTCTTTTCATCCTTATGGTTCTTCTCAAATTCTAAAATCTGATCAGCATAACAACCCCATAACGTCACGTAAATCTGACGGTGTCTACAAAAAACAAGGTTAAATACGTAAGTTGATAGTTGTAAAATACATAAAATGGGAGAAATATATAAGTAAATGTAGGTATATATAAGAATGTACTGCAAATCTTCCAGAATAAAGGTAGTCTTCTTCTCGTCTTTGCCGTTATTATGTTCACTTTTTTTCCTCTGACGGAAGACACTTAACCACAAAACCAATAACATCTAAAAAATACAAAATAATGTAATTAAAATTACATAAAAAATATAATATTAAAATATTAAAAATGAAGAACACATTTTTAAATAAAGTACCAATCGGGCTTTTGAAAGACTTGACGTCATCATCAGGGTCATCCACAACAGAATCAAATGGAGAAAAATCAAATCCCCATTCAACACCAACAGGCTCGTTGCATGCTTCGATAGTAGTGTTGTCATTTAGATTGATCTTCAACGAACTATTAACATATTTAACTTTCTGACGATTTTCACCCATCGAAGGATTACGAATAGTTAAACATTGATTTTCTTTCAGCAAATGCTCATAAGCAGTAGTGTTTTTTTGTAAAACAAATTCCTGCATTTTGGTGCCCTAAAACACAACGTTTTATAATTAATTATAAACAGTAACACATTAATTTGAAATTGAAAAAAAACGTATGCATTGGCCTAAAAAACCTCCTGGTCCATGAATATCATGTCGTAGCAATAAATCTTCCTAGGATTGTTGAAGGTAGGTCTTGTCCATAGCCGGACTATGCGGATTCTGATAGTGTAATCATCAACATTAAGATCAACATTATTAAGAAGTGTGATAGCAGCTTGTTCCATCTCTGCAATTCATGAAAAAGAACTAAGATTACTTACTTGATGATGATATACAATAATCTATGAAGAAAAGTACATGAAAAACATAATATGTTAACTCAACAATACAATAACTATATGAATTACAATGAAACCTATAACACTCATACTAGGAGATATGTATATCGAAATATACAAAATCAGTAGATGCGATGTGTATGAAACATAACAAATGAGACTTATTTATAAAAGAAAGTGAGCACATAATTTTGGTAGCGATATTTTTAATTTTAATTATAATTGTCAACCTTTACTAAAATATAAAAAATAGAGTAATCTAAATTTTTATGATTAATCAGTTTCCATAATTCTCAGACTTCCAAAGAAAGGACGAAATTTTGAAATTGATACCTATTAAGTGAGAGTTGACTTTCTATAATTAAAATGACTATAAATAGGGTAATCTTATATAAAAAGCATACTAATGTAGCATGTCAAAACTATAACGCAAGGTTTACAATCATAGTGTTATATTCTATATGTATTACTAAAAGTTCATACTACTGTTCTTCTAATAATAACAACACTTTATTCTCTCTGCAGCAAAGAGGAAGGTCAAAGCAGGAATGGCATCCTGATTATTTTCAATCATGTTAAATGGTTGATTGATTATGAGATGATAAAATAAGAATATACTTTTTGTAGAAATTATTAACATGATTAGCATCATTTACGGATGTTATAAAATTATAAAAATACAGTCAACTAAATTTGAAATAGTTTAAATATTATTTCAATAAATATATCAACTTATTTTAGGTTAATTTAGTTACTTAAAGGAATAATATCAATCACACATACATATGATTCACTTCCCTGTTTAATATTTAAATTTTGTATATATATTTTTGTATATATATATATAACACATACAACACTGAGTTATATAAATACTAATTTTTGTACATAAACAACCATGATAATATATTTTTAAAAAATAAACAGCAATCTTAATATCTGAATATATTAATTTCTTTATATCTTTAAAAGTTGTTTCTATATCGTTTTTGATCTATCATATGTTTAATGGAAATAAAAACTACTTAAAACATAGATTAAACTTTTTAGACATGGCATATTTAATAATCTGATATTATCTTATAGATTGTCATTATAGTGGTTCAAAGCACAGTTAAGATATGAAAAAAATGTAATAACTTGAAATTCAAAACCATAAACAATGTTAAAAACCAATAACCATATAAAAAGTTAATATCTACCATATGAAAAGGAAAAAACGAAACCTAAATGTCAAATAACTAATCACTACGCCTAACGTAAGGTACAACCTTTTCAACACTCAACACTTGGTCATTTTCATCAAAAGAATAGTGAACGGTGTCACCGACCTTAATTCCAGCAGATTTCATGAACTTCGACCAACGGGTTAACGCATATCGAAAACCTTCTTCGTTCCTTTCACGTCTGGTACCGTTGGTAAACTGCTCTGGCGGATCCCGATGCATAAGTCTAACGGTGATATCTTTTAAACCTTCATCAAGTTTAGCCATCCGTGAAACAGGATCAGGAAGCCTCTATATTGTTGTAAAAATAAAATTAATAATAAAGATGAAACTAAAAAGAATAATGTTTTATTACGTCAAAAAAATTTGTAACACTTAATATTTAGCAGTTTGTAAAATGATATTAAAACTTACAAAATATTCAACAGCCATACGAACAACGACCATGTGGTTGTTCATAAACATCATTTACAGAATCGATAGGTGCAACTACAGCCTGCAAATTAAATATAACATTTATTAGATTAACAATATATCAAATATATAAATAAGTAGCAAAATGTATACTTACCTCATCGACATCTACATCAGGAAAATTCATTTCAACACCGTTTTTTCCAAAAAAAATTAAATGGAAATAATTACCAAAATATTTTGTAAATAACAAAAAACAACCCGCCTCCAATTGTAACTGACTAACAATTACGTCAATACCAATGGTAAAACCGACTTTGCACGTTTTGTTGTCTATAATTACAGTGGAGGTTACATCATTTGGTGTGTAATCATAGGTTTTGGGCAGGATACATTCAGGAATGACCTGTAGGAATGATAACAAAAATAATACACAGGTTAGTTTTAGTATCACTAAAGAAAAACGTAAATACATTAAGAAAAATAAAAGTAAAAATTATCTTACATAAAACTGAGATGATGTAGGGAGCAGATATGTCCAGAAAGAGCTACCACTAACACCATCAAGGAAATATGTTACTTTGAACGTAGTAGAATCTAGGGGATTGAATACTACCAAACATCCTTTGGTTAGTCGCAAATGTATGACAACATTCGACCAACCATGGAAAAAGAATAACTTTCCTTTTGATTCGCTTAAAGAAACATTAAACATTGGCCATCCTCAATCTGTATCATAACATTTGTAGGGGCTTTATCCACACCCAACAGTTTGCACGCAACGTCAGAAGGAATCGACTAATAAAACAAACAATGAAACATGAATTATAATTATAGTAAAAATATCTTAACAATAAAATAATAATAAACTGTAGTTAATGATAACAACAAAAAGAACACAAATAACTCATGTAATAATTTATCATTTACCAGAATAACTTTGTCTGCTCGATTCATATGCCTACAGAAGCAGGGTTCTCTGATACTGATTAAAAAAATACAATATTAATAAAAATTAAGATGTTAATGTTATTGTTCAAAAAAAAATGATAACATGAAAAAAAATACAGATTCTACAAATCACAGGTTACATAAACAAACCAAATCAACAAAAAATACATTGATGAACTTTCAGCCATATTAAAAACCTACAAACACAGTTTACATAAACAAACCAAATCAGATGATATATTATAAAATTTCAAAATAACAACAAAAAAAACAATGTGACGGACATGTTATAATAACAATCCATATATATATGTATAGATTTAATATTTACAGAATCAAATCAAATAAAACATATCTATCATAAAGATAACAAGCATCATCAAAAGTAAGTTTAATTCCAAAATCAAGAACAAATGGAGGCAACCCATGATGTAACCATTCACAAACCTCATGATAATTGATGTCACAGGCAGAATCGATGAGAAATTTTCTAAAAATTGAAGATCATATCACAAATGGGTACACTTAAATTATTCTAAAAATCAAAACTTTTCTACCCAAAATAAACATAACAAACACCATCAAAGTAAATTAAATTTAAACACCAAGAACAAATAAAGGAAACCCATGATGCAATCATCCATAAAGCTCATGACAAAAAATGAAACGAAAGCATCTATCTATCATAAACATAATACACACATAATGCATATATTAGAGTCGGTCTTGGTTTTAAATTGTGCGATGCGCTCCGATGCGTTAGGCCCAAAAATCTAATGCGGAGCGCATCATGTATACGATGCGTTCTTTATCAAAATACATTCTAAAAATTTATTATACATAACAACTTATAAAAAACACTTAAACTAAAAAAAACTCATGTGATAAAAAGTTAAAGAATTGTACTTTTTGGTTCAAATTAAGCATACTAAGATATCTATATATATATATAAATGAGATGGATTTGGGCTAGGTGGCATTTGTATTTGGCCATCTTGGCTGATGTGGCAATTTAGTTTAGGAGGGAAATCATTCTAAATACACATAATCTTCTTTGCACGCGGGATCCGAAACAATTAGGTCGGACTTTTGGATCATCCACCTCCTAAAATGGATCTTATATATTATTTTGCAAAACCCTAGCAGCCTTCATCTGCATTCTTTCTCATCTCCATCAGCAGCAGGTTTTGCAAAACCATGATCCTCCTTCGTTGTTCTACGATTCAAACTCTACAATCGACGGTATGTATTAATCATTTTGGTATCTGTTATTTTGATTCTCAATTTCATCCATCTTTGATCGTTTTTTCCTTTTTTATTAATGATGTTTATACGGTTTTTCACATATAATCGTAAATTCCTTTGTTGTTCTGATTCAAAGTGCAATTGAATGATTTTGGTGTTCTTTCGGTGTGTTTAGATTAACGATACCAGATTTGATTACGTTCTCTTTTCTTTTTTTTTTCGCCACAGAAACTTCATTCTTCATCCTTTGTTCTTCATCTTTCGATCCGGATACTGAGTTTGATATTTTTTATTTAACTGATGAAATAATATGATGCCTTTTGTTTTGGGTTTAATTATATTGAGTGAAAATTGATTATTCCTTGATGTTGAGTGCAAATTTCTGATTTGAGTGTCGTGACGGTTCACGTCTTTGCCTTTTCAGATTGCGTGTTTGAATCTGACATTTGGGCGTTTATGATATATGTTTTTGCGTGATTTTTTTGGGTATTTGAATAGGTTTTGAACCTTTTGTTATGAAATGATCATTGTTTATGATATATCGATTGGTCGCATCTAGATTCTTGGAGTTTGTAGATTGTGTTTAAGAATGATCTTTCAACCGATTACTACTGACGATGCCTATAAAGTATTTCAAATTGAGTTTTGGAGTTATATCTGATACATTGTGATTTTAGCATATTAGATGTAAACGATTATTGTTTATGTGGTTGATGTTTTGAACGACTTTGGATGATTTATATGTAATTTGAATTTTGGTAGCTGATGTCTTAATTTTATAATGCGTGTTTAACAACAATTGTATTTCATTCATTTGTGTCGCTTTTTGCTATTTAAGTTTGGTGATTCGCCCCATAGTTTAAATGAATTAATGAGCAATATTGTATATAGTTGCAAAATTACAAATGTAATTGGTAATTTTTCTTGCACGTGCATTTTTCTTCAAGAGTATTTGAAAAATGTTAGTAAAAGACAGAAATCACAAAATAGAAATCTGCAGAAAGTCATGTTAATGCACTTGCTTTTAAATTGGTTGATATTGCAATTACAATGGTCATTGCTTGAACAGTCAATTTGATGTGTTAACTCTTTTATGCAAATCATAAGGTAACCAACATGACCTCTTTTACATTTGCATGTTATTGTGGGTATAGTTTATTATACCACTACTTTGTGTCATTGGTTGCATCTGTTACTGTTGCTCTCAACCATAATATATTTCCATGTGACCTTTTTATGGACCTTTAGAATTGAGAAGATCAATGGCGAACCAGACCTGGACAATGGTGTGTTTGGGCCCTTTATATGAATTTATCACTTGGCTAAATTGATTTAACCAAGACGATCCAATACCAGACTATTTGAATGGCCAAGTGTCGATCTGTTCTATCAACATTTGGATGTGGCAGAAACTTTGATAATTTCTAGAGAGAGATTTTCAATTTCTCATCAGGTTCATTTATTAATTCATTCTCCACAATATTGATGTTTATTTTCGTATGTTTTCTGAACAAATGCACACATGAATGTTGATATATCTTGACTTAACATGAGCTCATAGAAAACAATGATATTATATAAAGAACATACACAATTATAACAAGGTAAAATAATTATATACAACAACTCTGGTAGATATTTGTGTTGAATTTTGATTCATCTTGATGTTAAGATTCTAAGAAAGCAAACAATATGATCTAATATCATATTATAATTTATATGCACTACATGTGATTAAATATTTGTCACTGAAAAGGGAACCAAAAGTTAATAAAGTGCTTACAAATGTTTGATAGCCCTCTGTTAAATTATGACTTCCATTATTAATTATTATATAGAGTAAACTGCCAAAATGGTCCTTGAAGTTTGGTCATTTTTGTCACTTTAGTCCAAAACTCAAATCTTTTGAATCTAGGTCCCTGTGGTTTCAATGTTGTTGCCATTTCCATCCAAAAACAAAATCTGTTTAGATTTTTGAGTTAACATTCAGTTTTTTTCCCTCTCTTTTAATGAAGGGCAAAATGGTTAGCTTTTTTTAATTTGTTATAATAGAACGTTAAAAGACCATTTTGCCCTTCATTAAAAGGGAGGAAAAAAGACAAAAAAAAAATAAAACTGAATGTTAATTGAAAAATCTGTCTAGATTTTGATTTTGGATGAAAAGGCAACCAAATTGAAACTACAAGGACCCAGATTCAAAAGGTTTGAGTTTTGGACTAAAGTGAAAAAGTGACCAAACCTCAGGGGCCATTTTTGACAGTTTATTATATATGTGATTGTTGTTAACAGTAATGCATGTACTTTAGTGCACGTTAATGTTATATTGATATCATTAATTTTTTTTTTGTGTGGAGTTCTACTTGAATCACTTAATATTATTACTTTGATTATGTTTTAGAGATTTATTAATTGAATCTTAAAATCACTGATACATATAACATATAAAATTGACATATATGTTACGGATGAACATATAAAATTTTAAAACCTTTTTTATCTTAGTTTTTCTTTAATATAAATTGCTTCAGAACCAACTTTTTGGTAAAACTTGATTTTTTATCACTTTCCAGATAAAGTTAATAGTATACGTTGCTTTTAATTTTCTAATAATTTGAAGAATGCTTTAATGGTGATGATTGTTAAAGATCTGTGCTCAGCTTAACAACTAGGTAAAATAATGTTGTTAGCGTGAGTTTTCTTATCTTTGAATTTAATTATCTTTCTTAAATAATCTCCTTATGGTGTTTTGATATTTTGGTTTTACGTATAAGTTCGGTAATGAGTTAGTCGAAGGAGTTTTTTTTGGACCGAATAAAGGTTGTCCAATATCGAAAATAATAATTTTGGAAATAAAAGTTTTGGTCAAAAATAATGAATTTCAATTACAAACATTAAATCTTATAGATGGCGTTTGATGAATTGGATTGTTTTGTTTAGGTGAAGGTGGACATGAGAGTGGATATCACTGATATGAGGGATGTGATCTACGATGTGGCGGAGAAGATGGGTGTTGATATGGTGGTGTTGGGTAGTCATGGCTACGGTTTGATCAAGAGGCAAGTTTTAAATTTTCGTGCCAGATTAGGTAATATTAGTTTATGATATGATGTTAAATAAGGAATTTTAAGGAATGCATGAGTCGGTTTTTGGCTAAAAAATAAAGTACACCCGAAAGGGGTTACATCAAGCTTAAATGTATTGGCTATCATAGAAGTTCGGGTTCGTTACGATTTGCCATTGATATTAATCTTATTCTTCTGTTTATCATAGGTTACCGGATTATCCTTTACGTAGGAAAAAATATTACTCAGACAATAGATGAAGCTATAATGAACTTAGTTAACCGGCTTGCACAGTGGGATGACGGTCAGCTGCTATATTCTTTTTAAATATCGCTGGAATTCTTTTTATGTTTGAATTAGTTTCAAGAATATTAATAGCATACAAAGCACACAGATTATTTGTGACGTCCATATTCTCTAAATGCTATAAAAGGATTACAAAATTGTGTTGGGCTGCATTTGGAGACTGGCCAATAGTCCTCTAATGAGATAGATGAGTTGGATGTTGTACAAATATCATGCGAAGCAGTACACCTGGTCATTTGTTGTTAGTATGAGTTTTCTTATCTTTGCATTTACAATGATAAGGTTTTACTTTACACTTTGTTCTTTTAAGTCATAAATTTCTTTATTTCACAAGTGGCAGTTTTGATTTAAGGTTCATATACAAAAGTGGCTTAAGTAAAAGTTTTGGTCAAAAATAATGAATTTCAATTACAAACATTAAATCTTATAGATGACGTTTGGTGAATTGGATTGTTTTGTTTAGGTGAAGGTGGACATGAGAGTGGATATCACTGTTATGAGGGATGTGATCTACGATGTGGCGGAGAAGATGGGTGTTGATATGGTGGTGTTGGGTAGTCATGGCTACGGTTTGATCAAGAGGCAAGTTTTATATTTTCGTGCCTGATTAGGTTATATTAGTTTATGATATGATGTTAAATCAGGAATTTTAAGGAATGCATGAGTCAGTTTTTGGCTAAAAAATAAATTACACCCGAAAGGGGTTACATCAAGCTTAAATGTATTGGCTATCATAGAAGTTCGGGTTCGTTACGATTTTCCATTGATATTAATCTTATTCTTCTGTTTATCTTAGGTTACCGGATTATCCTTTACGTAGGAAAAAATATTATTCGGACAATAGATGAAGCTATAATGATCTTAGTCAACCGGCTTGCACAGTGAGATGACAGGTCAGATGCTATATTCTTTTTAAATATCGCTGGTATTCTTTTTCTGTTTGAATTAGTTTCAAGAATATTAATAGCATACAAAGCACACAGATTATTTACGACGTTCATATTCTCTAAATGCTATAAAAGGATTGCAAAATTGTGTTTGGCTGCATTTGGAGACTGGCCAATATTCCTCTAATGAGATAGATGAGTTGGATGTTGTAAAAATATCAAGCGAAGCAGTACATCTGGTCATTTGTTGTTAGTGTGAGTTTTCTTATCTTTGCATTTACAATTATAAGGTTTTACTTTACTCTTTGTTCTTTTAAGTCATAAATTTCTTTATTTCACAAGTGGCTGCTTTGATTTAAGGTTCATATACAAAAGTGGCTTAAGTAAAAGTTTTTTGTGAAAAATAATGAATTTCAATTACAAACATTAAGGGGCCGTTTGGTAGCCTCTGAATGGTCATTAAGAGGCTACCTCTTAATGGAACCATTAAGAATTTTACCAACGAGAAGGTAGAAGAATGTGACATGTGATTATTTACCATTCAGAGGTTACCTCTTAACCATTCAGACTTGAGGTTACCTCTTATTCATTCATAGGTTTTAAACCATTAAGAGGTAGCATCTGAATGATCATTAAGAGGCTACCAAACAGCCCCTAAATCTTATAGATGACGTTTGGTGAATTGGATTGTTTTGTTTAGGTGAAGGTGGACATGAGAGTGGATATCACTGTTATGAGGGATGTGATCTACGATGTGGCGGAGAAGATGGGTGTTGATATGGTGGTGTTGGGTAGTCATGGCTACGGTTTGATCAAGAGGCAAGTTTTATATTTTCGTGCCTGATTAGGTTATATTAGTTTATGATATGATGTTAAATCAGGAATTTTAAGGAATGCATGAGTCGGTTTTTGGCTAAAAAATAAATTACACCCGAAAGGGGTTACATCAAGCTTATATGTATTGGCTATCATAGAAGTTCGGGTTCGTTACGATTTTCCATTGATATTAATCTTATTTTTCTGTTTATCTTAGGTTACCGGATTATCCTTTACGTAGGAAAAAATATTATTCGGACAATAGATGAAGCTATAATGATCTTAGTCAACCGGCTTGCACAGTGAGATGACAGGTCAGATGCTATATTCTTTTTAAATATCGCTGGTATTCTTTTTCTGTTTGAATTAGTTTCAAGAATATTAATAGCATACAAAGCACACAGATTATTTACGACGTTCATATTCTCTAAATGCTATGAAAGGATTGCAAAATTGTGTTTGGCTGCATTTGGAGACTGGCCAATATTCCTCTAATGAGATAGAAGAGTTGGATGTTGTACAAATATCAAGCGAAGCAGTACATCTGGTCATTTGTTGTTAGTGTGAGTTTTCTTATCTTTGCATTTACAATTATAAGGTTTTACTTTACTCTTTGTTCTTTTAAGTCATAAATTTCTTTATTTCACAAGTGGCTGCTTTGATTTAAGGTTCATATACAAAAGTGGCTTAAGTAAAAGTTTTTGTGAAAAATAATGAATTTCAATTACAAACATTAAGGGGCCGTTTGGTAGCCTCTGAATGGTCATTAAGAGGCTACCTCTTAATGGAACCATTAAGAATTTTACCAACGAGAAGGTAGAAGAATGTGACATGTGATTATTTACCATTCAGAGGTTACCTCTTAACCATTCAGACTTGAGGTTACCTCTTATTCATTCATAGGTTTTAAACCATTAAGAGGTAGCATCTGAATGATCATTAAGAGGCTACCAAACAGCCCCTAAATCTTGTAGATGACGTTTGGTGAATTGGATTGTTTTGTTTAGGTGAAGGTGGACATGAGAGTGGATATCACTGTTATGAGGGATGTGATCTACGATGTGGCGGAGAAGATGGGTGTTGATATGGTGGTGTTGGGTAGTCATGGCTACGGTTTGATCAAGAGGCAAGTTTTATATTTTCGTGCCAGATTAGGTTATATTAGTTTATGATATGATGTTAAATCAGGAATTTTAAGGAATGCATGAGTCGGTTTTTGGCTAAAAAATAAATTACACCCGAAAGGGGTTACATCAAGCTTAAATGTATTGGCTATCATAGAAGTTCGGGTTCGTTACGATTTTCCATTGATATTAATCTTATTCTTCTGTTTATCTTAGGTTACCGGATTATCCTTTACGTAGGAAAAGATATTACTCGGACAATAGATGGAGCTATAATGATCTTAGTCAACCGGCTTGCACGGTGGGATGCCAGGTCAGCTGCTATATTCTTTTTAAATATCGCTGGTATTCTTTTCTGTTTGAATTAGTTTCAAGAATATTAATAGCATACAAAGCACACAGATTATTTGTGACTTCCATATTCTCTAAATGCTATAAAAAGGATTACAAAATTGTGTTGGGTTGCATTTGGAGACTGTCCAATATTCCTCTAATGAGATAGATGAGTTGAATGTTGTACAAATCTCATGCGAAGCAGTACACCTGGTCATTTGTTGTTAGTGTGAGTTTTCTTATCTTTGCATTTACAATGGTAAGGTTTTACTTTATTCTTTGTTCTTTTAAGTCATAAATTTCTTTATTTCACAAGTGGCTGTTTTGATTTAAGGTTCATATACAAAAGTGGCTTAAGTAATGGTTTGTATACTTCTTGGGCTTCTTTCATACCTAACCTCACCCTATTTGTATTTTATGCTTACTATCAAGTAATGTTTATATGTGCTTAACATATGGACATTTGGTTGCTCTGCTTAAATTTAAGGTTAGTAAAATGAGGATTTATTAAGCTCATGTACACTTTCGTGGTTTGGGGTAAAATGGGTATTTTAGCTAACTTATGCTATTTACGGTGATGAAGACATTCTCATATGGTTCTAATGTGGCTTTGTTAATCGTTGATGATGGTGATTGTTATGGTGGATGCCGGCGGCGAGCCGGCGGTCAAGCGGCTATGGTTCCGATCCACTTCCGACACGTTTTTGGTAAGCTTTTTTCTATTGCATGTTCTCTATTTGGTTAAGTTGGTTATCCATGAACCTTAGTCCAACGACTCATGTTGATCTCATATAGTTTGGAGAGAATGGGATAGCCAACCACTACACCCGGCGGCGGTGCGATTGAGCTGCAACGGATCTATGGCAGCGGTGACACACCCTGATCTAAACTTGACCTTATCAACTTATTGATTTCTGTTTAATTGTTCGTTAGATTGAGGAGGGAAGGCAAAGTTCTATCCTTTTCTTGGAACTGAAGTGTAGCACTCTCTACTAATCAAGAAAGAGATGAACTTCAGGAATGTATAACGATTCTGGAAGGCGTTCAATTTAGGAGCTGGGAAGTTGGAGCTGGCCGTCGGGAGCTCGGATGGCGCCTTTTCGGTTAAATCCATTCGAGCTCTCCTTGCTTGGCAGGGGCTACAAATGGATGCGAATCCTTTTATGTGGAACTAACTGTTACCCAAAAAGGTAATATTTTTGGGTGGCGTCTTAATCAGAATCGCTTACAGACTCGAATGACACTAATTGGTAGGGGAATTAAAATTCTTCTATATGCCCTCTTTGCAACGATGAGTAAGAGACAACAGAGCACTTATTCATTTCATGCGATGTAGCTTGGTGCTCCATTCCAAATGTGTTTGCCTTCCAGATTTCGGATTTGCTGAAGTATCATGAGGTGGCAGTGGAATCAGAAACAGAGAAAATAATGTTGTAGTCGGTCATCTTAACGACATGCTGAGTACTATGGAAATTAAGAAATGAGGTCATGTTTAGATCAGAGAAGATGGAGATCGGCAACCTGCTGGATGAAATAAAAGACTTTGGCTTTCTTTGGGTAAAAAAACTCTCAAGGTCGGCATCATTGGAGTGGACTCAATGGAGTAAATTTGTGTTTCTGTAATTAAATTGTACTGGTATATGTGGTTGGTGGGTCATGCCCAAGATGTAATTGTGTTTGGTGGTTAATAAAGTTGACTCAAAAAAATAAAAAATAATAATAATCAATCGTTGTAAATGGAATATGCTTTACTTTGGAGTTCACATCAGACATTCATTATGTTCTGTAGTGTTCGTCGCTGATGGAATTGCCTTTGTTTTGTAGTGTTCGCCGTTGATGGAGCTTTTAGGTTCAACCCTTTGTTCTCACCCGTTAATTCAGGTTTGGGTCTTGGCTTATAGGTTTAATCAAGTTCTTCATTTTGTTTCTGAATTTTAGTTTGTTCATTAAAAGGGGAATTTGTTATAAGATAATGGTAAACTCACCCAAGTCGTTTTCCTTATTTTTTCGGATTCCGTCGAATGGTTTAAAACCTATCAACTATATAGGTTATAGTTTTAAGTTTTAACCAATTCATATCATGGAAACGTGTCAAACAGATTAAATCGGTTAAACGGGTCAAGAGGTTCAAACTGTTCTTATACTTCTACCAAAAAAAATTAGAAAAATGTGTTTTTTTTTTTACATTTCAGCTAATAGTTTCTGGCCCTGTGTGTAAAATTCTTTTTTTAGCATCAATAATGAATCCATGTTCCATAATGTTGTCATACTCAGTTATTTTAAACCATATCTTAATATCAAGGTTGTTCCATAATGTGTTCATATCAACTTTGACCTATTTACTTATGTGTAGACATTAGAAGATACCCTTTGGTGAGATTTGTAGGATGTTTGGGTAGCTATAGCCTATAGGTAGTCTTTATGTTTTAAATTTATTGTATACGTAAAATAAATGGTCCAACCCCCTGAAATTGATTGTTTGTGAAGGGGCCGAAGCAAAGGTTCAGACGTGGACACTGTATGGTTTATGGTTGGGCTCTTATTCCAAATGTCTTTTCCCTTTATTTGGTTCACAATTCATAAATAGAAAACAATATTGGTTATCTCATTGTAGCTTTTTTGTTGGGTGTGGCTCCTGGTTTTGTTAGTCGGGGAAGGCGTAGTTGATTGGCTTCACGGGGTAAATAACTGGTCAACTGGAGTACACATCAGAAGTGTAAGAAGGTGTTGACAGCAGTGATGTTTGCGGCTATGTGGAGAGCTTGGATGGCCAAGCACAAAAAAATGTTAACGGCATGGCGACTTCATTACACCAACTGGTAGACAAGGTAAAAGAGCTGCTTTTCTTATGGGGATGGTGTAATTTTGTTAGTTAAGTCGTGCTTTTCTCCTATGACATTAGTGTAGGGTTTGTTGTTTCCCCCTTTTGTTGGAATGAGTTCATCTAATCATCTCCAAAATTTCTTTGGATTTAATATATTTACCTTGCCTTTTAAAAAAAACCCTTTCTGGGCCATGCCATGTTGTTCTACCATTTACGAACATGTTTCTTCCACTTGAAGTGTGACATGCCATTCTCTAAAATAGAAGAAATAAGAGGAATCTCCACAGAAATATTTGATTTCTGCCCTTTACAAACTCTGCAATACAGAGGAAACTGTCATTTAGAGTTGGCAAAACCACCAAAATACTTTTTTGTTCGTTCCTTATTGAACCTTTAAAATAAATTTAAGAAGTAATTTGGGAAGTTTCATACAATTTAAATACATTTCGGACAACATTTGTCACATTCAACCTATTTCTTTTTTTAGCTAATATTTTGTTTTACCAATTTGACATGTTATCTATCGACTCATTTATTTATAAAAGGGTCAAACTTTTCACATGTGATGGAAGATGCAAAATTAAAAAAAATGGCAGCATGGAGCTCACTTGAGATGTTATATAAACATTTGTGATTAATAAAATTTAAATATCCAACCCGTGAGTATTCACGGGTGATAACCTAGTTAATTATACATATCGGTTACAACTTCCTTCTCTAATGGTCCAAAATCAACCCAGCCCATTTCAAAAACCTCAAAAAAAAAAAAAAAAAAAAAACCATAACAGAACATGTCGTGCACATCATATGCATGGCACACATTTTACAACCAAGGGGCCAGTAACCTAGTATTGTGCTGCACAAAATATGAATCACTCCAAATATTCGTAAACTGAAACAAAATGTGCTAAGCAAGTTATGTCCACTGATAATGATGCATCTACTTCTGATAAACATAATACATATATATATATATACACTATACACATATTAGGACCATTAGTACAGAAACTGTAAGCACCAAATAAGAGTAATTTTGAATATCAATACATCAAAATAAAAGTAAGTCAAATTACACACTGATATGAACATAATACATGTGTGTATGCACATTTTAGGGCCAGATATAACTAAATTGTGTCACCAAATGATTTCCACTGACAATTAACAAAAATTAAAACTCTTTAAATTATAAAATCCTATTATCCTATCATGAAATCCAACAAAAGTGACCTAAAAATATACAATAATATTAACAACAACAATTTCATCCTTGAAGCAGATTACCAACAGCAGTAGCAACAGAATTAGTACCAATGATTTGAATTAAAAATACTCAATAAAAAACAACAAATTGAATTAGTACTAATGAACGCACATTACAGATTTGGTTGACATTCAACATCACATAATTAAATCAACAAATAAAAAAATGTAATTATAAAAAAAACAGAATTAGTACTAATGATTTGAATTAAAAATACTCAATAAATCAGACTGAAAAAAACATATAAACAAAATCAAATCAAATAAAAAACAATAGTTCATAACAATGATATCAACTTAAACAAATCAACAACACATATAAAATAAACAGATTAAAAAATCGAATAAAAGAAAAAAATCATCATTAACACTCGAAAATATGGATTTTTAGTAACAATGGATATAGAATAGTAGGGTTCATAAAATACAGAAACAAATCAAATAAAACATATTTTGCATCACAAATCGGATTTAGGGCTTTGCATAACCATCAATTTCTATAACATAACCATAATGTTAATAGACAAAATCAACAGATTTTCGATTACAAACGGATTTAGGGTTTCTATAACATAAACCTAATTTTAAAACAGTAAATAAACGGACGAACGCATAAAAGATGATTAAAGAAAGAATTTAAAAAACGCACCTTAAAGATTTGGAGATCGATGGAAGAAATTCTGAAATCGATTTAACAAAATGATAAAGTAGACGAAGAAGTTGAAGAATGTGTAATCATCTATATATGTAGCTTGCTTGACAAAATTCATTGTTATATGGAAACCGATTGGTATTCTTGGAAGAAGATTGGAGAGAAGCTGAAGTATCGATTTTGAAACGGCTGTATATTAATTAGGTTTTAGAAAATAGGGGAAAAGAAGAGAAGCGTATGAGGAGAATGATTTTGGCGGAAAGTTGAAAAAAAGGGGTGTCAGCATATGCCACGTGGCAAAAGTTATTTTGCTTTATTAGAAGTAGTAGATATATGTGTAAGAACAGTACATGAGCATGTCCTTGGATCGAGTTACCTGATGATAAGTGATCCAACCTTTGGTCTGCAAAACAAGACTCCGTTAGGACTCGTTACAGGAATGGGGTTATTACTGTAACCACCATCCGGCGTGAGAATAAGTATTCGTTTGTGGGAGTATAGAAAAATAGTAAAGAGAGTAGAATGAGTTTACCTTTATGACGAATTCCTCTATTTATAGTTATGAGTGACTTTTAGGATTTTCTCATATTTTGGGAAGTCGGTTAGGTGACTCCTATTTTATCGGAGATATACGCGGATGAAGATATCTGAAAATATCTTCCTTATTTATGTTTTGTCAACGATTGGTATTTGACCCGGAATGACCGAGTCGGGTCATTCCTCCACAATATGTAAAAACTAAAAGTTATTTAGTATATTTTATCAGATTTACTCACTTTGTGATTTTATTTTAAAGTAATTTAGTATATTTAATCAGATTTACTCTATTTGTGATTATATTTTAATTTATGATGATATTTTTGTTTTTAAAAAAATTATAACATGATTGTTAAGTTAGTTGATTATAGAAAGGTAATATAAAACTACACAGTAAGTTTAGTATATTTGTTCATACAAGTTAAATATTATAAAATTTTGAAGGTTGTTTTGTACTAATTGTTAAGATTTTAAAGTAGTTTCATTGTTAAAAAATACATCGTTGTTAAGACTTTAAAGTAGCTTAATTATTAAAAAATACATGAGTAGTAATTTTTTTAACGGTCAATTATTATTGTTTTTTTCTTATTGTTAAATATATTTGAGATGGTTTTGTTTAGAAAAAAAAAAAAGAATTATAATGAGTAGGTAAAAGGTAATAAAAACTATAATGGATTGATTGGAGAAAATAATTGGTGGAAATAAATAACAAAATTACTAAATTAGTTTTTATCCAATGAGATTAGAAGAGAGACACAACTAAGTTTTAAAAACACTATTTTGGTAAATATTTTTCAAGAAACACTATTTTGGTAAATATTTTAGCGACCCGATCGATGAAAAAAAAGCACATTTTAAGAAAGTTCAAGAGTATGCGCGAAAGGACATTGAGAGATGCTTTGGGGTTCTTTAACAACGTTGGCACTATTTGAGAAATCATTGTCGTGCATGTACCAAAGAAAAAATGAGAGATGCTATGTATGCTTGTATAATCATGCATAATATGATATTAGAAGACGAAGGAAAAAACAATGTCAAAATTATATACCGGACGTTGTTCAGCAATATCCGCAAGCAACAATGGCTGAAAGAGTGAACAATGGGAATCAAATACATTCCAATGTATCACATTGCGTGTTAGAGTTGGATTTGGTCCAACATGCATGGCCGGTGCGGTATATTCCAAACGAGGGTGAAGAAGAAAGGGAAGATGAAGCCGAAAGCGAAGCTGACGACGAAGTCGAAGATGAAGACGAGTATGACGAAAGCGAAGATGAAAATTAAGACCAATAGTATTATTTATATATTTTTTAATATTAATGTAATTTTTTATTTAATTTAATATTATTTGATGTACTGTCCTAAAAAAAAGAAATTAAAAATAAATAATTGAGTAATTACTTCAAGGGACATTATGGGGTATTATACCACTACACCAATTTTGAACTTTACCTCCCATAATGCCCATGTAGACTGGGATGACACATGTCAGATCATGCCCAAAAAAGAGACAATTATCTTGGTGTCCTACTACACATGATCGAGTTATCACGAAAACCATCTTGATAGCTCCCAAAGTAAATATAGAATGTTGATAAAGAGTTCTGCAAAATTAGGGTTCAGTTTATATACAATAACAAAATAATGATGAAAATGAGATATGATCTAATCCACAAAAATAGATCAATCCTCTTCAGAATAATATACTTTTGAAAGTATTTCTTTTTTTTAGTTCTTGGATGTGACACGTGTTAGCTATTTATGGGCACAAAACATGATGCTCTTTTTGCGCCTAGCAACTAGTGGATCCAAAATCCACGGGTAAGTGTTAAACTGATCATAGCATCGGCATCTTGGGTTCTTTTGAGTACGAATCCACTCATTCTTAAAGGTCGGAGTTGATCAATCGAATATAAATTACGAACATAAATTACATGCTATAAAACAAAAGACAGAAAGATATGTTTTACGCTTTGAACACGTCTGGTAGTCTTCTTTTCGATATTCAGTGAAAATGAAATTCGATATGTTACATTCAGTATATTTCTTAATGTGACGTAACATATTTTAGACTTTATTTACTTACGATGAAGCTTAATTACATATTCTTTCTTTAATTTTTCGTTTGAGAAGATGGCAAGTTTTAACACCATAATACTAGCAAATCAAAGCCGAACACCCAAAACAAAATAAAACAATGTGATTTGTAAACCGAAAGAAACCAAACTAGAAGTCTATGCATGTTAAGTTCAAACCGATTACAAAAATATGAGGCGTATTTACTCGAATGTTATTTTCTACCAAGTCTCTTTCATCATCGTGATCTAGTCATGACATCTAAACGATCTCACGCCACGTTTGAAATCATAGTAGTTCAAGGGAGCATACAGTTTTTATTGAAAACAGTTTAGATAACCAAAACAAAGTTATCATACCGTAATAATTATGCAAATTACATATGTAAATCTTGTTCCACGAAGTTGATGAGCACATCACGCGTAACCTTCCTTACATTGAATAACTAAATTGGAAACCATGAGTGACAATATAACTACCACCCTTGATGAACACAAAGTAGCGCGTTACATTGTCACATACTCGCTCACCTTTAGCGTATGATATAGAACACCAAACACCATAATAGGTACATGAATGTTCTAAAGTGTAAAGTGTCAACCTTTCACATCATTTCACCCATTTAGTCCTCACATAGTTTTTACTTATAAGGTATCTCACATAGTTTTTACTTATAAGTTATCACACTAAAAACTTCTAACTCAAAACATTGTAAAAAAAACCCACCATTCCATATCATGTATGAAAATACTTAATAAACTAATTATACGACATGAAATATCACCAAACATGTAATCAACATATCAATTTTAAGAATCTAAACGAATGAATATGTTTTTTTTTTTAATTTTATAGCATTTTTTTTCACATAAATCCTGTTTGTTTGAAGAATAGTCTTATAAGAAACTTGCATAAATTTCATAACAATAAGAAATAGTTAAAGAGAAGCTTCAAATTAATTATTGCACAAGGATGTATAATGGTTGGGGTGAATATTAAACTAATTCAACTTACGCTCACTTCTTGATCTTCAACAAATAGTTGCTTTACGAATATTCTCTGTAACGAAAGATAGAGACCACCTTTATTACTTTATAACTTCTTTCTAGCAATAACGGAGCTTGACCAAAAGTTTCGAGTGAGTGGGGTGTCATGGGACCCAATTTATATATTATATAAATATTTAGACAAAATAATTGGGGAATCCTTTATAATTTTAAAATTTTTAGACGAAAAATCAAAAATTTTATACTTCTAACCGAAACATTAAGGGACGGGTACACCCACGGATATCAACTAAGCTACGCCCCCTGCTTTCTAGTATGATAGAGATCACTTAACCCTAATCTCATAGGGGTCACCAATATATTTACAGGTAAAGGATCAAATAAAAATAATATTAACGTACGAAACGTACGCATTGAGGGAAAAAGCAAAAAGTGGCGGTGTCATTTTGGTAATTATCAGCAACTTCAAAATTACTGGGGAAAAAGCAAAAAGTGTCTTGTAGAGTAATTTTGAGCATCTGTAGAGTAATTTTGGGAAATGTAGGGTAATTATCAAATTACTCTAGTAGAGTAATTTTGACTTCTGTAGAGTAATTTTGGAAAATGTCTTGTAGAATAATTTTGTTAGCATTTAGTTATGGGGTTTAGCTTTATGGTTTAGTTTTTAGCTTTTAGTTGGGGGGGGGGGGGGGGTTAGGTTTTTGGGGGTGTGTGGGGGGGGGGGGGGGGGGGGTTAGTGTAATTTTGATAATTACCCTACACGACCAAAATTACTCTACATGAATATTTACAATGGTTTAGGTTTTTTTAGGTTTTTGGGGGGTGGGGGGTGGTTTAGGTTTTTTTTTTTTTTTTTTTTTTTTTTTTGGGGGGGGGGGGGGGTTAGTGTAATTTTGATAATTGGGGGGGGGTAGTGTAATTTTGATAATTACCCTACACGACCAAAATTACTCTACATGAATATTTACAATGGTTTAGGTTTTTTTAGGTTTTTGGGGGGTGGGGGTGGTTTAGGTTTTTTTTTTTTTTTGGGGGGGGGGGGGGGGGGGGGGGGTTAGTGTAATTTTGATAATTACCCTACAATTTTGATAATTACCCTACACGACCAAAAGTACTCTACATGAACATTTACAAAATTATTCTACAGAAGCTCATTTACAAAATTACTCTACTAGAGTAATTTTGAAGTTGCTGATAATTACCAAAATGACACCGTCACTTTTTTTACTTTTCTTTCAATTCGTACGTTTATTTTATTTTTACGGGAACTTAACTCTATATTTACAACACGTTTTTACAACCTCTATACATTCATTTACAACATGTTAATGTATTTGCAACATATATGTTAGCCTTTTCTGTTTTGATAAACGAGCTACACGATCATGTTTGAGTTTGATTTTATATGTTTCCGGGTTAACGTTGACTTCTATGACACGGGTAAGCATATGCCGCATCGACTTCCCCTCTAATAAAAGCTACATGCGACGCCAATGACCTCTAGTTCAAGTGGTAGGAGGACTTGAGTTCTTCTTTGAAGACTCAAGTTCAATTCCCATTTGGTGCAAAAAAGAGTGAGGCATTGGTGGACAGTGATAGGAGACACAAGGAAACCTGGGTTCGATCCTTGAGCCAAACGGGTTTTACTGGTAATTTACGGTCGTGCCTACGGGCGGGTGGGTTACTGGGTTTTCCCCGGAATCGGTGGTGGACGACTTGGGTTACTCTCGGAGTACTCCGTTTATCCAGTGGGTGCCCCGAGAGTGCTCGGGATTGATTTGTTGGCCGTTAAAAAAAAGCTACATGCGACATGTCAGGTACGGGTTTGATTTTATATGTGTCCTGCTACATGCAATGCTCGGAGAGAAAGATAAGGTGTAACCAATGGAAGTTGATTATATATATAGTGAAACCCTATAGGTGGGGTTTCACTATAATTTCTCATAAAATTTAAAGATGGGAAAGAAATTTGAAGATGGGAAAGTTGATGTAGAGGTGAAAATACGATTTTTATCAAATTTTATAAAACATAAGTATTGGGTGAATGAGGTTTCCACTATCAGAATATCACGACGAGATTTACGGGTTGCACCACTCAAATCCCACTATCCGACCAATTTTATTTTATCTTTAATTTTTAATTACATATTTTCATAAACTGTTGCGAAATATCATTCCTCATAATTTAACAAAAGTAGTTTTTTACTTCTTTTATTGTTTAGTCTGTATTTACATGTGTTTTGAAATCACTACGATTGCCTTGCGCACGGAAACCGCTGACAAGAATAAAAAGAAAATATAGAAAAAACACTATATATGATAACCAAAAGAAAATCAACCAAAAAAGTTGTATGGTAATAATGTTGTTCGTATGAAACCTGTGGTCAGAGATGAGTAAATGATACTGGGTACCGGTACCGAATTTCCCGAACCGAAAGATCTTAAGTACCAATTCGGTACGACTTTTTGGCGTTCCTGGTACCGGTTCGCTACCGTTTTTTACCTTCATATACAAGTACCGTAATTGGTATTTTCGGTACCAGTACCAATTTGGTATTGGTTGGCACCGAGCTCATTCATACCCTTGAAACTAAAAAAAGAAATCATTAAAAGTTGAAGAAAATCAACAAAAAAAGTTGCACGATACCGTTGTTATTCATACGACACCCGTGATCAGGGATGAGCAAATGGTACCGGGTAGCAGTACCGAATTTCCCGAACTAAAAGATTTTCAAAATCAATTCGATACCGACTTTTGGTGTTTTCTGTACCAGGCTAGTGTCGGTTTTTACCTTTATGTACCGAAAACCGTACTGGTATTTTCGATACCAGTACCGGTTGACAAAAGTTTATCTAGCTTAACAAGTAAAAATGATAATAAAACTATTAAAAAAACCATATATATTATTATAACTTTTTCTTATTTCTACTGGTCAAAACATTTGACTATTAATATATAGGATACCAGTACCGGTTGACAAAAGTTTATCTAGCTTAACAAGTAAAAATGATAATAAAACTATTAAAAAAACCATATATATTATTATAACTTTTTCTTATTTCTACTGGTCAAAACATTTGACTATTAATATATAGGAGAATTTCTAAATTCCCAAGATTTCTAATAATCCATCATCATCTAGCTTATATTTTTGCACTTTTTTATGTTTTTTATTAATAATTTTTTTATATTATAGTTGATTATTGCATGTTTTCTATACATGTTATCCTAAAACGTTACTAGGCGGTGTAAGGTAACGCCCTCAACCACTTCAACTGAGTGGCATCAAATAAATCAAATTAAATTAAATCCAAACACCACAAAATCTAAAAATTTATGCCAAAATTAGAATGTTGGTAATGATCGAAACCCACACACTTCATCTTCCCTACCACTACTTCTTTCGCCACCTCCACTAGTTGGTTAGGATTGTTTGAGACCAGATCTTAGGTTGAAGATCGAATAGTGAGTGTGCATTTGGTGGTGGTGTTCAGGGTTTGTTAATAAAGTGGATGAAACCAACAACTTTTTTAACCACAAAGACGCTAATGCGGGAAAAAAAACTTTTTAGATGAAAGTGGGAAAAGTGATCAAATTATTGGGACGAAAATCATAGTTACTCTTGTAATAAACTATATGCACTTTACCAGACATGTATTAGATTTGGTATGAGAAACGATTTTACAATCAAGTATGATACCAGAATTACTAATACCCATCCCGTTATTAATTCTAGAAATCTAATTGCTGATTGTTGATACGTGTTAACAAAATCGAACCATAAAGAGTAAAAAGTTGATTTATGATTGGAAACCCTAACGTGTTCATCATATTGTAGCTTGATTTTTTTATTGATTTTTGATTTTTTACGAGAGGGTTTTTCTTGAATTTTAAAATAGTTTTCCCATCTAATTACCCTTTTTAATCATATATATATATATATATATAGGGGATTGCTAGAATGAGAACCACCACGAGTTATGAGAACCACGAGAACCGCGTCCCGCGGGTGGCCGTTGGCGACGAAATTTTTTTTACACCTAGATCCGTATATTTTAGCGGGGGGTTTAAATTTTCGGTTCAAACGGCGCGCCCGATGGGGTAGTTTTTTTACGCCCAAAGTTTGGGTTTTTTTAATTTTTTTAATTTTTCTTTTTTTTTTACCAAACTTTGGGCGTAAAAAACTACCCCCTCGGGCGCGCCGTTTGAACCGAAAATTTAAACCCCCCGCTAAAATATACGGATCTAGGTGTAAAAAAAATTTCGTCGCCGACGGCCACCCGCGGGGCGCGGTTCTCGTGGTTTTCATAACTCGTGGTGGTTCTCATTCTAGCGGCTCCCTATATATATATATATATATATATATATATATATATATATATATATATATATATATATAACTAACTCGCACACTCACTAATTTCATTACTAGAGTTTTAAATTTACATATTTTGTTTATTGTGAGATTAGAAATCTAGAACCTTTAACTGTAACACCCCGTGTTTCGAAAGTCAAAGTCAAAATCAAGTTTGACTGTTTTGACTTCTTTGACTTATAGAGAATCTATCTATTTTATTGCTTTAACTGTATTATGTGGAGTACTTATTAATAATCGGGGTTTTATCGCTATCTATCGCATGTTTATCGCTTATCGCATCGCATCGTACTCGCAACTCGAACTTACGCGCTTTGGATATGAATTTATGTGTGTGTGCTTTTACGTGTTACTTGTGCATGCTTATTATTTATGTTATGTTGTGGTGATCAATAAAAAACGCAATCGAAACTCAATCGCAATCGAATCGCAAACGCTAAACGCAAGAAAAGTAGGATGATTGTATGTTAGATATAGTAGTTGGGATTAAAAGTAATTTGAAGAGGAAACTCTATCGCATCGCAACGCTCGCATTCGCAATCGAAACGACAAAACTCGTCGTCCCGAACACTCGAACCAAGTGGCTAATCGGCCAAGTGACCAGCCGATCGGCCAGCCGTTCGATCAGGCTGCCACCCGATCGACCAACCCTTTCCACTTTGGGAAACCCTATAAATACTCCTTCATTTCCACTTTGGGAAAGTATCGGCTCACTCTTTCTCTCCACTCGTTCCAGTCACCTTTTCTTCGATTTCTCGCGATTCCGGTAAGATCTAACCTAAATCTTGTACATTCTTGATCTACACGCACTCCTACACCTTTCTATCTTTTGAATCTTAACTTTTAACCGTGAAATCATCAAGATTCAAGGTGTTCTAGGATGATGTCATCATGGTGTTCTTAGGAACTTCATGTTTTGGCTTCAATCCACCAAAAACAACCTAGATCTAACCGATTTCCACAGAAATAAACAAGCATCTTTCATGGATCTGCACATTTTCATGGTGAAAAAGGATTGAAAGATGGTTTCTAACTTTCTTTCAACTCTTTTACACTCAATGAACTTAAAACCGATAGAATCGGAGCGTGTTCTAACCTTCTACTCTTTCTTGTTGATGTGTTGGTTCGAGATCTGGATTCTATCCACGAGATTACCGATTTCGGATTGAACATGGAACACCGTCTCGAACAGTTAACTGGTCGGATTTGGGTGATTCCTGTCCGATCAGGTTACTAAGTCGTGACAAGGTTTCTGTTGTTTAATACGTTATCAAATCATCTCGATAAAACGACAAACTATCAAAATAACCAAGGAAGAAGAAGAACAGGTCGACCAGGTTGGAGTGTCGCCGGATCGGACTGCTGTCCGATCGGATGGTTACCCGATCGGGTTGCCACCCGATCGGCTTGTACCTTGGCCCCACTTTTAACATCTATTTCAAACATTTGAAGTTGTGAACGTTGAACGAATTACTGTTCGATCGGATCACCACCCGATCGGATTGTCACTCGACCATATAATGCTCTGACTTCAACACTTAAACAATTTTCAACATGTTCAATGCACCAGGGTTGCCACCCGATCGGACTACCATCCGATCGGGTGACAAACTGCTGTGAACATGGTTCCCGCTGAAGTGTCCAACCAAATCGGTTCGTCGTCCGATCGAACGGTCGTTTGATCGATCGACCTGAAAGGTAGAGATACTTCTATGTTTTTCAAAATCCTACAACGAAAACTTCAAAAGTCAAACCATCATACACAAACACATCCATCCCAAACGAGGTAACAGTCCACTCGAACGGTCACCAGATCGGACGACCGATCGAACGGATTGTCACCCGAACGACCAGCCATCCGATCGGACTGCCATCCGACCGGACTGCTGTTCGACCCACTGACACTCTGATTCATTTTACGCGTCACTTATCGTTATGCTATCGTTCTAATCAGGCTAATTTCCGCTCTAAGCGCTCCCTTCAATCCATCAATCGCTGTGAGTATACTCGAACCCTTTTTGCTTTACGCACCTTTGGGTGTTACATACGTTACTTATCCAAATCACATCGAACACACTACGCAAATACTTTAGCGCTAACCGTTTCCGCATGTATTACGTGACTAAATGAATGCTTGTTTGTTATGTCTACACATGGAATGCTGTCTACCTGCCTTAGCAACGGTAGTACTATTAGTTTGGACTCAGCGCCTGTTCACTCAGGAGTTGTTAAGGACAATTAGTTACATGGCTCACAGTGGTGAGTGTGTATCGCGAACTGCCTTGGGCAGTCAACCCGCAGTCATTGGTATCGATAGGTTCATGTCGATAACTAACATGCCTCATTTCATTCTGTGTACGTGCTGGTTATGCGTAAACGATTTCGAACTTTACTATATCTATTAAACTTGTATGCTCACCTTTACACTATGTGTATTGACTTTTACTTTAACGTATGTGACAGGTGCTTAGGATGTTTACATGCTTTGCTTGCTATGAAATCGAGGCTAGGAAAGACCTAGATCAACAATAAAGTGTCTGTATTAAAAATCTGAGTTGTCGGAACAGAACAATTTGACTAGATCTTGTCTGTAATAATTATGTTATCTTTTTATGACTTGGTATGGGACATGTTGCTTTAAATAATTGGTAATTATAGTTGTTATGGAAACTTCTGGACAATCTGTTTCGCTCAGTGCCACGCCCCGATGTTTCCGCCATCGGTTGGGGTGTGACAGATTGGTATCAGAGCCATAACTATAGGGAATTAGGCGAGACTCGACCCAGTCCAGGCCGATGTCTTAGAAACGACCTAGTCTATAGTTAGGTACCAACATACCAACTTGTGCATACCCTGTAGGGGTCATGTACGAGCCTGCCTGCTATTCTCGCACATGTTACACTATCACTGCACTCTATTATTTCAAAACGAACAAGTGTTAGGATCGAGAATAGGTGTGAAAGCCGCAAACTCTCGACTAAATCACCTGTTTGACTCACATTAATTCTATAAACACGAGAAATTGCGTTGAACCAGTAGTGAAATCCGTATTTTAACGCAAGCTTTCGTCGCTATTTTTATCAAAACAGGAACAAAGTTGTTAAGTCAGGGGTGAAACCCGAACCTTGACGACTTAATCCGCCCTAACTTGTTTTACAAAGCTCTCATCAAAGTCTCGACGGCTCCAACGACTTGAAGTCACGCTGAAACCAAAAGGATGCGTGCCCTTCGCCCAGATTCAAGGCAAGAGCACAGTCCTAAAGGTCAAAGTGTGGACTGAAGGACCTTGAGAATAGTCGAACCACTTTGAATAGTCGATCTCTAATAGCCTCAGACAATCTATTTCTTGATTTTGTGTGTTTTGATTCTGAGCCGCAACTGCCGACTCTGATATTTGTCGATTTTATGTGTTATTGTGATTCATCTGTTTATGTGTTGCAATTTTTTTGTGCTTATTCGCTTTTCGCTATCGCTTGATCGACACACACAACTCGCACTGCACCTCTATCTCAAAACGTTAACAAATCGCTACCTACAGATAATCGCATGCTATGTAACTCGCCTATACTATACACAATGATACCCGCTGTGAGCAGTTCCTCGCAACAAAAAGCTCGCAAGCGTAGGACTTTGAATGATAGGTTTCTGTATTCTGATTGTCTCTATGTGCTTCCAGGTGAACTACTTGATTATATGCCTCTACGTGCTTATGTGTTTATGTGCTTATGTGGTTCCTTGCTTACGTTCCTATGTGTTTAAGTGATACATGATTGTGTTCCTGAGCTTTATAACGAATCGCTAGACTATACTAGGGGAAATAGAAATTTGTGTTGAGTCCTGTGGCGATGTCTGTTGCAGACAATGTCATCATCTGGATCTCGCGCTACCCAAGCTGCTCCCTGAAAGCAAGTAGATAAACGCCTCGCCGCCATGCTTACTAAATAGATGGCAAAAGTAGTTCCGCAGATCGTGAGTGAACTGTACGAGAATATGAGCAAATCATCTGAGGAGTCCCGAACTGAAGCTCCCAAGACTACTTTTAGCTTCAAACAGTTCAAGGCTTGTGGGCCAAAGGAATTTACTGGCGAAGGCGATCCTACGGTTTTATTTCAATGGTTTGACTCCATCGAGGTCACCCTACGACAGAGCGGTTGCCCCGATGACCTCCGCACTCTCAACGCGACTGGCGTCTTCCAATCCCGCGCTTTAGAATGGTGGACGGCTGAGAGGAACAAACACGGAAATGATGCAGCTTACGGTCTATCGTGGGACGAGCTCAAGGAAGTCATGCTGGAAGAATTTTGCCCTCCTCATGAGCGTCAAAAGTTGGAGAACGAATTCTGGCATATTAAACAGAAGGTGGAGACAATGCTGCCGTGACTGCTCGCTTCAAGCAGCTCAGCATCATTTGTCCTGATCAAGTGAAGACTGCTGATATGACGATCAAGAAGTACATCCGCGCTCTGCCGGATTGTGTTGCACATTTTGTGCATGCTTCCAAGCCAGCGACGATCGAAAAAACTTACTTGCTTGCCGCGGAAATCAATGACAAGCGAGTAAAAGCTGGTTTTTGGAATAAAGCTACGAAGAACCTGCATCAAGCTACAACCGCCGCACCAACCGCTGAGACAACCGCCGCAACTCCTCAGTCTTCAAAAGCCTCTCGTCACAAGAGGAAGACCAACAACAGCAGCTCCAGCAACAAGAACTGTGCTGTCTATGACAACTGGCACAAAACCGGTAATTTCCGTACAATTTAATTAATACTTAATGACTGAAATTATGTGCTTAAATGTCAACATTGTTTGATTACATGATATACTTGTGAATTCATGCACGTTTTATACTACAAGAAATTGCTTTATGCATTAATGATAGCGTTGCGTCAGAAATACTAGTAAACTCACCGGTAAGACACATTGTGTCAACAATTCTGCAGAAAGCAGTCAGACAATAAAATTGGAGCCTAGGTGTAGGTCCAACATCAATAATACATTAAAACCCAAAAGTACATACAAGGGTTAACATACAAACTTTCCGGAAGCTAGAATATGCACTAGAAAACACCCGAAACGCACTTTAAGTGCAGAATTTTACAAAATTCAGCTATAATCAGCTTTTTAACATATAAATATTATGCAGAATTCATGTTTTATTATCCAGAATACCCTCCTAAGTGTTGGGAATTAAAAGGGTTACAAAAGGACACTAAACGGTGCAATTTAGCACTTTAACGAACCGGTATTTAACCGAACAACCGGACATTACCCGGAACATCAAAATATTACTAGAAGCATTGTTTTAATGTTTCTGAACTAGTTATGGTCCCCGAACACCATAACACCCCTTATAACATGATAACACATCAAGTCCCTAAAAATTACACATGAAAGCTAACTTGTTTATAAAATTAGAGATTGGAAAGTTGCACTTTACCCCCCCCCCCCCATATAGTGGACGGTCATGGGGGCCCCACTTTTGATTTTTTGAGATCTTGCTAAATCCTTCAAATCTTGCCAAGATATATTTAGATATTATGTGATATTACTTGGATTCTATAAGATTTATAAAGATCTTGGAAGATATGGCATGCTTATAAATATCACCACTTCACAACACTCAACACCCCATCTCACTTACTCTCTCTCTCCCTCTCGGCTCACCTTAGTGCCGCCACCACCACCTTGCAACCACCATCCATCCATTCCAAACTCATTTCAAATTACTAGAAGGTGTTTCATGAAGCTTGTAGAACTTGAAGAAACTCCATAGCTTGCTTTCACCCATCATTTTCATCATCTTTTTCTCTAGTGATCTTCCCTAGCCATTGAGCTAGTTGTAAGCTTCTTGCTACTAGCTTCTATTTCTTATTTTGTTGGTTAAAAAGATGTACATTGTTATAAATCACAAGAACACTAAAAGAACATAAACAAGAATCATAAAACATAAGCTTACATATGATGATTTATGGATGAAATGAGGTTGTTAAATACATGCATGACACTTGATTGTTATTTACTTAAAAATATGATGTTGATCATCATAAGGGGCTTGCTAGATTGTGATTAAACACATGATTTAGCAAGTTAGAGGATGATTATATGATAACACAAGAAGATCATCCTCACTTATGAACATGAACTTGAAAATAAAATGATTTCTTGAAAAACCATAAATAAAGTGAGCTAGTAAACTTATAAATTCAAGATTCATGAATGATTTTTCCAAGAAAACCAAATTCAAAATTTTTTTTTAGTAGAACTTGATTCTTACTTAAATGTACACTATTTTTGGTGAAGAAATAAGTGTAAGAACATTTTATTTACAAGAAGAGTTCAAAAGAATAATTTTTGTAGAATATGTTTGCAAGTTGTAAACACCTAGTTTCTTGAAGAATGAGATTTATAAAGTAATGAACGCACTTTAAAGGGTAACTAAACCTACTAAATAACATGGTAAATTACTACAAGTTTTTACAAAAGCTTCAAGTTCATGATATAGTGTAAAATACTTGATTTTGACACTCGGTAAGTGTTGAATGAGTTGATGATTGTTGTGATGATTTTAAAAAGAAAATAAACACATGTTTTGAAAACATGGGAAACCTCCATTTTTAGGGGAAACTCTGTCAAAATTTCTATAAATTTTGACACTTAGAAAATATAAGTTTTGGTGAAACTTATTCCCTAAAAATATTTACCAAGGTTTCCCTAAGTTTTTATGTAAACTTCAAGTTAAGAAATGATGATTTCTTCAAGATAAAATTTGATACTAAGTATGTATATTTTTGAGGAAAAAAAATATATATTTATTGATCACCAAATTGTGTGCTAAGTGTATATAGTATGTATTACACGTGATAGTGTATTAGGACTTGAAAATACAATAAATACTCCTAAGGAGTAGAAAAATACAAAAATACACATACAACATGCTTAGACAAATACAAGAAAAATATATTTATGAAAATATATTACTTGATAGAATAAATAACTTGGACAAGTTATGAACATGAAATGAAGTTTTTGGACAAAATACATAATTCGGGTGAAAAACACAAGATACTTATATTTATTTTTGAGAAAATAATATAAGTAAGATACATAGTTAAAAATATAAATTATTTTTAACAACAAAGAACAAATACATAAAAGATGGTGACTTGTACTTGTGCGATACAAGTCTAGTGACTAACGTTACTAAAACACGTATAGGTCACGACGCTATATAAACAAACCCGGTGAAGTTTACGGTGCAAGAAACGCAAAGTTGTGAGTTCATGCTCCCCCTTTTCTTTTAACTGTTTTCAGTTTTATAACTTCGGGGGTGAAATACATGTTACAAATGTTACAATGTTTACAAATGGTATGATGAATACAAGAATTGAGAAATGATACGAGAAATGATACGAGAATTGATACGAGAAATGATACGAGAAATCGTGTCACGAATAGGGTACCATAAGCACCATTAATCAACAATATACCTAGACCGCAAAACAAAAGGTTAGATCTAACGGGTTTTTGGGCTGCCACACTGTTGGTGAGAACGAGTACCGAGTAGTGCTTTTGTGTCTCAGTCGTGAATCGACAACCAGAAAAATGCCTATGGTTTGGATGCTTCCTATGTCGTGTCACATGTTAATGGCCTTGCAACCCATTAACAACCTAGATACATACAGAAATACTTGATTTATACAAGATACATACCATGTTTTCATACAAAGATACTTGATACATACAGAGATACTTGATTTATACAAACGTTCAATACAAAAATTGCATGAATTCACACCAACATTATGTTGACGTTTTTCCAAAAACTCACATGTATTTCATGTAACTAAAGTGGATGTGCGCGCGGTCTTACTCTTGCTCATGGATGTTGTTTATGTTTGTCTTTGAATAAAGTTGTAATCTTTTCAGACAATATGCTATCTTGTGATGTAAACACTTAAACCAAGTTTTCAGTTATGAAATGTTTGGTATTTGAAGTTATTTTATGAGCATGTAGTATGTTTACCTTTCGTATGCAATGAGAACCTTTCATGATCACACCTCGTGCTTCCGCCTTAGAAAGGGGTGTGACAGATTGGTATCAGAGCTGCGATTGTAGTGAACCAGGATTCCTTCTCGAGTCTAGACTACAATCTCTAGGATCCTTTCACGAAAACAAGAGTCAAGAACAGACACTACGAGACTTAGGGTGCACTGGAGTAGCACTTGTATGTGATTAAGAATTACTTGCAATTATGTGTGATAATTGATATATACATATACTAGAAGTAGAATGTCACAAGTATACGTGACTTCATCTTAAAACAATGGCCTATCTGAAGGAAGAGATACGAGGATGAAACGAACTGTGCGGACTGTGCAAGGAGTTACGTAATTATGGATGCATACATAATTACGGAATTCAGTGCACAGAAACCACTGCAAGTCTTGTCACGTATAGATTCCCTCAGTGCAAGAAAAGGTCAAACATGAACACCCTTCCCTCAGCCTATTAAACACTCTTTTAAGAGTAGGGCTCTTCACGAGCCGAACCGAACCGATCTGACCTTTGCTCGTGCTCGGTTCGTTTACAAACCGTTCCGAACCGAACCGAGCGTTTTTTCAACCAAGCCAAAGTCGAGCGAGTTTCTTTCGAGCCAAGCATTTTTCGAACTAACGTCGAGCGAGTATCGAGCGTTGCAGAATAAATAAGGAAAGTGACGATGGGAGTGCTAGTTATTAGAATAAAGTGTAGTTTTCGTCCCTGGTGTTTCGTCCAATAGAACACAAGTAAAAATTTAACAAATAACAAGGAATACAAAAACACTCAACTAGGTTCTACCGAGATTAACTAAGCGGGAAGATAAATCACCGACCGATTGAAACATACCCTTGTTCTATCTGAAGTTTGAAATTGAATTAATCGATTGAAGCAAAACCTTGACGAGTTGGCGTCTTGGCGAGTGGAGATGGAGAAATCAAATTACGGTGGCCAATGGGGGGTTTTGATTAGGGTCTTGCACTTCTGAAGCAAATGGCGGGTTGAGACTTGAGTATTGATCGACACTTCACATTTTAGTATTTGAAATTTTGACTCAATTACTCAAATGGACATTTAAGTATTGGATAATGGATTATTGGTATTGGATTTCAATTCTAATTACTTAAATGAGCTCTATTTGGATCTTGGACCAAACATTGTTAATGTTGGTCTCTAGTCATTTCATTAAAAATGATACACACAAACATATATATATATATATATATATATATATATATATATATAGGGAGCCGCTAGAATAAGAACCACCTCCAGTTGTAAGAACCGCGAGAACCACTCTCAGCCAATCAGATTCAGCCACTAAAAAGGGTATTTTGGTCTTTTACTACCAAATGTCATTTCCATTTATCTCTCCTCATTTATTATATGTCAGATCATCTCTCTCTCTCATCTATTTAATGAATTCAAAAAATCATTTTCTCATTTCATTGTCTCTCTCTCTCTCTTGAAGTTGCAGAACTTCTTTGAAGATGGATGTGTGATGAACACCTCTGTTCCTCCCCCACCCTTCGATGAACATGCAGCCGCCACACCCCCACACCGGCGACCCCCAAAAACCGTACCCACTCCGGCGGCCCCCTCGTTTCTCCGGCGCTCCCTCGTTTCTCCACAGTAATTTCCGGCGGTGGTTCCTCAGTTCTTCAGTGGTGGTGGAACACGAAGAGAGAGACAAAGGTAGCGATATTTTCTTTGTGTCTCTGTTTTAGGGGTTTTGTTTGATGTTTTTTGGTTCTGTATTTTTTGATGTTGTTTGATGTTTTTTTGGTTCTGATCTTGATGTTTTTTGGCGGCGGTGGCCGGTGAAGGGGGTTTGTTGTGGTGGGTTAGGGGGCGGTGTGTCGGCGGAGGTGAATGATGGGTGGAGGGGTGGGGTGAGGGGGTGTCTCTGTTTTTGGTGGGTGCTCGATGTCGGAGTTAAAACATTGGAGGTGAATGATGGGTGAAGGTGGGTTTTTAATTTTGGTGAATTTGGGTATGAATCTGGGTTTTGAATCTTGTGGGTTTGTCTTTGTGGGTTTGAATCTTGTGGGTTTAATTCTGTTGAATCTGTGGAATCTGGGGTTAAAACATCGGAGATAAAACTCTGTTTTTGATGCGGGGTTGATTCTGTTGAATATGGGTTGATTTCTGTGGAAACTATTTGAATATGTTTGAATGATGTTCTTGGTCCTTTTGAATGTTTAAATCGGTTGAATATGGTGCCTTTATTTGAAATCGGCTGTGATGATGCAAAAAAAAAAACGTTGATTTTGATGACGATGGCGCGGCAAAGACGGCGGAGGGTAGGTTTTTTGAACCTGCAACCCCATTTTGCAGCCTTTTTTATTATCGGAAAATCTGAGCCAAACCCTTTTTTTTTTCGAGATACGCTTTGTTTTGATGTTGTTGCCTTTTTATATTTTTTCCCTAGTCGATGACGATAACAATCTATCTGAGACACCTACCGAGTTTGTGTTTTCTGGGTGCGTTCGTGTTGCATAAAAATGTTTTTGTAAAAAAAAATTGTTAAACCGTAAACTTTTTAACGTAAAACGTAAAAAGTTTTTTGTAAAGCGTAAAAAGTTTTAGGTAAACGTAAAACGTAAAAAACCGGCGCGTAAAACGTAAAAAAACGTTAACGTAAAAAACCGGCGCGTAAAACGTAAAAAACATTAACGTAAAAAACCGGTGCGTAAAACGTAAAAAACCGGCGCATAAATCGTAAAAACGTAAAAAAATGTTAACGTAAAAAACAGGCGCGTAAATCGTAAAAACGTAAAAAACCGGCTCGTAAAACGTAAAAAACCGGCGCGTAAAACGTAAAAAACCGGTCGAAAAAACGACGCGAAAAAACAGAGCGTAAAAACAGGGCGTAAAACGTTCCGTAAAGAAACGCTCGTAAAAAAACGGGGCGTAAAAACGCTCGTAAAAAAACAGGGCGTAAAAAACGGTTTTAAAAAAAATTATCATTAAAATCTGAATTTAAAATATTTGTTTAATATAAAATTATGTTTTTTAATAAAAACTAATTAAAGAATAGGACAAAAAAACAATTAAATATAATATATATAAATAGACAAAAAAAAGTAATTTTACTTAAATACCCTTTTGGATTATAATATTAAAAAATAATAAGACAAAAAGCTTTTAATATTAATATTAACTACTTTTAATCTCATCCATCCATCTAGTTGATCTAAGGGCTAGAAAGTGGTTCCCATGGTTTTTACAACTAGAGGTGGTTTTCATTTTAGCGATCCCCTATATATAATATATATATAGGGTAAGGATAGTGTAAAAAGGGCCTAAAGTGTGAGAAGTGTATTATAACACTATATATAATACTATATAACACCATATAAACACCGTATAACAATATGTAACACCATATAATACCATATAACACTATGTAACACTATATAACATTATATAACAAATATAGCACTATACATCTATCATAGACATGCTATCAGACTACCTATAGTGTTATATTTGTTATATAATGATATATAGTGTTACATAGTGTTATATGGTATTATATGGTCTTACATATTGTTATACGGTGTTTATATGGTGTTATATAGTATTATATATAGTGTTATAATACACTTCTCACACTTTGAGCACTTTTTACAGGATCCTCTACCTATATATATATATATATATATATATTAAAAAATAAATCGAGCCAACCGAACCGAACCGAACTAAGCGGACCTTTGCTCGTGCTCGGTTCGTTTTCAAACCGAACCGATCCGAACCGAACATTTTTTTAATCGAGCTGAATCGAACGAGCAAATTCCGAACATTTTCCGAGCGAGCATCGAACGAGCGCCGAGCAATTTGAACAGCCCTATTTAAGAGTAATGATTTTGGGTATAAAGACATGAACCGCCAATATGAAGTAAGATATTTGTCTTTTACATATATTAAACTTGTACTTTGGGGAGATGTAACCCTTATGCACTTTGTGAATCTTGCAAACAATAATGTAACAAGTTGCCCTGATATGTGTAAAGACTCGATGAATATCTTATGACACAACAGTATTTATCTATTTATGCACGCTTGTTGCTGTATGAATTGATACGTTCGGCGGATTGTTTGATGTCACTCATGTGGTATATGCCTGTATATATATACTACTACTGTCTCGTATGACGATATCAAACAGAATGTCTAATCCTATTGTGTTGTGTTCTTTCAGAACATGGCACCTAGGAAAATTGTGAACAATCGAGATTCTGATCAACCTCCTCCTCCCCCGCTGCCAAGGACTGCTGAAGAGCTAAACGCCCTACTGGAGGAAAGAATCTCCGCAGCTATCGCCCAGTACGAGGCGAGCCGTACTGAACAAAGTGGAGGACCAAGCAATGCAAGACGTAATGGGAATGGAGATTCATCTGGAGGAAACGCAGCTCAGGGCTGCACTTTCAAGCAGTTTCTCGACTGCAAACCGCTGAACTACGACGGCACTGGAGGTGCAGTGGCATTTGTACACTAGACGGAAAAGACTGATGCCACTATCCGTATGAGCAAGTGTACCGTAGATCAGCAAGTCACATTTGCTACTGGGTTGTTCGTTGATGAGGCTTTGACTTGGTGGAATTTGCAAGTCCAGACTCTGGGTGATGATGCTGCGTACGGCATGATGTGGGATGAGCTAAAGGAACGTATGAGAAAAGTACTGCTCTCGTGCGGAACTCCAAAGGTTGGAGACTGAGTTCTGGCACTTGACCATGGAAGGTGCTGACATTACTGGTTATACCCGAAGGTTCCACGATCTATCGAGGGTGATCCCCTACATGGTGACACCTGAATTTAAGCGCGTTGAACGCTACATTTGGGGATTGGCCTCAGAGTTTCGCAGCATGGTAACTTCGGCCAAACCTGAAACAATCACAGAGGCTGTAACTCTGGCTGTCAGCCTTACTGAAGATGATGTCCGTATGAAGAGGTTGTCGCTGAACCCTACTGAGGAGACCGAGACGCACGCTGAGTCGTCCGGTGACAAGAAAAGGAAACATGCAAACCTGAATCAAGCAACCCGCAACAACAACAAAGGTTCAAACAACAAGAAACGTGACACTAACCCACCTAAGGAGGCGAGAACCTTTGCGCTGCAAAATGACACTGCAGCCAAAGGATACCAAGGCACCCTGCCTAAATGCCAAAAATGTAAGTATCATCATGAAGGAGCTTGTCGCATTCCAAGATGCGACAAATGTGGTAGGTTGGGTCATCAAACAGAAGACTGTTGGGGAAAAGGAAGGAACGGAAATGGAAATCGCAACGGTGCTGGTAATAGGAATGGTGGAAATGGAAATGGCAATGGTAATCGGAATGGGAATGGAGCTGGGCAAAACCAAGGATGCTTCAGTTGTGGAAGCAAAGATCATTTCATAAAAGATTGCCTAAGGGGAAACAATGCTCAGGCTCGAGCATTCGTGATTGGAGCAAGGAACGCACGCGAGGACCCTAATGTGGTCACCGATACGTTTCTCGTTAACAATCACTTTGCATCCATATTATTTGACACTGGTGCCGATTTTAGCTTCATGTCTGTGGAATTTAAACGTATGCTTGGGATAGAATCTAGTAGATTAGATATTCCTTATTCCACAGAACTAGCCAATGGTAAACTTGTTGAATCGGGCGAAGTAGTTAGAGGTTGCGCATTAGAACTTGGTGAATGAAGATTTAACATCGATCTCTTACCTATTCAATTGGGTAGCTTCGATGTATTGGTCGGAATGGACTGGTTGTCCAAGAACAAAGCTGAAGTTATTTGTCATGAGAAAATCATTCGCATCCCTTTGGAGAATGATGAAACTCTCATTGTACATGGAGAAAAACGAGACGCGCCTCTGCGAATCATCAGTTGTATGAAGGCACAGAAGTGCTTAAGGAAAGGATGTGTTGCTTTCCTAGCGCATGTTGTAGATAAGAAGGCTGAGGAGCCGAAACTCGAAGACATTCCTGTGGTGAAGGAATTCCCTGGTGTTTTTCCCGAAGATCTGCCAGGACTACCTCCGCAACGACAAGTCGAATTCCGTATAGACTTGGTTCCAGGAGCCGCTCCTGTAGCTAAGGCACCCTATCGGCTTGCACCATCCGAAATGCAAGAATTATCTACACAACTCCAGGAGTTGTTGGATAAAGGATTCATAAGGCCAAGCTTCTCGCCTTGGGGAGCTCCAATATTGTTCGTGAAGAAGAAGGATGGAACACTGCGGATGTGTATCGATTACAGAGAACTGAACAAGCTCACAATCAAGAATCGGTACCCACTACCGAGGATTGATGACTTATTCGATCAATTGCAAGGATCGAGCTACTATTCCAAGATCGACCTTCGATCTGGATATCATCAGTTAAGGATTCAAGAGGAAAGCGTACCAAAGACTGCATTCCGAACGCGTTATGGGCATTACGAGTTCCATGTGATGCCATTCGGACTGCGAACGCGCAAGCGGTATTTATGGACCTGATGAATCTCGTATGCAAACCATATCTCGATAAATTCGTGATTGTATTTATCGATGATATCCTAATTTACTCGCGAACGAGAGAAGAGCACGAGCAACACCTCAGGACCATTCTGGAACTACTGAAGGAAGAGAAACTTTATGCAAAGTTTTCAAAGTGCGAATTCTGGATTCGCGAAGTACAGTTTCTTGGTCACATTGTGAACGAGAAGGATATTCATGTAGACCCATCCAAGATTGAAGCAATAAAGAATTGGGAAGCCCCCAAAACCCCAACTGAAGTTCGACAATTTTTGGGCTTAGCGGGCTATTACCGACGGTTTATTGAGAATTTCTCCAAGATAGCTCAACCGCTGACGACCCTTACGCAGAAAGACAAGAAGTACGACTGGGGTGATAAGCAAGAAGAAGCTTTCCAACTGCTCAAGAATAAGCTATGCGATGCACCAATACTATCCTTACCCGAAGGCACTGAAGACTTTGTGGTATACTGCGACGCTTCGCGCCAAGGTTTGGGTTGCTTGCTCATGCAACGCCAAAAAGTCATCGCTTACGCTTCAAGACAATTGAAGGTACATGAAAAGAATTATACCACTCATGACCTAGAGCTAGGCGCAGTGGTATTCGCCTTGAAGATCTGGCGACACTACTTATATGGTACTCGATGTACAATATTCACAGATCACAAAAGCCTATAAGACATATTTGATCATAAGAAATTAAATATGCGTCAACGACGTTGGGTCGAGCTGCTGAACGATTATGACTGTGAGATTAAGTACCATCCTGGAAAGGCAAACGTTGTAGCAGATGCGTTAAGCCGAAAAGAAAGGGTTAAGACCCTAAGGGTTCGAGCATTGGAAATGACGATTCGAACGAACCTCACTACACGCATTCATGATGCACAACAAGAAGCCCTTAAGATGGAGAATCGTAGAACTGAATACCTCCGAGGTATTCTGAAGAATTTGGTGCCAAACAAGGAGGGGACCTTGTACTTTAAGGGGCGTATTTGGGTTCCGCTCTATGGCAGTATTCGAGAAGTCATCCTTAATGAAGCTCACAAATCGAGATACTCGATCTATCCAGGATCGGACAAAATGTATCAAGACTTAAAGGAATATTATTGGTGGCCGAGACTCAAGAGCGACGTTGCTGTTTATGTTGGAAAGTGCCTAACCTGTGCTAAGGTTAAGGCTGAATATCAGAAACCGTCCGGGCTACTGCAACAACCAGAGATACCCATGTGGAAGTAGGAGCAAATCTCGATGGACTTCATAACGAAATTACCCAGGACCCCTAGGGGGCACGATATGATATGGGTGATAGTTGATCGATTGACCAAATCTGCGCATTTCCTACCGATCCGAGAGAAGGATAGCACTGGAAAACTTGCTGAGTTGTACTTGAAAGAAATCGTGGCACGTCATGGAGTGCCTATCTCAATTATTTCAGACAGAGATGGACGTTTTGTCTCAAGGATCTGGCAATCCTTTCAGGAAGCCTTTGGATCTCAACTAGATCTAAACACGGCCTTCCATCCACAAACAGACGGTCAGAGCGAACGGACTATACAAACACTAGAAGATATGCTTCGCGCATGTGTTATGGACCTAGGCAGCAGCTGGGATACTCATCTACCCTTAGTTGAGTTTTCCTACAATACCAGTTATCATACGAGCATAAAAGCAGTACCGTTCGAAGCTCTGTATGGCCGTAAATGCCGCTCGCCCTTATGTTGGGCAGACGCTGGAGACAAACGTATGGTTGGTCCTGAACTTGTACAAGAGACAACCGACAAGATTATGCAGATCCGAGAGCGCATTAAGGCGGCTCGAGATCGACAAAAGAGCTACGCTGATCGAAGATGAAAACCATTAGAATTCGAGGTGGGAGACAAAGTTTTGTTGAAGGTCTCACCTTGGAAGGGCGTGGTAAGATTCGGAAAACGTGGGAAGCTGAATCCTCGATACATCGGACCATTCAATATTTTGGAAAGAATTGGTACCATGGCATACAAGTTGGAATTACCGGAAGAACTTAATGGAGTACATGATACGTTCCAAGTATCCAACCTCAAAAGGAGTCCAACACAAGAAAACGTGATCATCCCTGTGGATGAGGTGCATATTGATGACACCCTCCGATTTACAGAACAACCCGTGGAGGTTACAGACTGGAAAGTCAACAAGACCAGAAGGAGCAGTGTCAAACTTGTCAAAGTACGTTGGAACTCTAAGCATGGGCCCGAGTACACGTGGGAATGTGAAGACCAGTTTAAAGAAAAGTACCCCCACCTGTTCAAGAGGACTCCTGTGAGAGTTAGTTCATCCTGAATTTCGGGACGAAATTCTTTTAACGGGGGGAGACTGTGACAACTGGCACAAAACCAGTAATTTCCGTACAATTTAATTAATACTTAATGACTGAAATTATGTGCTTAAATGTCAACATTGTTTGATTACATGATATACTTGTGAATTCATGCAAGTTTTATACTTGCCAAGATATATTTAGATATTATGTGATATTACTTGGATTCTATAAGATTTATAAAGATCTTGGAAGATATGGCATGCTTATAAATATCACCACTTCACAACACTCAACACCCCATCTCACTTACTCTCTCTCTCCCTCTCGGCTCTCCTTAGTGCCGCCACCACCACCTTGCAACCACCATCCATCCATTCCAAACTCATTTCAAATTACTAGAAGGTGTTTCATGAAGCTTGTAGAACTTGAAGAAACTCCATAGCTTGCTTTCACCCATCATTTTCATCATCTTTTTCTCTAGTGATCTTCCCTAGCCATTGAGCTAGTTGTAAGCTTCTTGCTACTAGCTTCTATTTCTTATTTTGTTGGTTAAAAAGATGTACATTGTTATAAATCACAAGAACACTAAAAGAACATAAACAAGAATCATAAAACATAAGCTTACATATGATGATTTATGGATGAAATGAGGTTGTTAAATACATGCATGACACTTGATTGTTATTTACTTAAAAATATGATGTTGATCATCATAAGGGGCTTGCTAGATTGTGATTAAACACATGATTTAGCAAGTTAGAGGATGATTATATGATAACACAAGAAGATCATCCTCACTTATGAACATGAACTTGAAAATAAAATGATTTCTTGAAAAACCATAAATAAAGTGAGCTAGTAAACTTATAAATTCAAGATTCATGAATGATTTTTCCAAGAAAACCAAATTCAAAATTTTTTTTTAGTAGAACTTGATTCTTACTTAAATGTACACTATTTTTGGTGAAGAAATAAGTGTAAGAACATTTTATTTACAAGAAGAGTTCAAAAGAATAATTTTTGTAGAATATGTTTGCAAGTTGTAAACACCTAGGGTCTGTTTGGTTGACAGGAATTCATAGGATTTCAAGGGAATTGGAATTTAAATTACATTCCTTTGTGTGTTTGGTTGGACAAATTAGTTGAAGGGAATTGGATTTCAATTCCAACAAAATCCCTCATATAATGGAATTCAGATTCCTTCTCAATTTCAAAGGAAAGTTTAAAAAACCAAGGGAATGTTTCCAAAGTTACGGAAATAACCCCTTACCCTTTCATTTTTGTCTAAAAGCCAAAAAATAATAACAAAATCTAAAAAATCCAAAAAAATAAAAAAAATAATAAAAAATCCAAAAAATTCGAAAAAATAAAAAAAAATCCAAAAAAATCAAAAAATAATAAAAATTCTAAAAAATCAAAAAAAAATCTAAAAAAATCTAAAAAATAATAAAAAATCCAAAAAATTATAAAAAGTCAAAAAAATTCTAAAAAATTCTAAAAAATCCAAAAATTATAAAAATTCAAAAAAAATAATAAAAAATCCATAAAATCCTAAAAAATCCAAAAAATTCTAAAAAATCCAAAAAATAATAAAAAATCCAAAAAATTCTAAAAAATCCCAAAAAATCCAAAAAATCCAAAAAAATCCAAAAAATAATAAAAATTCTAAAAAATCTAAAAAATAATAAAAAAATCCAGAAAATTCTAAAAAGTCAAAAAAATTATAAAAAATTCAAAAAAGTTATAAAAATTCAAAAAATAATAAAAAATCCATAAAATCCTAAAAAATCTAAAAAATCCAAAAAATAATAAAAAATTCTAAAAAATCAAAAAAACTCTAAAAAATCAAAAAAATATAAAAAAAATTTAAAAAATAAAAAAAACTCTAAAAAATCAAAAAATAATAAAAAATCTAAATAAATCTTAAAAATCCAAAAAATAATATAAAATCCAAAAAATTCTAAAAAAATAAAAAAAACTCTAAAAAATCTAAAAAATCCAAAAATTCTAAAAATCTAAAAAATAATAAAAATCCAAAAACTCTAAAAAATCAACAAAATAATAAAAAATCTAAAAAAATATAAAAAATCCAAAAAATTCTAAAAAATCAAAAAAATAATAAAAAAACAAAAAAATTCTAAAAAATCCAAAAAATAATAAAAATCTTAAAAAACCCAAAAAAAATTAAGAAAACCAAAAAAAAATTTTAAAAACCAAAAAAAACTAAAAAAACTAAAAACTCTAAAAAATTAAAAAAAAATAATTAAAAAATCAAAAAAAAAATTGGATTTTTTTGATTTTTTAGAATTTTTGGATTTTTTTTATTATTTTTAAATTTTTTTTTATTTTTTAGATTTTTTTATTATTTTAGGGTTTTATGGATTTTTTATTATTTTTTTGAATTTTTATAATTTTTTGGATTTTTTAGAATTTTTTGGATTTTTTATTATTTTTTATATTTTTTAGATTTTTTTTGAATTTTTAGGATTTTTTATTTTTTTAAAGATTTTTTTATTTTTTAGAATTTTTTGGATTTTTTTTTATTTTTTAGATTTTTTTATTTTTTAGAATTTTTTGGATTTTTATTTTTTTATATTTTTTTGAAATTTTAGGATTTTTTTTTTTATTTTTTAGAATTTTTTGGATTTTTTATTATTTTTTAGATTTTTTTTGAATTGTTAGGATTTTTTTGTATTTTTTATTATTTTTTTGAATTTTTATAATTTTTTGGATTTTTTAGAATTTTTTAGAATTTTTCTCTAGAATAGTTGTTTTTAAAACTTTTTCCAATTGTTTATAACTAGGGGTAATTTTGTCTTTTTTTGGGTGTTTTTAAATTCTAATTCCATTAATACATTTATTAACCAAACACATCTATGGATTTCAAAGGAATCCATCAAATTACAATTCAAATTCCAATTCCCATAGGGATTCCAATTCCAATTCCTATACATTCCGCGAACCAAACGCCCCCCTAGTTTCTTGAAGAATGAGATTTATAAAGTAATGAACGCACTTTAAAGGGTAACTAAACCTACTAAATAACATGGTAAATTACTACAAGTTTTTACAAAAGCTTCAAGTTCATGATATAGTGTAAAATACTTGATTTTGACACTCGGTAAGTGTTGAATGAGTTGATGATTGTTGTGATGATTTTAAAAAGAAAATAAACACATGTTTTGAAAACATGGGAAACCTCCATTTTTAGGGGAAACTCTGTCAAAATTTCTATAAATTTTGACACTTAGAAAATATAAGTTTTGGTGAAACTTATTCCCTAAAAATATTTACCAAGGTTTCCCTAAGTTTTTATGTAAACTTCAAGTTAAGAAATGATGATTTCTTCAAGATAAAATTTGATACTAAGTATGTATATTTTTGAGGAAAAAAAATATATATTTATTGATCACCAAATTGTGTGCTAAGTGTATATAGTATGTATTACACGTGATAGTGTATTAGGACTTGAAAATACAATAAATACTCCTAAGGAGTAGAAAAATACAAAAATACACATACAACATGCTTAGACAAATACAAGAAAAATATATTTATGAAAATATATTACTTGATAGAATAAATAACTTGGACAAGTTATGAACATGAAATGAAGTTTTTGGACAAAATACATAATTCGGGTGAAAAACACAAGATACTTATATTTATTTTTGAGAAAATAATATAAGTAAGATACATAGTTAAAAATATAAATTATTTTTAACAACAAAGAACAAATACATAAAAGATGGTGACTTGTACTTGTGCGATACAAGTCTAGTGACTAACGTTACTAAAACACGTATAGGTCACGACGCTATATAAACAAACCCGGTGAAGTTTACGGTGCAAGAAACGCAAAGTTGTGAGTTCATGCTCCCCCTTTTCTTTTAACTGTTTTCAGTTTTATAACTTCGGGGGTGAAATACATGTTACAAATGTTACAATGTTTACAAATGGTATGATGAATACAAGAATTGAGAAATGATACGAGAAATGATACGAGAATTGATACGAGAAATGATACGAGAAATCGTGTCACGAATAGGGTACCATAAGCACCATTAATCAACAATATACCTAGACCGCAAAACAAAAGGTTAGATCTAACGGGTTTTTGGGCTGCCACACTGTTGGTGAGAACGAGTACCGAGTAGTGCTTTTGTGTCTCAGTCGTGAATCGACAACCAGAAAAATGCCTATGGTTTGGATGCTTCCTATGTCGTGTCACATGTTAATGGCCTTGCAACCCATTAACAACCTAGATACATACAGAAATACTTGATTTATACAAGATACATACCATGTTTTCATACAAAGATACTTGATACATACAGAGATACTTGATTTATACAAACGTTCAATACAAAAATTGCATGAATTCACACCAACATTATGTTGACGTTTTTCCAAAAACTCACATGTATTTCATGTAACTAAAGTGGATGTGCGCGCGGTCTTACTCTTGCTCATGGATGTTGTTTATGTTTGTCTTTGAATAAAGTTGTAATCTTTTCAGACAATATGCTATCTTGTGATGTAAACACTTAAACCAAGTTTTCAGTTATGAAATGTTTGGTATTTGAAGTTATTTTATGAGCATGTAGTATGTTTACCTTTCGTATGCAATGAGAACCTTTCATGATCACACCTCGTGCTTCCGCCTTAGAAAGGGGTGTGACAGATTGGTATCAGAGCTGCGATTGTAGTGAACCAGGATTCCTTCTCGAGTCTAGACTACAATCTCTAGGATCCTTTCACGAAAACAAGAGTCAAGAACAGACACTACGAGACTTAGGGTGCACTGGAGTAGCACTTGTATGTGATTAAGAATTACTTGCAATTATGTGTGATAATTGATATATACATATACTAGAAGTAGAATGTCACAAGTATACGTGACTTCATCTTAAAACAATGGCCTATCTGAAGGAAGAGATACGAGGATGAAACGAACTGTGCGGACTGTGCAAGGAGTTACGTAATTATGGATGCATACATAATTACGGAATTCAGTGCACAGAAACCACTGCAAGTCTTGTCACGTATAGATTCCCTCAGTGCAAGAAAAGGTCAAACATGAACACCCTTCCCTCAGCCTATTAAACACTCTTTTAAGAGTAGGGCTCTTCACGAGCCGAACCGAACCGATCTGACCTTTGCTCGTGCTCGGTTCGTTTACAAACCGTTCCGAACCGAACCGAGCGTTTTTTCAACCAAGCCAAAGTCGAGCGAGTTTCTTTCGAGCCAAGCATTTTTCGAACTAACGTCGAGCGAGTATCGAGCGTTGCAGAATAAATAAGGAAAGTGACGATGGGAGTGCTAGTTATTAGAAATAAAGTGTAGTTTTTCGTCCCTGGTGTTTCGTCCAATAGAACACAAGTAAAAATTTAACAAATAAACAAGGAATACAAAAACACTCAACTAGGTTCTACCGAGATTAACTAAGCGGGAAGATAAATCACCGACCGATTGAAAACATACCCTTGTTCTATCTGAAGTTTTGAAATTGAATTAATCGATTGAAGCAAAACCTTGACGAGTTGGCGTCTTGGCGAGTGGAGATGGAGAAATCAAATTACGGTGGGCCAATGGGGGGTTTTGATTAGGGTCTTGCACTTCTGAAGCAAATGGCGGGTTGAGACTTGAGTATTGATCGACACTTCACATTTTAGTATTTGAAAATTTTTTACTCAAATGGACATTTAAGTATTGGATAATGGATTATTGGTATTGGATTTCAATTCTAATTACTTAAATGAGCTCTATTTGGATCTTGGACCAAACATTGTTAATGTTGGTCTCTAGTCATTTCATTAAAAATGATACACACAAACATATATATATATATATATATATATATATATAGGGAGCCGCTAGAATAAGAACCACCTCCAGTTGTAAGAACCGCGAGAACCACTCTCAGCCAATCAGATTCAGCCACTAAAAAGGGTATTTTGGTCTTTTACTACCAAATGTCATTTCCATTTATCTCTCCTCATTTATTATATGTCAGATCATCTCTCTCTCTCATCTATTTAATGAATTCAAAAAATCATTTTCTCATTTCATTGTCTCTCTCTCTCTCTTGAAGTTGCAGAACTTCTTTGAAGATGGATGTGTGATGAACACCTCTGTTCCTCCCCCACCCTTCGATGAACATGCAGCCGCCACACCCCCACACCGGCGACCCCCAAAAACCGTACCCACTCCGGCGGCCCCCTCGTTTCTCCGGCGCTCCCTCGTTTCTCCACAGTAATTTCCGGCGGTGGTTCCTCAGTTCTTCAGTGGTGGTGGAACACGAAGAGAGAGACAAAGGTAGCGATATTTTCTTTGTGTCTCTGTTTTAGGGGTTTTGTTTGATGTTTTTTGGTTCTGTATTTTTTGATGTTGTTTGATGTTTTTTTGGTTCTGATCTTGATGTTTTTTTGGCGGCGGTGGCCGGTGAAGGGGGTTTGTTGTGGTGGGTTAGGGGGCGGTGTGTCGGCGGAGGTGAATGATGGGTGGAGGGGTGGGGTGAGGGGGTGTCTCTGTTTTTGGTGGGTGCTCGATGTCGGAGTTAAAACATTGGAGGTGAATGATGGGTGAAGGTGGGTTTTTAATTTTGGTGAATTTGGGTATGAATCTGGGTTTTGAATCTTGTGGGTTTGTCTTTGTGGGTTTGAATCTTGTGGGTTTAATTCTGTTGAATCTGTGGAATCTGGGGTTAAAACATCGGAGATAAAACTCTGTTTTTGATGTGGGGTTGATTCTGTTGAATATGGGTTGATTTCTGTGGAAACTATTTGAATATGTTTGAATGATGTTCTTGGTCCTTTTGAATGTTTAAATCGGTTGAATATGGTGCCTTTATTTGAAATCGGCTGTGATGATGCAAAAAAAAAAAAACGTTGATTTTGATGACGATGGCGCGGCAAAGACGGCGGAGGGTAGGTTTTTTTGAACCTGCAACCCCATTTTGCAGCCTTTTTTATTATCGGAAAATCTGAGCCAAACCCTTTTTTTTTTCGAGATACGCTTTGTTTTGATGTTGTTGCCTTTTTATATTTTTTCCCTAGTCGATGACGATAACAATCTATCTGAGACACCTACCGAGTTTGTGTTTTCTGGGTGCGTTCGTGTTGCATAAAAATGTTTTTGTAAAAAAAAATTGTTAAACCGTAAACTTTTTAACGTAAAACGTAAAAAGTTTTTTGTAAAGCGTAAAAAGTTTTAGGTAAACGTAAAACGTAAATTTTTTTTGGTAAAAACGTAAAAAAACCGGCGCGTAAAACGTAAAAAAACGTTAACGTAAAAAAACCGGCGCGTAAAACGTAAAAAACATTAACGTAAAAAACCGGTGCGTAAAACGTAAAAAACCGGCGCATAAATCGTAAAAACGTAAAAAAATGTTAACGTAAAAAACAGGCGCGTAAATCGTAAAAACGTAAAAAACCGGCTCGTAAAACGTAAAAAACCGGCGCGTAAAACGTAAAAAACCGGTCGAAAAAACGACGCGAAAAAACAGAGCGTAAAAACAGGGCGTAAAACGTTCCGTAAAGAAACGCTCGTAAAAAAACGGGGCGTAAAAACGCTCGTAAAAAAACAGGGCGTAAAAAACGGTTTTAAAAAAAATTATCATTAAAATCTGAATTTAAAATATTTGTTTAATATAAAATTATGTTTTTTAATAAAAACTAATTAAAGAATAGGACAAAAAAACAATTAAATATAATATATATAAATAGACAAAAAAAAGTAATTTTACTTAAATACCCTTTTGGATTATAATATTAAAAAATAATAAGACAAAAAGCTTTTAATATTAATATTAACTACTTTTAATCTCATCCATCCATCTAGTTGATCTAAGGGCTAGAAAGTGGTTCCCATGGTTTTTACAACTAGAGGTGGTTTTCATTTTAGCGATCCCCTATATATAATATATATATAGGGTAAGGATAGTGTAAAAAGGGCCTAAAGTGTGAGAAGTGTATTATAACACTATATATAATACTATATAACACCATATAAACACCGTATAACAATATGTAACACCATATAATACCATATAACACTATGTAACACTATATAACATTATATAACAAATATAGCACTATACATCTATCATAGACATGCTATCAGACTACCTATAGTGTTATATTTGTTATATAATGATATATAGTGTTACATAGTGTTATATGGTATTATATGGTCTTACATATTGTTATACGGTGTTTATATGGTGTTATATAGTATTATATATAGTGTTATAATACACTTCTCACACTTTGAGCACTTTTTACAGGATCCTCTACCTATATATATATATATATATATATATTAAAAAATAAATCGAGCCAACCGAACCGAACCGAACTAAGCGGACCTTTGCTCGTGCTCGGTTCGTTTTCAAACCGAACCGATCCGAACCGAACATTTTTTTAATCGAGCTGAATCGAACGAGCAAATTCCGAACATTTTCCGAGCGAGCATCGAACGAGCGTCGAGCGCCGAGCAATTTGAACAGCCCTATTTAAGAGTAATGATTTTGGGTATAAAGACATGAACCGCCAATATGAAGTAAGATATTTGTCTTATATTAAACTTGTACTTTGGGGAGATGTAACCCTTATGCACTTTGTGAATCTTGCAAACAATAATGTAACAAGTTGCCCTGATATGTGTAAAGACTCGATGAATATCTTATGAAACAACAGTATTTATCTATTTATGCACGCTTGTTGCTGTATGAATTGATACGTTCGGCGGATTGTTTGATGTCACTCATGTGGTATATGCCTGTATATATATACTACTACTGTCTCGTATGACGATATCAAACAGAATGTCTAATCCTATTGTGTTGTGTTCTTTCAGAACATGGCACCTAGGAAAATTGTGAACAATCGAGATTCTGATCAACCTCCTCCTCCCCCGCTGCCAAGGACTGCTGAAGAGCTAAACGCCCTACTGGAGGAAAGAATCTCCGCAGCTATCGCCCAGTACGAGGCGAACCGTACTGAACAAAGTGGAGGACCAAGCAATGCAAGACGTAATGGGAATGGAGATTCATCTGGAGGAAACGCAGCTCAGGGCTGCACTTTCAAGCAGTTTCTCGACTGCAAACCGCTGAACTACGACGGCACTGGAGGTGCAGTGGCATTTGTACACTAGACGGAAAAGACTGATGCCACTATCCGTATGAGCAAGTGTACCGCAGATCAGCAAGTCACATTTGCTACTGGGTTGTTCGTTGATGAGGCTTTGACTTGGTGGAATTTGCAAGTCCAGACTCTGGGTGATGATGCTGCGTACGGCATGATGTGGGATGAGCTAAAGGAACGTATGAGAAAAGTACTGCTCTCGTGCGGAACTCCAAAGGTTGGAGACTGAGTTCTGGCACTTGACCATGGAAGGTGCTGACATTACTGGTTATACCCGAAGGTTCCACGATCTATCGAGGGTGATCCCCTACATGGTGACACCTGAATTTAAGCGCGTTGAACGCTACATTTGGGGATTGGCCTCAGAGTTTCGCAGCATGGTAACTTCGGCCAAACCTGAAACAATCACAGAGGCTGTAACTCTGGCTGTCAGCCTTACTGAAGATGATGTCCGTATGAAGAGGTTGTCGCTGAACCCTACTGAGGAGACCGAGACGCACGCTGAGTCGTCCGGTGACAAGAAAAGGAAACATGCAAACCTGAATCAAGCAACCCGCAACAACAACAAAGGTTCAAACAACAAGAAACGTGACACTAACCCACCTAAGGAGGCGAGAACCTTTGCGCTGCAAAATGACACTGCAGCCAAAGGATACCAAGGCACCCTGCCTAAATGCCAAAAATGTAAGTATCATCATGAAGGAGCTTGTCGCATTCCAAGATGCGACAAATGTGGTAGGTTGGGTCATCAAACAGAAGACTGTTGGGGAAAAGGAAGGAACGGAAATGGAAATCGCAACGGTGCTGGTAATAGGAATGGTGGAAATGGAAATGGCAATGGTAATCGGAATGGGAATGGAGCTGGGCAAAACCAAGGATGCTTCAGTTGTGGAAGCAAAGATCATTTCATAAAAGATTGCCCAAGGGGAAACAATGCTCAGGCTCGAGCATTCGTGATTGGAGCAAGGAACGCACGCGAGGACCCTAATGTGGTCACCGATACGTTTCTCGTTAACAATCACTTTGCATCCATATTATTTGACACTGGTGCCGATTTTAGCTTCATGTCTGTGGAATTTAAACGTATGCTTGGGATAGAATCTAGTAGATTAGATATTCCTTATTCCACAGAACTAGCCAATGGTAAACTTGTTGAATCGGGCGAAGTAGTTAGAGGTTGCGCATTAGAACTTGGTGAATGAAGATTTAACATCGATCTCTTACCTATTCAATTGGGTAGCTTCGATGTATTGGTCGGAATGGACTGGTTGTCCAAGAACAAAGCTGAAGTTATTTGTCATGAGAAAATCATTCGCATCCCTTTGGAGAATGATGAAACTCTCATTGTACATGGAGAAAAACGAGACGCGCCTCTGCGAATCATCAGTTGTATGAAGGCACAGAAGTGCTTAAGGAAAGGATGTGTTGCTTTCCTAGCGCATGTTGTAGATAAGAAGGCTGAGGAGCCGAAACTCGAAGACATTCATGTGGTGAAGGAATTCCCTGGTGTTTTTCCCGAAGATCTGCCAGGACTACCTCCGCAACGACAAGTCGAATTCCGTATAGACTTGGTTCCAGGAGCCGCTCCTGTAGCTAAGGCACCCTATCGGCTTGCACCATCCGAAATGCAAGAATTATCTACACAACTCCAGGAGTTGTTGGATAAAGGATTCATAAGGCCAAGCTTCTCGCCTTGGGGAGCTCCAGTATTGTTCGTGAAGAAGAAGGATGGAACACTGCGGATGTGTATCGATTACAGAGAACTGAACAAGCTCACAATCAAGAATCGGTACCCACTACCGAGGATTGATGACTTATTCGATCAATTGCAAGGATCGAGCTACTATTCCAAGATCGACATTCGATCTGGATATCATCAGTTAAGGATTCAAGAGGAAAGCGTACCAAAGACTGCATTCCGAACGCGTTATGGGCATTACGAGTTCCCTGTGATGCCATTCGGACTGCGAACGCGCAAGCGGTATTTATGGACCTGATGAATCTCGTATGCAAACCATATCTCGATAAATTCGTGATTGTATTTATCGATGATATCCTAATTTACTCGCGAACGAGAGAAGAGCACGAGCAACACCTCAGGACCATTCTGGAACTACTGAAGGAAGAGAAACTTTATGCAAAGTTTTCAAAGTGCGAATTCTGGATTCGCGAAGTACAGTTTCTTGGTCACATTGTGAACGAGAAGGATATTCATGTAGACCCATCCAAGATTGAAGCAATAAAGAATTGGGAAGCCCCCAAAACCCCAACTGAAGTTCGACAATTTTTGGGCTTAGCGGGCTATTACCGACGGTTTATTGAGAATTTCTCCAAGATAGCTCAACCGCTGACGACCCTTACGCAGAAAGACAAGAAGTACGACTGGGGTGATAAGCAAGAAGAAGCTTTCCAACTGCTCAAGAATAATCTATGCGATGCACCAATACTATCCTTACCCGAAGGCACTGAAGACTTTGTGGTATACTGCGACGCTTCGCGCCAAGGTTTGGGTTGCTTGCTCATGCAACGCCAAAAAGTCATCGCTTACGCTTCAAGACAATTGAAGGTACATGAAAAGAATTATACCACTCATGACCTAGAGCTAGGCGCAGTGGTATTCGCCTTGAAGATCTGGCGACACTACTTATATGGTACTCGATGTACAATATTCACAGATCACAAAAGCCTATAAGACATATTTGATCATAAGAAATTAAATATGCGTCAACGACGTTGGGTCGAGCTGCTGAACGATTATGACTGTGAGATTAAGTACCATCCTGGAAAGGCAAACGTTGTAGCAGATGCGTTAAGCCGAAAAGAAAGGGTTAAGACCCTAAGGGTTCGAGCATTGGAAATGACGATTCGAACGAACCTCACTACACGCATTCATGATGCACAACAAGAAGCCCTTAAGATGGAGAATCGTAGAACTGAATACCTCCGAGGTATTCTGAAGAATTTGGTGCCAAACAAGGAGGGGACCTTGTACTTTAAGGGGCGTATTTGGGTTCCGCTCTATGGCAGTATTCGAGAAGTCATCCTTAATGAAGCTCACAAATCGAGATACTCGATCTATCCAGGATCGGACAAAATGTATCAAGACTTAAAGGAATATTATTGGTGGCCGAGACTCAAGAGCGACGTTGCTGTTTATGTTGGAAAGTGCCTAACCTGTGCTAAGGTTAAGGCTGAATATCAGAAACCGTCCGGGCTACTGCAACAACCAGAGATACCCATGTGGAAGTAGGAGCAAATCTCGATGGACTTCATAACGAAATTACCCAGGACCCCTAGGGGGCACGATATGATATGGGTGATAGTTGATCGATTGACCAAATCTGCGCATTTCCTACCGATCCGAGAGAAGGATAGCACTGGAAAACTTGCTGAGTTGTACTTGAAAGAAATCGTGGCACGTCATGGAGTGCCTATCTCAATTATTTCAGACAGAGATGGACGTTTTGTCTCAAGGATCTGGCAATCCTTTCAGGAAGCCTTTGGATCTCAACTAGATCTAAACACGGCCTTCCATCCACAAACAGACGGTCAGAGCGAACGGACTATACAAACACTAGAAGATATGCTTCGCGCATGTGTTATGGACCTAGGCAGCAGCTGGGATACTCATCTACCCTTAGTTGAGTTTTCCTACAATAACAGTTATCATACGAGCATAAAAGCAGCACCGTTCGAAGCTCTGTATGGCCGTAAATGCCGCTCGCCCTTATGTTGGGCAGACGCTGGAGACAAACGTATGGTTGGTCCTGAACTTGTACAAGAGACAACCGACAAGATTATGCAGATCCGAGAGCGCATTAAGGCGGCTCGAGATCGACAAAAGAGCTACGCTGATCGAAGATGAAAACCATTAGAATTCGAGGTGGGAGACAAAGTTTTGTTGAAGGTCTCACCTTGGAAGGGCGTGGTAAGATTCGGAAAACGTGGGAAGCTGAATCCTCGATACATCGGACCATTCAATATTTTGGAAAGAATTGGTACCATGGCATACAAGTTGGAATTACCGGAAGAACTTAATGGAGTACATGATACGTTCCAAGTATCCAACCTCAAAAGGAGTCCAACACAAGAAAACGTGATCATCCCTGTGGATGAGGTGCATATTGATGACACCCTCCGATTTACAGAACAACCCGTGGAGGTTACAGACTGGAAAGTCAACAAGACCAGAAGGAGCAGTGTCAAACTTGTCAAAGTACGTTGGAACTCTAAGCATGGGCCCGAGTACACGTGGGAATGTGAAGACCAGTTTAAAGAAAAGTACCCCCACCTGTTCAAGAGGACTCCTGTGAGAGTTAGTTCATCCTGAATTTCGGGACGAAATTCTTTTAACGGGGGGAGACTGTGACAACTGGCACAAAACCAGTAATTTCCGTACAATTTAATTAATACTTAATGACTGAAATTATGTGCTTAAATGTCAACATTGTTTGATTACATGATATACTTGTGAATTCATGCAAGTTTTATACTTGCCAAGATATATTTAGATATTATGTGATATTACTTGGATTCTATAAGATTTATAAAGATCTTGGAAGATATGGCATGCTTATAAATATCACCACTTCACAACACTCAACACCCCATCTCACTTACTCTCTCTCTCCCTCTCGGCTCTCCTTAGTGCCGCCACCACCACCTTGCAACCACCATCCATCCATTCCAAACTCATTTCAAATTACTAGAAGGTGTTTCATGAAGCTTGTAGAACTTGAAGAAACTCCATAGCTTGCTTTCACCCATCATTTTCATCATCTTTTTCTCTAGTGATCTTCCCTAGCCATTGAGCTAGTTGTAAGCTTCTTGCTACTAGCTTCTATTTCTTATTTTGTTGGTTAAAAAGATGTACATTGTTATAAATCACAAGAACACTAAAAGAACATAAACAAGAATCATAAAACATAAGCTTACATATGATGATTTATGGATGAAATGAGGTTGTTAAATACATGCATGACACTTGATTGTTATTTACTTAAAAATATGATGTTGATCATCATAAGGGGCTTGCTAGATTGTGATTAAACACATGATTTAGCAAGTTAGAGGATGATTATATGATAACACAAGAAGATCATCCTCACTTATGAACATGAACTTGAAAATAAAATGATTTCTTGAAAAACCATAAATAAAGTGAGCTAGTAAACTTATAAATTCAAGATTCATGAATGATTTTTCCAAGAAAACCAAATTCAAAATTTTTTTTTAGTAGAACTTGATTCTTACTTAAATGTACACTATTTTTGGTGAAGAAATAAGTGTAAGAACATTTTATTTACAAGAAGAGTTCAAAAGAATAATTTTTGTAGAATATGTTTGCAAGTTGTAAACACCTAGTTTCTTGAAGAATGAGATTTATAAAGTAATGAACGCACTTTAAAGGGTAACTAAACCTACTAAATAACATGGTAAATTACTACAAGTTTTTACAAAAGCTTCAAGTTCATGATATAGTGTAAAATACTTGATTTTGACACTCGGTAAGTGTTGAATGAGTTGATGATTGTTGTGATGATTTTAAAAAGAAAATAAACACATGTTTTGAAAACATGGGAAACCTCCATTTTTAGGGGAAACTCTGTCAAAATTTCTATAAATTTTGACACTTAGAAAATATAAGTTTTGGTGAAACTTATTCCCTAAAAATATTTACCAAGGTTTCCCTAAGTTTTTATGTAAACTTCAAGTTAAGAAATGATGATTTCTTCAAGATAAAATTTGATACTAAGTATGTATATTTTTGAGGAAAAAAAATATATATTTATTGATCACCAAATTGTGTGCTAAGTGTATATAGTATGTATTACACGTGATAGTGTATTAGGACTTGAAAATACAATAAATACTCCTAAGGAGTAGAAAAATACAAAAATACACATACAACATGCTTAGACAAATACAAGAAAAATATATTTATGAAAATATATTACTTGATAGAATAAATAACTTGGACAAGTTATGAACATGAAATGAAGTTTTTGGACAAAATACATAATTCGGGTGAAAAACACAAGATACTTATATTTATTTTTGAGAAAATAATATAAGTAAGATACATAGTTAAAAATATAAATTATTTTTAACAACAAAGAACAAATACATAAAAGATGGTGACTTGTACTTGTGCGATACAAGTCTAGTGACTAACGTTACTAAAACACGTATAGGTCACGACGCTATATAAACAAACCCGGTGAAGTTTACGGTGCAAGAAACGCAAAGTTGTGAGTTCATGCTCCCCCTTTTCTTTTAACTGTTTTCAGTTTTATAACTTCGGGGGTGAAATACATGTTACAAATGTTACAATGTTTACAAATGGTATGATGAATACAAGAATTGAGAAATGATACGAGAAATGATACGAGAATTGATACGAGAAATGATACGAGAAATCGTGTCACGAATAGGGTACCATAAGCACCATTAATCAACAATATACCTAGACCGCAAAACAAAAGGTTAGATCTAACGGGTTTTTGGGCTGCCACACTGTTGGTGAGAACGAGTACCGAGTAGTGCTTTTGTGTCTCAGTCGTGAATCGACAACCAGAAAAATGCCTATGGTTTGGATGCTTCCTATGTCGTGTCACATGTTAATGGCCTTGCAACCCATTAACAACCTAGATACATACAGAAATACTTGATTTATACAAGATACATACCATGTTTTCATACAAAGATACTTGATACATACAGTGATACTTGATTTATACAAACGTTCAATACAAAAATTGCATGAATTCACACCAACATTATGTTGACGTTTTTCCAAAAACTTACATGTATTTCAGGTAACTAAAGTGGATGCGCGCGCGGTCTTACTCTTGCTCATGGATGTTGTTTATGTTTGTCTTTGAATAAAGTTGTAATCTTTTCAGACAATATGTTGTCTTGTGATGTAAACACTTAAACCAAGTTTTCAGTTATGAAATGTTTGGTATTTGAAATTATTTTATGAGCATGTAGTATGTTTACCTTTCGTATGCAATGAGAACCTTTCATGATCACACCTCGTGCTTCCGCCTTAGAAAAGGGCGTGACACTGTCACTACCGCTGCTCCACTCCAGGTAATGCCCGCTCAGCAGCAAACTCAGCACCGCCAAACTGCACCAGTTACCTATGCGCCGCCTGCAAAGCGTGCGTATACCGGTCCCCATCCAGTTTGCTCAACCTGCACCTATCATAACCCGGTGGGTCTAGCCTGCAGATTTTGCGTACATTGCAATATGTATGACCATTTCACCACCAACTGTCGAGCCGGCTCCCGCAACACCACAACTCTAGCTCCTGCTCAGCAAGCTCTTCTCACCGCCCCTCAGGGTCAACAAGCTCCTCCGGCACCCGCGGTCAACGCCAGAGTCTGCTTCGCATATGGCAATCCTAACCATTTCGCCAACATGTGCCCGAACAGGGTTGTGAAACAAGAGCCCCAGCAGCAGCAGCCTCAGCAACAACAACAGCAACAAGCAGCACGTGCTCGAAGTTTCAACATCAACGTGCGCCAAGCCCAGACTGACAACAACGTGGTCAATGGTACATTCCTCGTGAATGGTATTTATGCTTCATGTTTGTTTGATACTGGTGCCAATAACTGTTTTGTATCGCTTGAGTTCAAAATGCTCCTTAATCGTAAGCGCGCCCATCTCCCCTCGACGTTTGATGTCAAAGTTTCCACTGGAAGAACCGTCGCCGTTAACTCTGTTCTTCGTGATTGTACTCTTGAACTCAACAATCACATATTTCCCATCGACCTCATCCCGATGCAGCTCGGAAGCTTTGACTTAATAGTAGGCATGGACTTTCTTCGTGAAAACCATGCTGAAGTTGTTTGCTTTGACAAGATGATTCGATTCTCGCTCGCTAATGGTGATCAGTTGTGTGTTTACGGAGAAGTCGCGTCGAAGAAACTCCAACTCATGTCATGTGTCCAAGATAGCAAGTATCTCCGCAAGGAATACCAAGCTTACTTGGCTCACATTGTAGTAGCAGAGAAAAAGGAAGTTAAGGGAGTGAAAGATGTTCCTGTTGTCCGTGAATTTCCAAACGTTTTTCCTGATGAACTCCCCGGACTACCTCCGAGTCACGATATCGACCTCATTCCTAGAGCCAACCCTGTCGCTAGAGCTCCCTATCGACTCGCACCATCCGAGATGCGCGAACTGTCAAGTCAGCTTCAGGAATTGCTTGATAAAGGCTTCATACGCCCTAGCACCTCTCCGTGGGGCGCACCAATCCTTTTCGTCAAAAAGAAGGATGGGTCGTTCCGGATGTGCATCGACTATAGGGAGTTGAATAAGCTGACAATCAAGAATCGCTATCCCCTGCCTCGCATCGATGATTTATTTGACCAGCATCAAGGTGCTACGTGCTTTTCCAAGATCGATCTCCGTTCAGGCTACCACCAGTTACGCATTCAAGAGGAGGATATACCCAAAACCGCTTTTCGCACTCAATACGGCCATTATGAATTCGTTGTTATGCCTTTTGGTCTAACTACGGTTTTTATGGATCTGATGAATCGCGTGTGTAAACCTTTTCTCGACCGCTTCGTCATCGTGTTCATCGATGATATCCTGATCTATTCCAAGTCGAAAACCAAACACGCGCAACATCTACGTTTGGTTCTCGAGCTACTCCAAGGGAATCGACTCTATGCCAAGTTCTCCAAGTGTGAATTTTGGCTGGAGGAGGTTCAATTCCTCAGTCACATTGTAAATAGTCAAGGAATTCACGTCGACCCCGCGAAGATCGAAGCTGTCAAGAGTTGGGTTACACCTAAGAACCCGACTGAAGTCCGTTCTTTTCTCGGACTGGCGGGCTATTATCGCCGATTTATTGAAGGATTCCCTAAGATCGTTGTGCCGCTCACTTCCCTCACGCACAAGGACGAGCCTTTTATTTGGGGAACTAAACAAGAGACTGCCTTTCAAACCCTCAAGCATATGCTTTGCAATGCTCCCGTTCTCACTCTACCCGACGGAAACGATGATTTTATTGTCTATTGTGATGCCTCGAACCTTGGTCTTGGTTGTGTTCTCATGCAACGAGACAAGGTTATCGCTTACGCATCTCGTCAGCTCAAGATCCACGAGAAGAACTACACAACCCACGATCTCGAGCTAGGTGCAGTTGTTTTTGCGCTGAAGATTTGACGACACTACCTGTATGGTACTAAGTGTACGATCTTCACAGATCATAGGAGCCTACAACACATCCTCAGCCAGAAAGAACTTAATATGCGCCAACGCCGATGGGTTGAACTTCTCACGGATTACGATTGTGAGATCCGTTACCATCCTGGCAAAGCAAATGTCGTTGCCGACACTCTCAGCAGACGGAGCTATTTGCATAGCGCCCGTAAATTTCAAGCCCAGTATGATCTCGAAACCCTTATCCGTGAAGCCCAACATGCATGTTTTACCGAATGAACTTTGAAGAAGGAAAGGATTCACCACGATGGAGCCCAGCTAGTGAATAAGTCGAATGGGATATTCCATTATCTGCACCGAATTTGGATCCCTAAACGGACCGAATTACGACAGATTCTGATGGACGAAGCCCACAAATCCCGGTATTCCATTCATCCCGGTGCCAATAAGATGTACCAGGATCTTCGTTATAAGTACTGGTGGCCGGGCATGAAGAGGGATATCGCTCTCTATGTTGGAAAGTGCCTGACTTGCTCGAAGGTCAAGGTCGAACACCAAAGACCCTCTGGCTTACTTGAATAACCATCGATCCTTGTATGGAAGTGGGAGAGTATAGCTATGGACTTCATAACGAAACTTCCGCGCATGCCATCAAGTCACGACAACATCTGGGTTGTTGTTGACCGTTTGACCAAATCTGCTCACTTTTTGCCAATACGGGAAGACTACAAGGTAGAAAGATTAGCCCGAATCTACACCGATGAGATCATTTGTCGTCATGGGATGCCGCACGACATCATCTCTGACCGTGATACTCGGTTTACCTCGCGCCTGTGGGAGACGTTTCAAACGGCTCTCAGTACTACGCTCAATCTAAGTACCGCATTCCACTCTCAAACCGACAGTCAGACTGAGAGAACGATTCGTACTCTTGAAGACATGCTCCGTTCGTGTGTCATAGATTTCGGTGGTAATTGGGACGCATACTTACCTTTAGTCGAATTCTCGTACAATAACAGTTATCATGCCAGCATTCAAATGGCACCATTTGAGGCTTTATATGGAAGAAGATATCGATCGCCTATTGTATGGCATGAGATCGGGCACTCGCAATTAACCAGTCCTGAGCTATTGCAAGAAACGACTGACAAAATCCTCCAGATTCGAGACAATCTACTAAAAGCTCGGAGTCGTCAGAAAAGTTACGCCGATAGACGACGCAAGCCCCTTGAATTTGACGTTGGCGACTACGTACTCCTAAAGGTTTCACCTTGGAAGGGTGTGGTCCGATTCGGCAAGAAAGGAAAGCTCGCGCTTCGATACGTTGGACCCTTTAAGATTCTAGAAAGAATTGGCAAGGTGCCCTACAGACTCGAACTACCGGTGGAACTTAGCAACGTCCACCCGACTTTCCACGTCTCAAACCTCAGAAAGTGCCTAGCTGAGTATGATCTGCACGTTCCATTAGAAGATCTACAAGTGAAAGAAACATTACACTTCGTGGAAAAGCCTGTCGAGATCATGGATCGACAAACCAAGCAGCTCACACGCTCACACATTCCCATTGTGAAGGTTCGCTGGGAAGGCAAACGAGGCGCATAGTTCACTTGGGAACTCGAGAGTGACATGAAGGCAAAGTACCCGCAGTTGTTTGTTATGGCTTCGGCATAATTTCGGGACGAAATTCCCTTAAGAAGGGGAGGCTGTAACACCCCGTGTTTCGAAAGTCAAAGTCAAGTTTGGCTGTTTTGACTTCTTTGACTTATAGAGAATCTATCTATTTTATTGCTTTAGCTGTATTATGTGGAGTACTTATTAATAATTGGGGTTTTATCGCTATCTATGGCATGTTTATCGCTTATCGCATCGTACTCGTAACTCGAACTTCCGCGCTTTGGATGTGAATTTATGTGTGTGTGCTTTTACGTGTTACTTGTGCATGCTTATTATTTATGTTATGTTGTGGTGATCAATCGAAAACGCAATCAAAACTCAATCGCAATCGAATCGCAAACGCTAAACGCAAGAAAAGTAGGATGATTGTATGTTAGATATAGTAGTTGGGATTAAAAGTAATTTGAAGAGGAAACTCTATCGCATCGCAATCGAAACGACAAAACTCGTCGTACCGAACACTCGAACCAAGTGGCTAATCGACCCAGTGACCAGCCGATCGACCAGTCGTTCGATCGAGCTGCTGCTCGATCGGCCAGCCGTTCGATCATGCTGCCACCCGATCGACCAGCCCTTTCCACTTTGGGAAACCCTATAAACCAGCCGATCGACCAGCCATTCGATCGAGCTGCCGCTCGATCGGCCAGCCGTTCGATCAGGCTGCCACCCGATCGACCAGCCCTTTCCACTTTGGGAAACCCTATAAATACTCCTTCATTTCCACTTTGGGAAAGTATCAGCTCACTCTTTATCTCCACTCGTTCCAGTCACCTTTTCTTCGATTTCTCACGATTCCGGTAAGATCTCAACCTAAATCTTGTACATTCTTGATCTACACGCACTCCTACACCTTTCTATCTTTTGAATCTTAACTTTTAACCATGAAATCATCAAGATTCAAGGTGTTCTAGGATGATGTCATCATGGTGTTCTTAGGAACTTCATGTTTTGGCTTCAATCCACCAAAAACAACCTAGATCTAACCGATTTCAACAGAAATAAACAAGGATCTTTCATGGATATGCACATTTTCATGGTGAAAAAGGATTGAAAGATGGTTTCTAACTTTCTTTCAACTCTTTTACACTCAATGCACTCAAAACCGATAGAATCAGAGCTTGTTCTAACCTTCTACTCTTTCTTGTTGATGTGTTGGTTCGAGATCTTGATTCTATCCACAAGATTACCGATTTCAGATTGAACATGGAACACCGTCTCGAACAGTTAACTGGTCGGATTTGGGTGATTCCTGTCCGATCAGGTTACAAAGTCGTGACAAGGTTTCTGTTGTTTAATACGTTATCAAATCATCTCGATAAAATGACAAACTATCAAAATAACCAAGGAAGAAGACGATCAGGTCGACCAGGTTGGAGTGTCGCCCGATCGGACTGCTGTCCGATCGGATGGTCACCCAATCGGGTTGCCACCCGATCGGCTTGTACCTTGGCCCCACTTTTAACATCTATTTCAAACATTTGAAGTTGTGAACGTTGAACGAATTACTGTTCGATTGGATCACCACCCGATCGGATTGTCACTTGACCATATAATGCTCTGACTTCAACACTTAAACAATTTTCAACATGTTCAATGCACCAGGGTTGCCACCCGATCGGACTACCATCCGATCGAGTGACAAACTGCTGTGAACATGGTTCCCGTGAAGTGTCCAACCAAATCGGTTCGTCGTCCGATCGAACGGTCGTTCGATCGATCGACCTAAAAGGTAGAGATACTTCTATGTTTTTCAAAATGCTACAACGAAAACTTCAAAAGTTAAACCATCAAACATAAACACATCCATCCCAAACGAGGTAACAGTCCACTCGAACGGTCACCCGATCGGACGACCGATCGAACAGATTGTCACCCGAACGACCAGCCATCCGATCGGACTGCCATCCAACCGGACTGCTGTTCGACCCACTGACACTCTGATTCGTTTTACGCGTCGCTTATCGTTATGCTATCGTTTTGATCAGGCTAATTTCCGCTCTAAGCGCTCCCTTCAATCCATCAATCGCTCTGAGTATACTCGAACCCTTTTTGCTTTACGCACATTTGGGTGTTACATACGTTACTTATTCTAAATCACATCGAACACACTACGCAAATACTTTAGCGCTAACCGTTACCACATGTATTACGTGACTAAATGAATGCTTGTTTGTTATGTTTACACATGTAATGTTGTCTACCTGCCTTAGCAACGGTAGTACTATTAGTTTGGACTCAGCACTTGTTCACTCAGGGGTTGTTAAGGACAATTAGTTACATGGCTCACAGTGGTGAGTGTGTATCGCGAACTGCCTTGGGCAGTCAACCCGCAGTCATTGGTATCGATAGGTTCATGTCGATAACTAACATGCCTCATTTCATTCTGTGTACGTGCTGGTTATGCGTAAACGATTTCAAACTTTACTATATCTATTAAACTTGTATGCTCACCTTTACACTATGTGTATTGACTTTTACTTTAACGTATGTGACAGGTGCTTAGGATGTTTACATGCTTTGCTTGCTATGAAATCGAGGCTAGGAAAGACCTAGATCAACAATAAAGTGTCTGTATTAAAAATCTGAGTTGTCGGAACATAACAATTTGACTAGATCTTGTCTGTAATAATTATGTTATCTTTTATGACATGGTATGAGACATGTTGCTTTAAATAATTGGTAATTATAGTTGTTATGGAAACTTCTGGACATTCTGTTTCGCTCAGTGCCATGCCCCGATGTTTCCGCCATCGGTTGGGTGTGACAGATTGGTATCAGAGCCATAACTATAGGGAATTAGGCGAGATTCGACCCAGTCCGGGCCGATGTCTTAGAAACGACCTAGTCTATAGTTAGGTACCAACAGACCAACTTGTGCATACCCTGTAGGGGTCATGTACGAGCATGCCTGCTATTCTCGCACATGTTACACTATCACTGCACTCTATTATTTCAAAACGAACAAGTGTTAGGATCGAGAATAGGTGTGAAAGCCGCAAAGTCTCGACTAAATCACCTGTTTGACTCGCTTTTATTCTATAAACACGAGAAATTGCGTTGAATCAGGATTGAAATCCGTATTTTAATGCAAGCTTTCGTCGCTATTTTTATCAAAACAGGAACAAAGTTGTTAAGTCAGGGGTGAAACCCGAACCTTGACGACTTAATCCGCCCTAACTTGTTTTACAAAGCTCTCATCAAAGTCTCGACGGACTCCAACGACTTGAAGTCACGCTGAAACCAAAAGGATGCGCCTGAAATTTAGGCAAATAAAATATTATTCAGTAATATTATAGTGAGTTTATTTTTATAGAGTGATAAAAATAATTTTAAACGCCTTAAAATGTAATTTAAACGGGAGAAAAAATACCCGGTAATCAGTTAAATACCTGTATTTAACAGTATATATTTCCTACATATACAAAAGGAACTTAGGGGAATAGTGCCACACTACATACACAAAAGGAACTTAGGGGGATAGTGCAACACAGCTGTGTGTCACTTCCCTATTTGACCACCCGTTTTATTATTTTATATTCGTTTTAAAATTACGGTTTCGTCATTAATTTAAAATAGAATTACGTTTTCGCCCCCACTTCAAAATAAAATTACATTTTTGTCCCTCGCTCAAAATTACGATTTTGCACTCGGTTCAAAATTATGATTTTATCCCCAGATTCAATTACAATTTGGCCACAGTTCAAAATAAATTTTTGCTTTTGCCCCAAACTAAAAATGACGATTTCGCATTTTCGCCCCTTTCAAAAATTATGATTTCGCCTTAAGTTTAAAATTATGTTTTTGCCTTGTTCAAAATAAAAGTATGCTTTTGCCCACCAATTCAAATTACGATTTTGCCCTAATTTTAAAATTTTGATTTTGCCCGAGTTCAAATTAAAAATATAGTTTTGTCCTCAGCTTAAAATTACGATTTTATCCTTAGTGAATAGTTATATTACGATTTTGTCTCTGGTTCAAATTTATAGTATTGCCATCACTTTAACTTTTGGCAAATTACGATTTTACCCAACTCAACAAATACAACTTTGCCCTCAGTTCAAATTACAGTATTGCTATCGTTTTAGTTTTTTTTTAGCAAAACTATAAAAGTGTATTTTTAATTGGTTGACTGGATTTAATTTTTTTCCATGTCAATGAGCTGCTTAACACTCGCTCATTAATCCTGACAAACTACAGTTTTGCCCTGGGCTCAGAACTACGGTCTTGTCATCGTTTTAGTTTTTTTTTTTCTAACAAAACTATAATAGTCTTTTTTTAATTGATTGAGAATTATTCGGCAATCGCCCCGCAATGCGGGCGGGGCATCAACTAGTTATATACATATGTATGTATTCGAAAATTGTGAGTGTGTGGACAAGTGGCGACATAAGTCCACTAATCCTTCATGCAAACTTGTCTTTTTGACATTTGTCAAACATGCAACTAAGAGAATCTTACAACAAATCTACCACATTCATCTCAAAATCGTAGGCTACCATCAATTTTTTTTTTTTTTTTGAGAAAGCTAAATTTCATTAAACGAAAGGGCAACCCAAACTGGGCCGACACAAAGATAACAACCACAAGGAGTCTTTTAAAACCATGGAGCATCTACATTCAAGTACAACCCACCACCTTCGCCACAACCCACCACCACCCACCACCGATGCCATCGCCGCCACCCGCAACCCGCCACCTCGACAGCCACCGCCGTCGCCGCCGCCACTCACCCGCCACCGTTACAACCAACCGCCAATGCCACTCACCGTCGCCACCCACCACCATCGTCGATGACACCACCGCCATCACCAACCACTACCGCTGTCGCCACCCACCACTACCTCCGCCGCCACCCACCACCAACGGCCGCCGTTTCCGCCACCGCCACTCGTCATCGCCGCCGCCACCACCACCCATCGCCGCCGCCACCCACCATCGCCACCTATAACCACCCATAATCACTACCACCCACCACCACTCACCGCTAATTTTATTCCTTTGTTTTTCTTGCCACCAAACAATATACAATAGAGTAAATTACAAGTTTTGTCCTTTATGTTTGTCCCAAATTTCAGGCTCTGTCCTTTACCTTTAAAATTGATGAGTTTTGTCCTTAACGTTTCAAAATCCTGCACGTTATGTCCTTTAAGGCAAACCCAGTTAATTTTTTTTGTTAAATCTGGTCACCCAGGGGTATTTTAGTCTTTTTACCATGTTTACTTAGTATTATTAAAAAATAAAACAAAATAATTTTAGTCTTATTATTATTATTATTATTATTATTATTATTATTATAAGTGTATATATACCGTATCTTTCTATATATAACATATCGGAACCCTTCACCGCCATCTCCACCACCCTTCACCGCCATCTCCACCACCACCCTCCATCGCCACCGTCACTACGGCCACCATCACCACCACCCTCCACCCTTCACCGACATCATCACCACCCTCCACCAAACACCCTTGTCAAAACCCCCTCCAATCCTTTGCCTTCTCTCTCACCTGCCGCCACCTGCCATCACCACCACCACCACCATCCCGCATAACCCACCTCCACCGCTTCAATAGTGCAACCCCACCATTACCACAGCTGTACCTACACCAAAACCACCCACACAACCCACCCACCACCATCGATTCTCTCTCTCTCCTTCACCCACCACCGTCTCCACCATCACCACCCCCACTAGAACCCTAACCCCAACCTGCAACAACCCAAACCAGCAACAAACACCATTAAACCCACCACCCCCACTGGAACCCTAACCCCAAGAACCTGCAAACCACCCAAATCAGCAACCACCACCATAAACTCACCACCCCATTCACAACCGCTCAACTTGATAAGAGAATAGATAGGATCAACACTTGATAGATCAAAGAGATTAGAGCGATTTACCGTTGAATTGAGGAAACCTTCGGTATGTGTAGAGAAAGCGACGGTGAGGTCGGAGGAACACAACGACGGTGATGAGCACAGCGACGGTGATGAGCACAGAGACGGTGATGAGCACAGCGACGGTGATGAGCACATATACGGAGGAGCAGATCGCCAGAGAAGACGGATGAGCACAGCGACGGTGATGAGCCGGAGAAGACGGTGATGTCGCCGGAATTTCTGGAGGAGCTAATCGCCGGGATGGTGGTGGTGGTGGGAGGTGGCGGCAGGTGAGAGAGAGGGGGAGAGAAGAGAGAGAGTGACAGTAGGTTAGGGAGAGAGAAGGCAATGTTTGTTTTTATATATATTTTTTAGAGTAATACTTACACAATAGTCCCTGAAGACAAGTTCTTTTACACAATGGTCCCTGATAAGATGAAATGACAACAATGCCCTCATGTGCAAGGCACATGATCAAATTTAACAAAAAAAAAATTAACTGGGTTTGCCTTAAAGGACATAACGTGCAGGATTTTGAAACGTTGAGGACAAAACTCATCAATTTTAAAGGTAAAGGACAACGCCTGAAATTTGGGATAAACATAAAGGACAAAACTTGTAATTTACTCTATACAATAATAATTCATTCCATTCACACATGGTAATCAAACAAGACATGGAATGATAATGATCTATTGCATTCCCTCGTCTATTCCATTACGTCGTCCATTCCATTTCTTCGTTTATTCTATTACCCTATACCAAACAGACCCAATGTATCGAATTTATGGTACGATTTTTTATCATTCCTAGTAATAGTTGCTGAAAAATCAATTCTTAAAACTTATTAAAATAACAAAAATGTCACTTTAAAGCTTTTTTAACCACCAAGTGCATGGTGCCATGGTCAAAAGGTAATATTGAAAATGAAAACACAACTTTAGATGCATGGTTAAAAATATTATTGAAATGCACTACACGTGACCCTGTGACAACGTTAACTTTTTAATTATTTTTTACTCTATTATTTCATGATCAAAAAAATTCATCAAGATTTGTATCGAAAAAGCAAATAAACGTTTCACTCGCTTAAATTTGGGCACCCTTTATTGTAACTTCTAAATGCATGGTTAAAAGTTAATATTGAAAAGCCTTACACGTGACAATGTTGACTTTTTAACTATTTTTTTCAAATTTTATTATTCATAATAAAAAAAATCATCAAGATTTGTATTAAAACGCAAATTATTTATTCACTCGCTGCTATATTGTCATTTTTATTGTAACATCTAAAATAGATAAGTGAATATGTAATTATGTATTAAACCTGTCTTTATTAATATGAGATAGTATAATTTTTTATTATAATATATAATAATTTTGTATGGACTATCAATTGTATTATTCTCGTATAATTTTTTATTATAATATATAATAATTTTGTATGGACTATCAATTGTATTATTCTCGTGTTCCTTTTCTACTCAATCGGTATATATATGTTACATACTTTATTAAAGAAAACTCAGATATCATTCCACACGGAAAATGACAATTACAAAGCAATGGCAGGTAGTCGGGCAACAAGTTGCGCCGCCACCCCCTTTTGAATAGAAAAACCAATTCTACTAAATACAAAGTTTGAAACCTTTAGCGACGAAGAATTACTATTAACGACTTTTTGAACCCGATTCATCCTTTATTCAAAATCAAATAAAATATACGGATTATTATTAAAAAAAATACTACGGCTTATTATAAAAATAAATACAATTGCAGACCTAATATTTTTACACCATCATCAGACTCAAACCTATAACTTCTCAAATTCTAACGAACAACTACTAAATATCATTTAATTTAAGATTTAAAAAAAAAAAAAACAGTAGATTCCACTATTTAAGTACTACAATGACTAACAAAATCCACATCAGTTTTGTGTATAAAAATGAAATTCACTGAATATACAAAGTGTAATAACCAGATGTTTTAACTTTTATCTTAATGTAAACCAAATGAGCCAAATTCGAATGTGAACCACAATATTCTGTGTACATTGTGAATGAATCATAAACACTACTTTAGCTACAAGAATAATATGCGACTAAAGTCAAACTAGAACAAAACTAAATAAAAAAAAGTGTTTTTCTAGAAGTTATTTTATCCGTTCATTCTACTTTTTTAATGATTGAGATTGAAGCCGTAACACATAAATAATAAAAGGATTAGAACGCCTGAAAGAGTAAATACATAAAGTCCTCTATTGTAAATTTTTTTAAATCACGCAGAATGGATATTTTTATCTTCATATTTGGTATGGTTTTGCTATACATATATAGTTTTTTTCCTTAAAAAATGACTTTGAAAAAAAGTTAGTAAGTGTTTATATCATCATCATCATGATCATACTCAGTAAATCCCACCAATAGCAAAACTAATAAGTGTTTATATATGTTGCTTAATTATGGTGAATATGCTAATTAGAATGTTTCATAAGTATATACATATGTTACGTAATTATTATATAATCTCATCATCTAAATTACATGTGTTGCATTCCTGGTGACTACGCACATGAAGCGTCAAACAATACCTCATCAATGAGTCACTTAATCCAAGCTGTAGGGATGTTTTCTGTCGTGCACATAAGACGCGAAGGGGAGAGGGCACAAGTCACAACGACTCTTTTTCTATTGAATTTTTTTTTATATTAGGCTTAGTGCAAATGAGAAAATAAAATTCTAGTCCTACTTACTTGCCTCATTTTTTGTTAACAAAATAGCCCACCAACAATTGCAAAAGTCCATCGGACCAACAAAAAGAATTTCATTAGTCATAGGCTTAGGCCCAGTTTATGATTTATCAAATATTTAAAACTGAGGAGTGTTTTGTTTTGATTATCGTCTCTTATGCATAATGTTTGCGCAATTGTGTTGGTTAAGAGTTATGCTAATTGTATGTTATTATTCCTTTTCCAACAATGTTTTTCACAAACTAGCGAAAAATTTATGAATGATGATGACGACGACATGTTTCCACACGTATAGGTGAGCAAAACCTGCAGAAAGTGTCTACTGTTTATACTTTCTACTAAAAACACAAAAGCGCACAGTGCGCACACACAGTTAGCGAGATTCTACATAGTTTTGAAACCTAAACTAGTGTTACATTTATAATGTAGAATGCTATTTTAACAGGTTCATAACTAGATCGGGTCGGTACCAAATGTGATTATGTCTGTGTTTTTAGATCAAATAAAAATACGTTATAGCATAAACACATTCAACGCGAATCCAAAAAGACATAATATCTACAACCTGAATTCCTAATGTTTTAGAAAGTAAACTTCACCTAAGAAAACATAATGTTTCGCTAATCTATATCATCCTAATATGAAGGATATATACACATATTATATAAACACAACCGACACTTTGTCGCTAGTGAAAGTCAAACATAGTGTTATGTGGTCAACGCACAAGGGAGGTTGGATAGAGAACCAAGAACTTTACCTCCTACATCTGGGAAATATTCATGGTCAGGTAAAGCGCTTACTTTTCCGTCTTCATCGACTTTGATCGGGTATTTAAGAAGATGGCCTTGTAAGAGAGTGAACTCATCTGAGGTGAAATTTCTCCAGTTAGTTTCTGCCAAGTTGTTTATGTTTTGTACACATGTTAAACTTTCTGGCTCCTTGAAGTAATCTTCTATTGTTCCTGTGTGTTCGGCCCATAGCGACATCCTGTACCCGTATACCTGAAAAATCACATATTTGAATGTCACATTTTCAACCCATTTACTAAAGAAATGGGTTATGTTTTTCTCTTTAATTGGTGATAAAAAAAAAAAAGCTACCTATAAAGGTAACGGGTCAAAAGTTGCCCAAAGTGCATTGTATTAATTTATACAGCATAGTGTTCTATTCATTACATCATATTATAATTGAAACTAGATTATTTGCATGCGCGTTGCGGCAGTACATTATCATTGGCATTCGATTGGTATCAATATGGTTCGTGACAGTACTGGTACGACACATGCACTCGTTATAGAAATAAACACGTGTTTTATATCGACTGAAAACTATAAAAATGAACACCGGTACTAGCACCAATATTGTTTGAATGGCATCTATTGGTTCAAATCATCACATATTGGTACCGATATTAATTTATCATCGCAAACAAAGTTGTATAAATGAAAAATTATCAAAACCGAAAAGCATAAAAATGAATATAGGTATCGGTGTTCAGTAGGGTATGACAGTGATACGGTGCCAGCTTATCGAAAGCAAAAGCAAAAACAATAAAAAAAAAAACGATGTTGTTTGATTAGTTTCGATTTGGTTCCCTATGGCAACAAATCCGTTACCAAACAGGACACAATAAAAATGAATACAGGTACAAGTACCAATGTTGTTTGGTACACTAAACAATATAAATAAATACCGGTATCGTTAAATATATTGTTCAGTTTGGTAAGATAGCAGCATAATATTTGTTTTTTAATAAAATTTATATCGTAATGTTGAAAAAACACAAACATAGAACGTAAGCTATTAGAAAAAATAACCAGATTACTATTACTGATTAATAATATAATATTTAAAAATTATAAGAATTACTTAAAAAAATTAATCACTAATATAATGATTAATAACATAATATTTAAAAATTAAAAGAATTACTTGAAAAAATTAATCACTATGTATAATGATTAACAACATAATATTTAAAAATTAAAAGAATTACTTGAAAAAATTAATCACTATTCATGCCCCCTTTGTATTAATATGTATAATATAACAAGGGGGTTTTCCCATATTTATTGGGTTTCCTTTTGTATTGGTGTATAAACATTATACCTAGTGGAGATGGATATGATCAAGTGATTCCGCTAATGACACGATAATATTGCAGTAGTCGGTCAACAATTCAAATGTACCGTTAAAAAAAAGTAATAAAGCTTGATGAGCAAACCACCCTCTCTACTTACACATATAACATACTCCTTCAACTACAAAAGTCATGTATCATCATATCATAATAATTAATATATTAATATTCTACTGTTCATCATCACTTCATATTCATATTCATAGTCAATTTCCCCCCGCGCTTCGCGGCGGGAATTCCGTCGTTATCTGTTCGGTTTGTTACGGTACCAACACTCGCTACAGTAATCAAAAGAGAATCTTACATCGATCAAAAACAATAAAAGCGAATATCATGTTGTTTAGTTGATATCGGTTCGGTTGGTTTGTGTTCTATGTTTATTTTTTTCAACACTGCGATGTAAATTTTATTGCAAACGAATATTGTTCCACTATCGTACCAAACCTAACTGAAACTAACTGAACAACATTTGTACTGGTACCGGTTTTATTTTTATTGTTTTTGTTTCCGATAAATTGACACCGTATCACTGCCATACCGTGTCAAACCGAACAACGTTGGTATCGTATCGCTACCATAGTGAACCGGAACGAAAACAAACGAACAACATTAGTTCGGTACCAATATTTATTTTTATTGTTTTTTCTTTCGATAAACTGACACCCTATAAATTATTCATTTATACAACTTCGTGTGTGTCGATAAATGAATATTTCCGTGACAATCTAAACCAATCGATACTGTTCGAACAACATCAATGCCGCTCTGTCGGTGTTCATTTTTATCATTTTCAACCGATGTAAAACACGTGTTGATTTCTATACCTAGAGCATGTATTGTACCGTTGCTTTAGCGAACCGTAATTATACCGATTAGATGCCCGCGGAATGTTAAAAAAATAAACAAACACAGACGGAGATTTAGATTTTTTTAAAAATTAACGAACACAAGTTACTATGTAAAGAACCGTATCGATACCGATCCAATGCCTATGGAATGCTAATAAAATAAACATATAAACGAATTTTAATTTTATTTTTTAAAGTTAACGAACACAAGTTATTACTAAAATATCAAATTTAATAATAAATAAAATACTGTTAATAAAAATAAAAAAGCAAACACTTAAAATTATGAATTATGGTTTATTACTAAAACTCAACTTATATAACATATAAAATATTACTTAAACTCAAAATATTAAAAAATTAGAAATACTATTCATGCAAAACTTTCAAATCATATGTATAATGTATAATGATATAATATAATTTTGAGGCAAGCTCATATACGCCCTTGAAAAACTTGCATCATATCATATTCACCCAACCAAAAAAATAATACGAATCATACATAGTTTTAATTCATTTTGCCCATAACTTTCTGTTTCTCCTTACACTTCAAACTCTCATATTTTAATGAAAACATTAAGAGAGGGGTATAATGCCATAAATTTTGAAAAAGTATGTAGTCGATATTAGGCTTGTAAACGAACCGAACGTTCAGCAAACTGTTGTTCGCGCGAGAAGTTAGTTTATGTTCGTTCATTTAATAAACGAGCGCACATGAACACAAACTTTTGTTCATATAATGACATGAACAAACCCTGTTGGTGTTCGTTCAGTTCGTTTACAAGCCTACTCGTTATTATGTTTTTTTGTTGGGTCGATGTTGTATATTATACCAATTCTTAAAGGGGTTTATGAAATCATCCATATAATTTATGTAATCATATTTGATACAGGTTACACGTCCAAACACAGCCCACTATTTTATTCAATAAAATACTCTCCCTCCTATTAAAATTGCAAAATTTGACTCGATTGGACAAAACATAACCCATTCTAATTGACCCGTTCGAAACATAACATAAGCCACATCTACACATTCACATATAGATGGGTTGAAATTGCCACTTGTACTAGAGATGATAAGGATAAGAATACTGACTTGACCACGGGGTTGATGTTTCTTCTGAGCCCAAGTGTGATACGGCTGATAAGCTCCCATAGCTATTTCTGTATCTCTTGAACCAGCCATTGATCTTTGGTTGATGTTAGCGGATCCCAGAATGACATATTCGTCATCTACAATCATTCCTTTAGCATGTACGTATATCATGAATCTTCCATGTTTGTAAGAAGATGAAACCTGAAAGATAATGAAATAAAAATTCTTTTATTGCCTCTTTTAGTAAACCCATGTCCCCAATAAGAATTGAACCCACAATCTCTACTTAAAGTTGGTTCTATATTGATCACACCCCTATATATACATATGAATTATAATATGATATAAAAGTTGCATAATTACCGAACCACCTCTTGAAGAGCGGGAACCTGAAGTTGATTCTTCTTCATTGCATGGTTCACGATTACCAAGGCAGTAGAAATTTAAGTAATCTTGTGGGTGTGAGTGTGTAAGTTCTGAAGCCTTTAACTCTTTAGCAATAATATCATACATCATTTGCATAGTTTGCCCCTGGAAGAACAACAACAATGATTAAACAAAATTCAAGCATCCTACATCAACATTCTAGTGAATGAGTTATACCTGCCAAAACAAAATTTCTTGAACAGGAGCAGAGTTGGGATAACCTTCAGGCCACATTGGAATGACAATATAAACCGAAAACCTTTCATTTTCCCTTATCTTACTAGCAATCTTCAGTGCAATCTCCATCGGGATTAAATGATCAGCGCCTAACAATAGAGAAGGTAAGGATTTGGGTCAATACTAATGTAGTGGATGTCTTGTCCATAAGAACATAAGATTATACAACTACAAGAAAAAATGCTGCAAATTTTTTTTTTTTTTTTTTTGGGGGGGGGGCGCATTTGCATCATGAAGCTTGATGTCACAATAATCAGTTTCTAAATTTGGATAAAGTGGTAAACACATTTTGTTTCTGATCATTTAAGGGTCAAATACTCAATTTTGATTAGTTAGTTTCATCGTTTTGTAGAGTTAACTGCCATTTTCGTCCCTGTGGTTTGTTCACTTTTGCCATTTCAGGCCAATTTTTAAAAATGCACCAGTTTCCTCCCTGACATACTGGAAACGTGCCACTTCAGTCCAAAAGTTTAAACCCAGTTAACTCAGACATGTTAAATGAAGGGTATTATTGTCAATTCATAAATAAGATGAAAATAAAAGATATATGAATTGACAATAATACCCTTTATTTAACCTGTCTGACTTAACTGGGTTTTAATTTTTGGATTGAAGTGGCACGTTTCCAGTATGTCAGGGAGGAAACTGGTGCCTTGTTTAAAATTGGCCTGAAATGGTAAAAGTGAACAAACCACAGGGACGAAAATGGCAATTAACTTTTGTATGTTGATTCTTATTTAAATCAGAGTTTTCCAACACACGAGAGACAACAAAAGCACATCCGAACACATGTTTAGTAAAAAGTTATCTTCCAACATGCCAAGAAACATATTTAAGTAATTACAGTTACAGAATTATCATCCAAACAATTACAATAGTTTGTTTACTTTCATTTTGTACAAAAGAAATTACAAAAAGCAATAAATAAACATATAGTGATATTGTCTACATGCCATGAAATCAAGAAGATAATTGAAAATTCAGATGGAACATCATGTGAACTAACCTGTATTTTTATAGGAAGGCCATGCATATGATGAGCCAAGAAAATACTGATTTTCAATATAAATGAAGTTCTCGGCGGATCTTATGGCTTGAATATATGCTTTCTGAATACTCCTATCAACCACAAGATATTTTGCACAGACAAGATTCTGCAACAAAAAAAAAAACAATAAATCCAACACTCCCTGAACAAATTCAACAAATAAAATTTCTTTATATAACTAAAATAAACCTGACTTTCAACATCTCGAACATCTTTTGGGAATCCTCTCAAAGAACCAGAATCAATTGAGCGGAAAATCTGTGATGCAAAAAACAGCAACAAATCGATACCCTCAAGTTAACCATTTTACTTTTTTCGTAGAATTTTGTGAATAATGAACCTGAACATGCCAGTTTTCAGGATCGTCCTCGTTTGTAACCCATCGTGCCCGATCATCATCTGGAACATGAGACAAAGGATTAAGTATCAACGAAATGCGTTCTATCTTGAGCAATGCGTCTTCATGCCAATGATACATTCTTTTAAACCGCCGTCCAAGTTCTGACCATCTTGTAGCTTTTCTCCATCTTTGTTCAAAGTTTGTTAGAACATCGTATGCAGCTGGACCATCAATTTTGCAGTGTAAATCATGCCATGGTTGTCTTGGAGCATTTGTACCTGACTATTGATGAACAATCAGGTGGAGATTGCCACCTCTAACAAACAGGTAAACAAAACTAGTTCGAATAAGTCGAGTACTTACTGAAAATGTGGGATTGTGAAAATCAGATTCAAATACAGTGTCGAGATCACGAAATAGACGGTGTTCTGGTGTGTCATAGCGTCCATCACAGAGATCCAAACCTCCAATAAAAGCAGATATCTTCCTGTATTTTCCCTGGGATTCTGTATCCACTATAACACATTTCTGATGATGCGTGTATAGGGTCCCAACAACCTGTTTCATGTAAAAGTATCAAATAATCAATTATTAGAGAAAGTAGTACAAATAAGTAAACAAAGATCGAATGATGGTCATAAATCATGCCTGTTGCTTTATAATGCTAAGCTTTGTGCTTGCATACCGGGGACACAGCACACAGTGTACAGACGAGTGCTTGAAAAACCTCCTAGTGTCCTCATCATGAGTTTGCATCACTCCATCCTGCACAAAAAAACATTTGAAGAATTATTGTTCATACTATCAAGAGTGCTCTTAACTCATCTAGTGTATAACACATGTAAACACTGTTCATACTATCAAGAGTGCTCTTAACTCATCTAGTGTATAACACATGTAAACACGTGTCACACGGCCCTATGACAAGAAGAAAATGGTCATACAGGTCGTATGAAGGGCAAATCATACGGCCCGTTTGAGTGACACATAAATGACTGATGTGACCACCGACAAAGTCATATGGCCGGTATGACCAATCTTCACCTTATTACATGGCCCATATGACATCATATGACTCGTATGATGTGACAGCAGGCCTGGTGTACACTTTTAGGGTGGTGTTTTTATAGCATCACCCACGTGAAAATGATGAGTTATAACCAATTAATATCAGGAACAAAGATTGTATCAATACCGTTTTGATGAAGAACTTATGATGTGAAGTCTTATCATCCCAAACAAGCAACAAAACCCGAACCCCTTCTTCTGACTTATACTTCAACAATTCACCAAGAGTCAAATCTCCCCCTTTTGGCAATGGCCTGTTAGGCTCTCTAACCAGCTTTATCTTATCATAAACTGACCATCCAGTAACATACACCAAATGATGTGCTTCCAATATAGCATGACACATATCTTCCCAACACCCCCTTTGCTTATAAAAACTACACTCTCCATTCCCTTCATCTCCACCGTCCAATTCAATCTCCGGCAACTCCCCATTCACCACATGTGCATCTTGATACAGAGTCACATTCCCCCCACTCCTCATCGGAAAATAACTATCTCTCAAACAAAACGACTCCTCGTTTTCAATAAATTTCCCATTCATATCATCACAAGATGTAAACTGAATCTGTAGCCTAATCGCACAATTTGGTTTAGGAGGTTTACCAAACGGACCGATAATCGAGAACCAATCATCAATAACCTCGCCAGAGATTATCCTCGCGGCAGAGATTGACGCAACACCAACCAATTCCGCACCGAATACATCATTATCCTTCACCTGAAACACAAAACAAGATCTACTTATTCATACTGAAACTGTCACACCCCGGTTTTTCGACACCCCAAGCGCACGATACGCAGCGGAAAAACATTTATCTTTATTTATAATTATACAACTACTGAGTATACATCATTATCCTTCACCTGAAACACAAAACACAATCTACTTATTTATACGTAAAATTTCACACCCCGGTTTTTCAACACCCCAGGCACGCCGCGACCATTAATTGGTACCCTGTTTTGATAAATACTCAACGGAAACAAATTTATCTTTATCCATAGTTATACAACTACTGATTATACATCATTATCCTTCACCAGAAACACAAAAGACTTGTTCATACTTAAACTGTCACACCCTTGTTTTTTAACACCACGGGCACGTGACCATCGGTTGGTACCTCTGTGAAGGCTCACCCAGGCGCGGGCCTAGGTCCACTTTTCAGGCCCAGCACAGCCTTCTTGCTTCGCTTCAAAAGCCCCACTTTCAGGCCCTAGGGCATAATTTTCAGGCCAAGTTCCAACAAAATTCCGGCGTCAGAACAGGTCTAAAACAATTATACCAACCCTAAACATGCCTATAATCAACTTGAAACAACCTAAACTAGCCCTAAAGAAATCTAAAACATGTATAAAACCCCTAAAATTGTATTTTTATGCTCTACACCTCGCCTAAAAAAGCCCTCGCCTTGCACTAGGGCCTGAAGCTCAACCTTTGTGCCTTGAGTGGAGCCTTCAACAAGACAACAACTATGGTTGGTATACTGTTTTGATAAATACGCAGCGGGAAAAATATGTATCTTTATTAATAATTGTACATCATTATCCTTCACCTGAATCTCCACCTGCGAAACCGGATGCGCAACCGGTGCAACAAAATGCTCGTCCCAAACCGGATCCTGTGAGTTAGGTATAACGCGAGTTCGTGCGACGGTAGCTCCGGCGAGACAGACGGTTGCGTATGGATTACACGTGACGAATTTACGCCGCCGTGGCGTGGCTTTTCGCATTATCCGTTCCGGCGGTTTGCTAGGGTCGAATGCATTTAAGCAACGGCGAACGCGTTGCGTTAATATGTCCATGTTTGGTAGGCATTGAGCTTCGGCGATCGTAACTTCGAGATCCCCGTGAAGGAATACGATCGGATCGGTGTATGTATCGGTGGTGGTCATTATCATTGTTTTGTGGAAGTTAGGGTTGTTAGAAGTGCATTGGCGGAGGATGTGAGGGAGGTACGGTGTTGGAGTTCCGGCGGTGGTTTCCGACGGCGGAGGATTGTATTATGGTGAGGCTGCGGTGGTTGGGGGTAACGAACAGGAGAGGGGGAGAACGATAGGGGACCAAATCATAACTGATTCACACGTGGCAATTTTATTACAAATTTTTAATTTCCGATTTTAAACAACACTAGAGCTAAAGATATATGTGTGCAAACACGGGTGGTTTTTAGAAAACCATCCATAACACATTTCAATAGAAAGTATAGATAGATATATAGATATTGAATCTTCAAAAAAATGTATATAGATATTGTACCAAAACGTGTTATCTATTATAGCTAATAGACAACTATAAACATAGATCATCTGTTAATATATCAGTTACATACGACTAATTTTCATTCTCCTATCAAAAAAAAAAAAGTACCCACACATTTATATAGATATTGTACCAAAACTTGAAATTTTTAGTTTAGTTTTTGTTTTGATTAATTAGTATTAAATTAGCCATGAGTTATTCCTACAAATCTAAGTCATTTTGTTAAACGATGAATGACTATACATCACTTACATAATCTAAGATGTATCAAAATATGAAAACACTTCTTAAAAATAAAAGGATCAGAGTTTCTCAACAATACAATGTCGACAATAATCACATGATAAAATATAATTATTACAATGCAACTCGTATACCTGGTTTATTGGAAGATGGTACTTTATAGCAAACCATGGACTTTATAAAACAAAAGGCATACATTTAAATTGCTATAATCCCATCAATCTAAAGTTGTGGATTCGCCTCCGTTTCCCGCTGATGTTTCTATTTTGCAATGCTTTCTCGGGCAATCTTGTATGTCGTACATGATCACTCCTATTTCTTTTGCAGATTCAAAAGCTTTTGTCGCGTTTTTTTTCTGCTTGCGCCAAAACATCTCCAGCTTCTTTACTGTCAATCTCGTTGGTACAAATATGATTAAATAAAATGGGAATTAAAAACAATAAGAATGTTCATTTAAGAGAATGGATTTGCAGATTACCCAAAATGCCCGAAGAAACATCGGTACTGAAACCCTAACCACTGTTTGACGAAAGTCAAACCACTGTTTGCAAAAAAAGTATGTTTAACCAAAGTCAAATCACTGTTTGCAAAACTATAATTCTTAGTGGTTTAAAAGTTTGTTTTAACCAAAGTGAAACCACTTTTAGACCACTGTTTGACCAAATTCAAACCACTGTTTAACAAAGATCAGGAACATCGGTACTGAAACCCTAACCATTGTTTGACCAAAGTCAAACCACTGTTTGCAAAAAAGTCTGTTTAACCAAAGTCAAACCACTGTTTGTAAAACTATGATTCTTAGTGGTTCAAAAGTCTGTTTTGACCAAAGTCTGTTTGACCAAAGTCAAACCACTGTTTGCAAAAAAAAAAAGCAACCATTGTTTTAACCCAACAGTGGTTTCAAACATCTGTTTTAATCCATCTGTTGACCAAAGTCAACAAATGCATCAACCACTGTATCAACAGATGTATCAACAACAGTGGTTTTAATTGATGAGCATTAGTTATGAAAATATAATACAAAATCATATTGAAGAAATGCACTTACTTTGGCATATCGGAACAATAAGCCTTGTGCAAACTTTGAGACTGGACCAGAACGTTCACCAATCTGGATATCGAAAAGAGCACATTATACCGATATAAGACAGTTCTTTCCATTTCAAACCTTCACAGCAGCCTTTAGATTGGATAAACACATGACATTAGATTGGATAATACCTCAGGCTACAGCTCCACATAATCAGCAAAGTCAGCATCGGTCGAGAGCTCCTCACTGTTTCGCAGTCTTAACCTTACAGAAGTGAGTACCTGCAGCTGAAGAGTATGTAGCAAAAAGTTATTGACAATATCTCCTTCTCCCTTGAGAAAGAAGGCAAGCGCCGAAGGTAGAAAATCATGAATAAAGACCATATCATAGTTCAGTGGCAGCTTATCAGCCGGATCGGTTGCTGCAATAGTTCCAACAGGACTTCCACAATAATTCACAACAGACCCTCTAAGCAAATTCCACGCTTCCTTGTTAATTTCCGACTCCTTCCTATCATTATTTACATCTTCAACACTGTAATACAATAACTTATCTTCTTTACTTTCAACCTTTTCAGTCACCACATTTAACCCCCCTTTAATGTAAATATTTTCCCAGCTTGTACTATCATTAGTACAAAATCCAGAGATTTTGGCCTGAGATTTATAGGTGTTCTGGCCAGAACGTTCACCAATCTGGATATCGAAAAGAGCACATTATATCGATATAAGACAGTTCTTTCCATTTCAAGCCTTCACAACAGCCTTTAGATTGGATAAACACATGACATTAGATTGGATAATACCACAGGCTGCAGCTCCACATAATCAGCAAAATCAGCATCGGTCGAGAGCTCATCACTGTTTCACAGTCTTAACCTTACAGCCACTCAAACTCTCCCAGAAACTATCGCGTGAAAACAAATATCAAGACAGATAATAAAACAAATGAAGCAAAAATCATCAGGATATGAACAATTTTCAGTCAATACAATCAAAAAAGTAATATTCTACCAAACAAAATTTCAACCCTAGAAGCATCAATTAGAAATAAGAAGAAAAAAAGAGAGCTCCCAGCACCCATTGAAAGATATATTTTTACCTCTTCGACCATAACATAAACATTAAGGATCTGCAGCCATTTCCTCATCAAGAGCAGAGTTCAGGGCATCCGTTTTGTCATCTGTAAATCTCGACCACCGTAAACCTAAAATTTACACATAATTCATCATCATTAGTACAAAATCCTGAGATTTTGGCCTGAGATTTATAGGTGTTATCTCCACTGTTCTTAGCAAAAGACTCTGCACATCTCCTGTTTCGTCCTCCCACTGCCATAACAAAATCAAACCATATTAAGTAGAATTTATGACCATTGTACCCTTTTTTTCAAAAGTTTAATCATCACATCTATACCTATTAAGGCAATTTCGTTCTTGTTTTTCATTCCTTTCTTCCTGAGACCTTTTCATTCCTTTTTTTTTTCAACGAGACTGCATATGCCATCACATTAGGTCAACTGCTCTTTTTCTTTTGAAAGATTGTTCCAAATAAGTGAATTCATAGATACATGCTTAATTTAACCACAACCATCGATATAAACTTACATGAAGTCACCAATCATAACAATATACAATTAAGCACATCTCGAGTATCCAACCAATGAAGATAAGTAGCTCCTAGACATGAGGTGAAATTATCTTACATACCAAACGCGAACATCTACCAATCAGCAACTCTTGTAACATTAATGATCCATCTGTTGATGAAACTGTTTTGACACATATGAAGTGCACACCCTTCTACCTACGCTTACCACTGGACAATGAGACAATCATTATAACAAAATCCATGGTTCTCATGAATCCAAATACCTAATTTCATATCTATGTGTAAACTTTTTTAAATCTAGAAAGGAACTCTTAGATGAATCAAAAAGAAAACCTGCATAACTCGCTTCATGTCTGTTTTCAACTTAATATAATAGAATAAGCATCATAATCTAAAAAGGCTGACACTAAAAATTGACACTCTAAACGATGATATGCATAAGCTTACAACAAAATCAGAAGGCACTAATAACAATAACAAACATAATCACTCCGGAAATTACAATCTGAGGCCAAATATGAGGATTCGCAAAAGGTAATCTGGTACTATCAGTCTATCACAGCATACACATTTAAACTTATAAGCAAATATATAACAAATTTAAGTTACCTACAACCAATAATCATAAACCTAACAGAAACAAAAAACCGTAACCCTAAAATTCACACAAAATCAAACTTCAAATATAATAAACAGTAAACCTGCTTGAGTTCCTCATCATTTAACGCATCTTCATACGCCTGATCCTTAATGACCGGAGCAACTTCATCCGAAATCCGTTCAGATTCAATGGCGTGTGGTTTATCAAAAACAGTTATTACATGTTAGTTTGTAATTTAAGGTCTAAAAGAATAGAACTCGGTTATATAAAACTTTTTATTTTATGAATATGAATAAATGGGAGTTCTTACCTGATGCTCGAATGCTACACAGGTGAATGCAAGGTCTGTCGCCTCTGTGTTTTGTAGAAGTAACTATCGTCCAACCATCTGCATCCACCTTTTGGTGCTGCCACTGGTGCCTGTCCACATACTTTAACATCCTGCTTGTTAACCTGATCAATATGATCTTGAACCGGATTATCCACTATCAGTGAAAGAAACAGTTGTTCCACATCGCTCTTTGAACATCACTGATCAAAAGATCGAACCGGTTTTGATTTTCCCTTATCATCTTCAATGCTGTTCTTGCTTGATTTGTTGTTGTCACTGCAAAAAAAAAAAAAAAAAAGATTAATCATGACTTATGAGCACAAATATGATCTAAGTATCTAACACCAATCCCTATAACAGATCAAATACTTTCAAAGTAAAATTTAATGCTTTGATTCACAATCATAAACCAGTTGTCATAAAAATATCAAAAAGTGAAACCCTTTGAGGGATATGTTGTAATATGTTTACAAACATATTAAAAGAGTAAATTACATGGATAGTCCCTGTGGTTTTGAAAAATAACACCTATAGTCCCCAACTTTTGAAAATTACACCGATGCTCCCTGTGGTTTGACAGTTTGTTACTCGGATAGTCCCTGTAGTGGATGACGGTTAGTTTCCTCAGTTAAATAGATATGAAATGACAAATTTACCCTTGATAATAAAAAACAAAAAAAATAAAACAAAAACTGATTAGAGCCCACTCTTTTTATATTATTTTATTTGTGAAACCTCACCACCACAATTCATCTTCAACCTCCACCCATCACTGTCACCATCACCCTCCTTCACCATTACTGCCACAATCACTCTCCACCATTTCGACTAAAGATCCCAGCATTTTAACCTCCACCCACCACTGTCATTTTAATCACCCGTCATACAAAGAACTCCACTCACCACCGCGAACCACCGCTTCTAACCACCATCTCCATGTTGATTTTTTTCATCCCCTCCACCCCAATCTCATCAACGATTATTAACTGGCATCGCTTACCCCCTCATTTTTCCCGCATTATTCTTGTGAAACTCATATCCCTTACAGATATATAACTCTGGTTTAGTACTTCAACTGAAGTTAAGCACCTTTGACAATCTATCATAATTTAGGAACCAAAATATACATATATTTTGCCACTCTTTGCATAATAATAAATGCCCATTAACTAGTGGATTTATATTCAGATTTACTTAGTTGGTATTGAAATACAATGTTCGTTTCAGTATACAATTGTAAAAAATATATGGATGACACCAGCTTCGATCAATTAACATTCAAAAGAGAAACGAAATAAAATTGAAGATAGGGTGCTAAAACATCCAGAAAAAGTATAATTGTGATGATGAACACTTTCAGATCTATGCATACAGGACGTTTATACCAGGCTATATTCAGATCTGAAATCTGCGCCCATGTTGGTGATAAACAGATTTCCAGATGAAGTCATTGAACACGATTCGAGCATAAAGAGCCAAAGTTTTAATGCTTCTTGATGGGTTTAGTGGCCTATTAACCGGCTCGATGGCCAGCGAGGAAGGTAGTCGCCGGTGGGGGAACTAGAGAAGAAAGGGATGGAGATGGGCGGTGGATGGTGGTTGTCGGCTGGAGAAGATCTGCGCAAGAAAGAAAGGTGGGGTGGGTTTATATAATATATTTATTAGATACTTAATTAGTTTTTTTTTTCATTAAGGGTATCTTAGTCATTTTACATACACTTAACAGGAAAAACTAACCTCAATTCACTTTAGGGACTATCCGAGTAACAAATAAACAAACCACAGGGAGCATACATGTAATTTCCAAAAGTTGAGGACTATAGGTGTTAGTTTACCAAACCACAGGGAGCATCCAGGCATTTTACTCCATATTAAAAATACGATCTTTAAAATTAAAACCCTAAACTTGATTCAAACAACAACAAAACTGTTCAAGAAACAAAAAATAGACCCAAATTCGATATTAAATAATGAAATTATTATAACTGAATTAAAGAAACTAACCTTGATATTGACAATTCTTTAAAAGCCCATCTAATAATTTCTCACAAGTTGGATCATCATCAACAGCAAGAACTCTCATCCCTATGGGAAATCTGTCAATTTCATTATTATTAACCCAAGAGACCCTCTAATTTTCTCTACTGTCATCTTGTTTCTTGAATGAAATCAACAATTGTAAAAAGAAAATAACAATAAGATGATTAAACAATGATATTGAAAGGACAGTGATATTGAATGAGCTGAGATTAGATTAAACTTACAGTGATATTGAAAGAATGAATTCAAGTGGAAGTATGAGATATTGAGATCTGATTTGAAGACGGTATGCAGATTCCGGCATACATCCGTAGTGGCGAAGAGGTGATTGGGTTTGTTGGGAGAGATGACCAGAGAAACAAATGAAATTATACGCTTATGCTATTGGAGCAGCTGATGATATTATACGCCTTAATATACGCTTATGTTATCAATCTGATGGTAAATTGTTGTTATAGAGAACCCTTTAAACATCTTCTGCTATTGGAGCAGCTGATGATATTGTAGGATCGTGTACGAACCCAAAACGAGTCGATCAGAAGCGTTCTACACAATATGAAAGGCGAAAACAGACATATTGTGTGTGATTCAGCAAGATATTCACTTTAACTGTTTTTCTGATTAACTTGACAAAGTTTTATAGCGAAACAACACTTCGGCAGCACTTCGGCTCCGGAAACACACATACACGAATTACCCTCAAACGAAATCAGGCCACTACTATTTATAGGCCACCTAATTCCGCTTGAACATGACTCAAGCGGAATCATCTTTCATACGGAATTACAAGTTCAAACGAGATTACCATTTCAAACGGAATTAACAAGTTAGTTTTGTTTGAAATGACATGTTCACTTCAAGCGAAATTACACTTTGTAATTTCGTTTGAACTTGCCTGTTGACCTATTTTTGACATATTTCTCGTATTACGTGCCTTGATCTATCTATATACATACAAGACTCGATACAAGACGAAGTCGACAGACGCATGCACCAACAGACTCCCCCTCGAATGTTGACGAGTCTTCAGTGTCGAGTCTTCAACATCTTCAGTCTTTATCAGTCTGATCGCTCTCTGAAGTATTTGACAGTGTAAAACTTCTTCAATCTTCTATTTTCTTTTCATCAGCACCAACATACTCCCCTCGAACAAATAATCTTTCCTCGGATGTTGATCGCAATCTGTATTTCACAGGATCAGGATCGTGTCCTGGCTCTATACTCAGATTCAGAATCCAGACTATCCTGCACATCCTCTACCTCACAATAAATTTCACAAATTTAACATTTGACAAATTTATAAATCACTTGCAGGTAACTTTCCAGAATGATTTAACACTTTTAAAAACTTCTGACGAACACTTGTATACTAAATATTCAAAATCTTTTCTTATTTAAGCACACACCCTCCTCACGAAATGCTCATCATGTTTAGCACTTGGAATTTTGAAAATCAGCTTTCCAATCATCAGTTGTCGAAAATCTTTTTGAGTTTTTCAAAAATTTATGCTAAAACACACTGAAAATCTTTTTATATTTTTGAAAAGAATAAGAATGCAGTAAAGAAATATTTACAGACACTATTTTTGTGAGTTTGTGTAAGAGGATCATATCAGTTTTTGACAAGTCACAAGTACCGTTGAGCTTAGTTACACATTAAGAATTAAACAGTTCACTTAGATTGCCGATATACTGATCCACTAAAATTCTCACACACATTTCAACTGATTCAGGATATGAATTAGATGTATTAAGAACTTAAACTCATTCATGTGTCCCACCTCTTGAATATACTCCCGTATCCAGATCCCAATATTCAGTCTTACAGGTGAGTATACCACAGATGATATCTGTAAGGGGTTAGATGCGAGGACCGTGAGAGCTCAGGTCAGAACTTCCGTTCAGTAGAGAGATGACGGCTTCGACTTTTGGTGGGTCCCCTTTAGAGGATCTTTTTTACAACAGCACATGATTTGCATTTTTCAATGTTTCATCATTTTTTGTACTGAGGGCAGGCTTTTATTTCAAGCAAGCGTAAAGTATTATACGGGGACTAGGCCATTGCTTCCGCAAAATCAGAAGTCCCGGGATAATACCCCAGATATCACTGAGCATAAAGACCTAGTATCTCAGAAAGAGGGATCCTTCAAACGAAATTTCAGGGGTTACCTATATATCCAAGTAGTGTTCCCCACGAAATAAGCAAGTTTGAATTTAAGTTTATATCCCGAAAAAAGCTTACTAAATGTGTAAAAACCTATCGGCATATCATCAGTGAGACCATTTAACGCTATTTAAACATTACATTTCTTTAGCATACTGTAACTGTCCACAGATGTACTATCATTTCCTCTTTTTCACAACAGAACTCTTTTAGTATTTTATCATGTTTTTGTCTTTTTCAAAATTTCAAATGTTTTTGGATTTTCTGAAATTCTTACTCCCCCTAAAAATCAAAATCATTTAAAGAAACTTTGAAAACAATATATACAAACAAACTGACAACTGATATCGAATCACTTCAAATCGCCATTCACTTGGCATAAACAATCAGAACTCCCCCTTACAACAAACTATTTTCCCATTAAGATTTCAAAACACTTAAGTTTGTTTTAATCAAAATGGTTTTTTCGTAAAATAAGTTTTGTTTATTTTACCACTTGTAAAGTTGGGGTTTCATCACATTGTTCTATCAACCACTTGAAAAAATGTAACAATTTTAGATTTTATCAACAATATCACTTGAAGAAAATCAAGTACAATTTAATGTCCATGATTTACTATTTGAAAGTCGAAATATCACCAACGTGAATTTCTCAAGAAATATGCCGATACCTGCTCCTCTCTTACCAACCTGGAAGCTCCGGCAAGTCAGTTTTTTCAAGTAAAGAACACAGACACCCAAGCCTGACCAGCTTTGGGTGTAACCTTCTCAACTTCACTAGGGGTTGGGCTGTAAGTTGCCTTCTTTGATTCGTAAAATTCTTTAACCCCTTTTGCCTTTCCATTGACCATTTTCCCAAAAATCTTTTTCACATTTCCATTAAAAACCTTTTCGACATCAAATACTTTCTTTTCAGAATAGAATTGATTCGAGATCTCAACCTTTCCAACTTTTTGTTTAAAATTTTCAGTCCTCAATGGTGGAAAGTTATCATCATCCATTGAAGGAACTGAATTCTCTTCTTTTATCTCAACTTGTGGCTCCTCTGACTTTGTGGAATCAGATTCATCGCCGGATTTCACATCAAACTTCTTAACATCTTCATGAAACTTCTTAACAACCCACATTTGGTTGTCATGCTTAGCTCTCTTTTTATAAAAACTTGTCTTTGAACACTCACCAACTTCATATGTTGAATTTTCAAAAATTTTAAATTTGTCAGTTGGTGGTTCATTTTTCTCAACAACTTTTTCCTTGAGTTTTTTAGAGACTTCTTATTTTGTTTTTGTTGCTTGAGAACAGTTCCATGCAATGTGACCAACTTCATTGCATTTGTAACAGGTTCTTGTCTCCTTTCTTTGATTAGCTCTATTCTTCACATTCTCTTGCTTCTTGGCAAGAAATTCTCTGTTTGATTGTTTCCAGAATGAGCTTTTTGATTCCTCTTCACAGCTTGTTCCTGGAACAAATTTTGTATTTGTTTTAGAAGTTTTTTCATGTTTATAATTTTCAGGTGGAATAAAACCCAATCCTTTCTTTTTGAAATTACTGTTATGGTTAGGTTTCTTTTGAAAACCAGAACCATAACTGTAACCTTTTTTCTTGTTTAACCGTTGTTGAACTCTTGAAGTGTATTTTTTAGGTTTTTCAGTAAGATTTACATCTTTTATTTCAGAAATATTTATTTCTGTTAGTTTGAAAATCTTTTTAATCTTTTCAACTTGAACACTTCTTATTGGAAATTCTTTATAAGAATATAATTTCTCAGAATCATTTAAAGTGTATGCAACTTCAAATGTTTCATCCTTCAAATTAGATTTTGATAAAAGAAATTCTTTATTGTACACCCGTTTAACCGACGACTTTGGACTGTCAACTGATGATGATCTCAGACATTCAGACTCAGATTTTGACTCCGACTCCTCATCTGTTTCCAACACCTGATCGACCACCTTTTTTATTAACTCAGACTCATGATCAGTGTCAGACGATGTGAACGTGATGTCAATGTTTTCTGGTAACTCATCAGTTGTTTCCGTTTTTAACTTTATATTGACAGCCTTTTTGACCTGCTCCTCATTCGGTTTTCTAGGAGAATACCCTTCCCAAATCGGAGGTGGACACTTGTTATAACTGACACTATATTTCTTACCAGTATCCTTCTTCTCTTTTGGCTTCTTATCTTGAAAAACTTCTAAACCTGCAACAGTTGGATAGATTCGATCAATTAGATAATCAGAACTAGAATAACTTTGCAGTAAACGTTTAATTCTCTCATTTTCAATCCTCTCAGTCTCCAACTCTTGCTTTAACTTTGCACACTCTTTAATATAATGATTGATAGCTTTTTGCTTCGACATCATCACAGCATTCATCATTGTCAGTGCATCTTCTCTTTCAGAATTTTCTTTTGTAGACCAGTTACCGTTCTGTTTAAAACGTCATACGACTCTTTCACATAATTGAGATTGAATAGTAATTGTTCTTTCATCTTATTTTGCTCACTCAACTTCTCATCTTTTTCTGCACATTGCTTACAAGATTCCAAACACTTTAAGCAAGGCTTGATGACTTCCACAATCTTTTCTATTTCAACAATCTTCTCCACTTCAACAACTTTTTCAACTTCACTCACCTTCTCCTTTTCAACAATTTCTTCAGCAATTTTAACCTCTACATTTTGAAAAATCTTTTCATTTTGATCTTTGCTTTCACATTCCTTCTTTTTCAGTTCTTTTGCTGCTTGTCTCTTCTTCAACTTCTCCAAGCGATCTGCAAAATAAATTTGAAAACTTTCAGGAGATAAATGAGTTTTTGCAATATTGATATGTATTTCTTCCTCATCATCACTACTGTCATCAGTTGGTGATTGATCAAAATCTATTGTCTTTTCTGAACTATCATCTGAAGAACTAGAATCAGATGGTGTTTGATCAAAAACTGTTGTTCTTTCTAAACTTTCTTCTGATGAAACAGACTCTTCTTCTTGACTTTTCTCATTACTATCAAACACTTTCATCCATTTTGTCATCAGATCAGGCTCTTGAATTATCTGTGCAATGAGAGCTACAACTTTTGAATCGGGTGGAATATATTTATCCCAGCTGAAACCTTCTGCCACTTTTTCATCATCTTGGTCAATGATACCATAATAAGCTTTCTTATTTGCATCTTCGATCATTCTTGCATGCGCAGTTTGTGGTTCCTTTTGTTGATATGGTTGATGAGCAACTTGTTGATATATGGCTTTCCGATAATAATCATCTTTTCCAAAAGGATTCTTTGCTCCACTAGCTTCCTGATTTTTGCATTCTCTCTTAAAATGACCTTTCTCCCTGCATCGAAAACAAGTAACTTTAGATTTATCAAAACCCAAAGTAGACACATGTGCATCTAAAAAATCATTTCTTCCTGTAATCATTTTAAACTTTTCTGCTCTTCTCAAAACACTTGCTAGACACCATTTGATGTCCATGAGCTCCATTTCTTCAGCGTCTATCTGATCGCAATCCTCTTTCGTCAGCATAGGATTTCCTATCCTTCCAGCTACTAATCCCTCATAAGATTCCAGCATGGTAGCAAGTAACGTCATGTGATCTTTAGCAACTGCTTCAGAAAAACTTTGACCATTTGGGAGATTTAATGCAATGTTGCACTGTATCACACAACCATTTCCACTTTTTGAACTTTGAGACTGAAAACTTGAAGTTGAACTCTTTGGATTAACACTCGGATATGAAGAAACTCCACTGCTGCTGTTTGAATTTTGATCAACAGTTCCAGATGAGTTTCCAGCACTAAAAGCAGTTTGGATTTTTGGACTCATTTCAACTTCTTGAACACTGCCTTTGTAATACATTTTCACATCTTGTTGATTACTCGGATTGTTCATCCTTGCAATCTTTTGCTGTTCAAGATCTTGACCTTCAATCTTTTCGATGAACTGAGAAATTGTCAAACCATCATATTCTCCGGTGTTCTTTAAGATCATCAAAAATGTACCCCATTCTTTCTGAGGTAAAGCATCAGCTAATTTGTCTACCCATTCCTCTCGTTCTTTATTGATACTCAACAAAGACATTGAACGTACTAAGTGGCAGTATCTTTCAATCAACTTCTTTGTATCTTCTCCTGGCAGACTTGTGAATAGATCAAATTTTTTCTTAAGCAATGCCTTTTTACTCTTAATCATCTTCTCACTTCCCTCAAACTTAATTCTGAGTGCTTCCCAAATAGAACGTGAAGTTTTATCATGTTGAAGCAATATGAAGATGTCTTCTTTAATAGCTTGCTGGAGTAAACTGATCATCATTTTCTCTGCTTTATACATGTCTCGTTCCTTATCTGTAAATTCAAAAATCTTTTTATCAACTCCCAGCTCAGTACGTGGTAACACATACTTTTTCTCAACACACTCCCATGATCTCAAATGATTGGCTTGGACCCAGTTTTCAAACCTATCTTTCCAACCACAATACTCCTCAATGCTCATTAGTTTAGGGGGTTTTTGCATTGTTCCAGTTTCATTTTCAATGTTCATGTTTTGAGCAATGGCAGCTGGAGTAGTCGGGGTTATTGCAAACGCGTTATAGAATTCTTCTTCCATGATTTGGTAAACTTTTTCACAAAACAGACACTTTCAAACGAGATCACTTTTCAAACGAAATTACCCTCTTCAAATGAAATACCCTTTCAAACGAAATCACTTATTGAAGTGAAATTACCTGCAAACCAGTTTCAAGCGGAATACCTACTCAAACGGAATACCCACTCAAATGAAATCCCTAATTTCGTATGAACTTTTCAAACGGAATCACAACTTGAAACGAAATCACTTATTTCGTCTGAAACTTTCAAGCGGAATTACAATCTGAAGTGAAATAAGGCAATTTCAAGCGGAATCAACAACAACTTCAAGCGAAATCAATCACAAAATGTAATTTCAAGCAAAATTAACATGCTATTTCAAGCGAAATTATGCTGATGTCATCATTTCGGTCCAACTTTTGTCAAATTGATCAGGTTAAAGCTCGATTTTAGGTCCAATTTTCTCAAGGGTTTGTAAAAACACAAATTCTCTTATGATGTGAAAAATTCAGGCCAATTTAACCGTTAAAACTTGTTCAATTGATAAAAGAAGGTGTAGAAGTTAGAAAACAAGATGAAATCAAGCTGAAATCAGTAGAACTCCTCCTCTCTAGCTCTGATACCACATGTAGGATCGTGTACGAACCCAAAACGAGTCGATCAGAAGCGTTCTACACAATATGAAAGGCGGAAACAGACATATTGTGTGTGATTCAGCAAGATATTCACTTTAACTGTTGTTCTGATTAACTTGACAAAGTTTTACAGCGAAACAACACTTCGGCAGCACTTCGGCTCCGGAAACACACATACACGAATTACCCTCAAACGAAATCAGGCTACTACTATTTATAGGCCACCTAATTCCGCTTGAACATGACTCAAGCGGAATCATCTTTCATACGGAATTACAAGTTCAAACGAGATTACCATTTCAAACGGAATTAACAAGTTAGTTTTGTTTGAAATGACATGTTCACTTCAAGCGAAATTACACTTTGTAATTTCGTTTGAACTTGCCTGTTGACCTATTTTTGACATATTTCTCGTATTACGTGCCTTGATCTATCTATATACATACAAGACTCGATACAAGACGAAGTCGACAGACGCATGCACCAACCAACAGATATTATACACTTATGTTATCAATCTGAAGATCATTACATACGCTTGTGTTATCAATCTGAAGAAACGGATGAAATGAAGAGGAATTGAGAGAGAAAATTATGTGTAAATGAAAGAAAGAAAGAAAGAAAGTGTGTTTTGAAATTTGAATGTGGAGCCTGAAAGTGCGGTTTAAATTTGAATGTGGAGCCAGAATTTTTGAATTTTGAAAGTAGAGTAGAGTTTTTCCCTTTATGTGGGCAGTGTTTTGCTCTTTTGTAAGTGAGCAGATCTTTGGCCTTTTGTATGTGGGCAGACCTTTGAAATTTTAACGTGGTCCAGAGCTTTGAATTTTAAAGTGTTTTAATATTAGGCTTTATGATGCAATAATTGTGACACCCGGCTCTTCAGGCCGTCCCGTACAATTGTAATACATATTGTGATTAGGTATCAGGACTATATTTGACTGATTATGATGTTTATATGTGAAATTTAGTGTATTGATAAAATTAAACTTTGATAAAAATTATGTTGGCAACGGTAAGATAAACGCTTATCGCGTAAAGATTAAAATGCGAAACGAACCTCGGTGACCAACCGGACAGTGTTAAAATCCTAATAATAGTCTGTTATGATTAGAATAATAATTTTAAACATATTCGTGAGGAAAAATAAATTAAAACGCTAAGAAACTATATTTTTCGAGCTTAAGCGCGTACCGCGTGATGCAGCGCGTACACCGACAAAATACTGTCAGCACAACCCGTCAAGACAACTGAAAATCATTTTAGAAATAATTTGATAAGTTTATTCTTATAGAATGACAAAAATAAATAAAAACGCTTAAATTCCTATTTTTGCGATTTTTAACGTATACCGCGCAGCACAGCGCGCATTCTACCAAATACCTACAACGCAGCCAGTCAAGGCAACTGGTGATTATTTCAGTAATAATTTTGAGTGATTATTTTTATAGAATGATAAAAATAATTTAAAACGCACTAAAACGAGTTTAAAACGCTAGATAAAATACCCGGTAATCAGTAAAATACATGTTTTTGAGCTAATTTACATATAATATCTATATATATATGTTTGGTATGTGAGAGAGGAGGGAGGTGGCGGCATTGTGGGCTGCCAAAACTCTCTTGAAAAATGTATTTGGACAAGTGTCTTGCATAGAGAATGGAATATGATGATTAATACTCAATATGTCTTCCATAAACTTATAATTCCCAAGATCAAAAATTCAAATTCACCCTCTCTCTTCTCTCTTGCATAATCTCGGCCGAACACCCCTCTAAACACACACATTCAAAAATTTCAAACTAATTTCATGAAGATTCAAGGTTCTTTCAAGATGATTTCAAGCTAAAAAGGGTGTTTGGAAGTGATTTCAAGCAAGAACAACCTCCATCTCATCATCTATTCTAAAAAACCCATAAAAAATATTGAAGGTATAAATTTCATTTCACAAATCTTGTTTTGATTCTTGATGATTTAAAATAATGATGGAAGTTTCTCTTATTCTTGAATCTAAACATAAACTTGAAACTAAAACAAATGGGTTTTTAAAGAAAAATAAATTGGATGAACTTGTATGTATATATGTGTGGCCGTATGTATGTATGTATGTATGTATGTATGTATGTATGTATGTATGTATGTATGTATGTATGTATGTATGTATGTATGTATGTATGTATGTATGTATGTATATGTATATGTATATGAGTTCTAGTTTTGACTTTTAATTGATTCTTGATTGTCATGATTCTTGTAAAGTGAAATGCATGTCTAATCTTGGAATGTTCTAAAAAGTGGTTTGATAATTGAAATGAATATATAAAAAGTATAAATTTGGGAGCACATGAATGTGTATCTATATGTGTGAGCCATGTATATATATATATATATATATGTATATGCATGCACTCAAAATTTGTTGTTAGTTCATAAATGTGAAGGAATATGTCTTGCAATTATGTTGAATGATTAGATGATGATGATCATATGAAGATGATATTAATTTTGAAGATATGAACATAAGTTAAAGGCGTGTCTAGATGCATTTAGTCCATACATGATGATGATGATATGATATACGTGCATTAAGTGCTTGTACATAGTCATGCATGTGGGTGTATGTACATAAAATGATGGATAAATGATGTTATGATAAAAATAGTTTTAGATCAGATTATAAACCTTAAAATAAAGTTACTTTGAAGTGTTTAATGATATGTAACTTTTTCATAATAATTGCTAGCCTTATAAGTTGTACTTGGTGCATTAAAAATTGTAAAATATGTGAAATCGCATGAGTTATGTGACTTAAATAAAAACTGAACTAATCTGAATATAATCACTATTTTAATCAGTAAATAACATGTATTGTGTTAAAATATCAAGTCATTTCGAGTTGGGATGGTTACGGTAACATTTAACGCAAAACTATGCGTTAAAACGGTCAAAAATCGGCTTTTCGGATGATTTTTATAAAACTGATTTAGATCAGTAAATAAACTAATATTTTTAGTTTAAAAATAAGTATTTTAACTAATTTCAAGATTACTTGGTGTTTGGTTGGTCATATGTGACTTCCGACGACCGAAAACGATACCGAACCGCTAAAATACGCACTTTTCAGTGAACATTAGTATGAATAAATTTTGAGTGAATCTTTTGTGATAAAATGTATTAAGTGATTTGAGTATGTAAATGTGATTATATGTTAAGTGTTAATCTAATAATAGGAAATTTAGATTGTGCATGTACATTTTGTGCGGAACAAACGATAAAAGTGCGTTAAATGTGTAACTTGTTTGTCGAGCATGAAATTTGATATATATAGAATATTTCATGTGTATTTGCTTTGAAAATGACAAAATAGATAAATTAACAAGGTTTCGTGTGTTTCGGTGTTAAATTATATGAACGTTTGTGTATAAATATTATGATGCGCAAATCGTAGGTATATCACGTATGAACGGGAGAGTTAAGGGAATTACACAATAATGGTCACCAATAAAATCGTTCAAAACGCAAAATCATAATAAAAATATATAAATATATATGGACTCATATATATAAACATATTAACACGCTAACATAATAAAAAATGACAACTTTTAGAGAAAATCTCAAAGTTATGTGATAATTCAAAGAAACTGAGAAACTTAGGATTTTTGTGATTAAATGTTATTTTGATTTAGAATTGTTCCCATATTAGGACGTATATAATCAATTTCTGTGATTGCGAAATTAAAATACGCACCCAAAGGTGAGTGTCACTAAACCCCTCTTTTTACTGTTTTGTATATATATTTTGGGGGTGGAACACGTTGTTAAAAGGGTTTAATAATGTTTTCGAAATAAAACATACCTTTTACTATAAAATATATATTTTCGCTGAAAATATATGAAATTTGATGAGTTATACGTTTCACAGTAAAACGTTTTTGATGAATAAATATTGGATGTACGGTTTTTCTTAAGAGATACAGGATCGTAGAGCTGGGGTACGAATGCCGGCCTGGGTCTCGAATGATGGAGATTCAGGGGATTCGTACACATCGTGTATTAAATTGTCATATTAGTAGGATATATATATTGTACGTGAGGCAGACATCATATTGTTCATCGAGAAAGAACCCTGCGCCCATGATGTCGTTTAATCATTTAAGTATTGCACGCGATGAATTGTTGGTAGATCTATCGGGTTGACAACCCCGTCATGACCGGTCGCCCCGAGTCAATGTCAAACGACGAATTTAAATTCTGTTTATTGTCTAGCTTTGATTATCCCTGCATGGTTAATATATAGTTCGTATCGTCTAGCTAACACACGAGTCTGAAAATAGACGCTATAATTTAATATACAAAACCTGGGCAGTATTACAATTGTCGGAGTAATGACCCGATGGAAGGCCCATGGATTTTAACAAAGGAGTAAAATGGACTTTCTAAAACTACACGGATGTTTTCAAATAAACACATAATCAGAAAGTTTTCCTTGAAATAAAATTTGTTAGTAAACGAATAAGTGAACTCACCTTCCTTTGCGTTGACACTTGATTTTAACGTGTTCTACAGGTACTTGAAATTGGCTTCGGGAAATCATGGCGTATCTTGTGGATGATGATGCATGTTGCTATATTTAATTATGTTGGACAACTTTTAAACTATCTGGGACGTTTGTAATAAGATCCGCGAGGATCAAAATAACTTAACTTATGTGGCTGTGACGTGACTTTTAAAAATATAATGTTTAATAGTTATGTTTTAAAATATGTCAACATGTCCAACAAAAGAATGCATCGATCGACAAGATATAAATGGGCACCAACTTCCGTCTCCACTACGTTTAAATATTCCGCTGCGACGTATTTTGGGGTGTGACAATAATGACATAGAAAAGCATTGTTAGACAGCCTCTATGGCTGCCACATCAACTTTTCTTATGTCATCGAGTTTTCTCCTTTTATAGAAAGTATAGATAATTATTAATAGAATGAATTGTCAATTTTAGTCTTTAAGGTTTGTTTTAAATTGTCATTTAGTTCAAATAAACAACATAATTATTAATAGAGTAAATTGTGATTTTAGCCTCTAAGGTTTGTTTTAAATTGTCATTTAGTTCAAATAGTTTTTTCTCTCCTATGGATCCCTAACTTTTTCCATTTGTTGCCATTTTGACCATTTTGCATAACTCCATCTAAGGCTGCACGGTATGGGCTTCGGCCTTGGACCGTCCTCCACCGGTGCCGAACCTCCTCCCATTTCTCCCCCCAGCTGCGGCGTCCTCCCCGTCTCCATCCGGACGTTTAGGACTGTAACACCTCGAAAATTTATGTCCAATAATGTGTCGACACGTGTCATAAGCTTTAAACGTGTAAAAGATTACTTTAGAGGGACTAAAGTTGACAAACAGAGAAAGTATGTGAATATAAGGGTTCAAAGTGTCAACAATGGATAAATATACTTTACTGTAACCCTACACGATGTTTATACCCTTAAACGAATGAATCATGGATCATACGAAGCTAATTGTGGAAGAAAGTGAGAGATTACAAACTACAGGGGTTAAAAGTGTCAACATGTTTAAAGTATACCTCTGAGTGACCTTTTAGCAAACCCGAAGCTTTGTAACGATAAACTATACTCACTAGATTATGTGGTAAAAATTTCACCAAGTTTCGTTATCGTATGAGAAAGTTATGACAATATTCGTATACGAGGGGTTAAAAGCGTCAACGTTGAAATTTATGACCTTATGGGTGGTCACAAAGTTAACCAAGGACTTAACCAAGTTTGTAAAAGTCTTAAGGTCCTTAAAAATCAAGTTAGAGGGCTGGAAATGCAAAATTGGAAGTTAAAACCACGCATACAAGGACCAGGGACCAAAAATGCAAAGATTGAAACTTGTTTGGCCTGTTCTGGATGGCCATACCGGCCGCGTAAGGTCAGGAAGGACCCTTACGCGGGCCGCCTGAACACCCCAGCGACAGAAAGTTTTGGCAGCTGCCAGTTTCAGCTGTGTAACCGCCACTAGGACCTGTAAAATGATACCAGGGGCTGCACAAACGGATTTACATGCATAGGGGGCACTTGTCTTGATTTGGAAACAATTGTAGACCTCTTTGGCATGATCCTAAGTGATCAAAATGCATATATAAGGAGCACTCTAGTTGCAACATTGAACTCATTCATTTGCAAAGTTCACAACTTCATTTTTGGAGCTCCCCTGATCAGCAACAAGCTTTCTTAGGATCCCTAGTCGAGCTTAGGACTCTTGTAAGTGTCCTTAACCTTCTTTAATTCAGTTTAGCTTAGTTAATTAGCTTAAAGTCAAACCGTCATAATTAGAGTTTGACTTCGTAATTAATCAATAATTGTCCAGTCAAATTTCGAATTGAAAGTACCTATGAGTTGGTAATTATGTGGGCAATAAACCCTTAAAAGGGCACCCTCTGATTCCCACTCTAACTAGGTCAATTGTCGGGTCAAAGTTAATCTTAAAAAGTCAACAAAAAGCTTATTTTCAAATTAATGCATAATTAGCAATGTAGGGGCCATGCAACCTGTTTTATTGTTAATATAACTTGGTAATTAATGTAAGAACATGTCTAAACATGTTCAACCCGATAATTTTCAGTTTAGACTCGGATCGGAACCGAAAGTCGCATAATTTGACTTTTGCTTTGACTTTTAGCTCTGACCCGTTTAAGCATGTTTTAGAATTGCCTTAGAGCTTTATTTGGACCAGGTTTCATATAAGTATAACTCTCTGAGATTATACAACTTGGTTCATTAGTTATCCGATTCATATGCATGTTTCCGTTAAATGCTTAAATGTTGACTATTATGCCCTTTTGACCTTAAAACATGATTTTTGAAAATGTAAAAGAATAGAAACCTTAATTACTGATTATTAGACTTGTCCCTAAAATTTGACATCAGTTTGAGGTCTAGATTAGGAGTTATGCTCATTAGCGTAATTAGAAAGTTTTTTATTAAATAAACGGCGTAATTAGCATATAGCCTATCTAAACCCGATTTTTGATACCAAACTTTTTACCCACTGATGTAATATAATATTTTGGGATTTTTGAAGATTTTTATTTAATTTTAGGCTGAGCATAACATAGAGTTCTAAGTTTGATTCGGTAATTGCCGGTTTTGCCCTTTGGGGCTATAAAATGAGTTTTACAAATTATTTTGATACCAAACCTTTTTCTACTGATCTAATATGATAAGTAAAACATGTTGAGCCTTCTGGAATAATAAAAATATCAGCTTTCCTTTAAAAACCCGGAAATAGCTCAAAATCGCCTTTTTAAGCATTTTAACGCATAGTATGTATTAAAACTATTTTAAACATATAAGGTTTGATGCCTACTGATATTTTCAGTAAATTTTTATATATTAACAGTAAGCAAAAGTTTTAAACTCAGATTTCTAGTTTTGACATTTTAAGCCTATGTGAAATTACCAAAATGCCCATAAGGTGCATAGTTTGGTTTTAAATGATAAATTTTACATATATGAAATACCCTACTGTTATAACTTATTAAATTAAGTATTTTTACTGATTATATCAGATCTGTAACTCAGATTATTATTTAAACTCTTTTATAACCCTTAAAATGACCAAAATGCCCCTACTGGGCATAGTTTGAGTTTAAATCCATTTCGGGCATAATAGAAGATATCCTACTGATGTCACAACATATTTAAGGCATATTAACTTAGGAAACCTGTATATGAATCTTATGGTTACCCGTTATGCATTTTTTGCGTTCGGTTCGGTTTATGTAACTAGTTTGCATAAATTGACCGAAACGGGTCAAACCTTATCATTTTTGTCTCAAAATCCAGAATGTGTTTAGTTGCCCATATTATACAAGTCTTCAAACTTGTCGGGTCTAAATCACATTCCATTCCGGTCTTCGCTTAATCGTGCGTTTGAACCGTATCTTCCTTTTAAAACTAACCGGTCTAAGTTTAGGCTTAATTAAAGACCCGTTAGGAAATCTAATAGGTTATTAAAAACCTTTGTTCCAGAATAGGAGACCCGGTAAAAGCTACACGCACTTGCTATTTGTGATTAATACTTGCAAAGGTAAATACTTTTAACTTATTTTCCCTATACGGGCTTGGGGTACGGTATATAAAATACCGCTTGGTCGGGCATTCGACTTTAATCGTTTGGTGGTTAAATATTATCGAGATAACCCGTTTAAAAATTTGGTTTTGTTTGCTTAACGCCTTTGGGAGTTTAATGACCATGTCCCGGATATCCTTGGCATCATTCATAGAATGGCCACGACCTTAGCACACGGGTGTAGGCGTACACCCGTCAGTGCAATTAAAATTAATAAGGTATAACCGTCGGTACGAGAATAACTCGCCGCGGGACTATACCAAGTGGTGTGTCTATTAATCTTTAACCCGGCATGAACCGGGCAACTGAACGCATAACAAACTTGTAATTCTTTTACAAATTTATATATAAATAATTATCCCAAGTTATAAAATGTTTTGTGCCTTGTGCATTCAAATCAATTTTCTAAACCTTTTTCAAAATGAGCCAGTTAATTGTATTTACAAGTGTAAACTAACGTATTTTCCCAGAAAGATTAAGTGCAGGTACTACGCGTAATAGGCTGGCCTCTCCTTAGCATCGTTAAGAGTCTCGCAAGCTTGGATGCATTTTGAGTCTGTTGAACTACGTTTTCTGTTTATTTGATCCGCCTGTGGATCTGTTTCAACTATGTTGTGATACTTAATATTACAATTTTATTCAGTTGAAATAAATCTATCTTTTGCTTCCGCTGTGCATTTAAAATTGTGTTGTTTGACTATGATGATATCAACTACGTCACGATACTCCCCACCGGGCCCACCGGTAATACGTGGAAATATCGGGGTGTGACAGGTTGGTATCAGAGCCAACACTGAGTGAATTAAACACTAGTCTTTTGTGTTTAATCTCAGTTACACAGTTGCACATTCCTAAATTTTCGAGTCTAGACAAAGAACTTAGGACAAATCCCGATTTGTTTTTATTTTTATCTTTTATATATATATCCCTTGTTGTTATATTTGTTTATGTTGACAGGTTAAAAGATGCCACCAAGAGTAAGAGGGAGAGGAAGAGGCAAGGGGCCACACGTCGCCCCGAATGACCATGAGGCCGGACCTTCGCACCGGTGAACACCATCAGATTCACTTAACCCGGATACTCAAAATATCTGGTGGACCTATACCGAACCAGCAAGGCGCTCAGTTTCGTTGACCTCCTCCCCTTTGCTTCAACACTCCTTTGGGCCTCATTCTGAGAATGAGCCCCGTAATTCCCACCAATCTTACATTCCTCTCCAGGGTCACAACTCACCTTTTGATGACCCAACGCCCTTTTTCCAGAGCCGGTTCAACCCGGCAAATTACCTTGGAGAACCAGTGGGTTTTAACCCACTAGGACCCGAAGACCATTTTTCAGGCGACCATGCAATGGACATGGATGAGGACACCGACCCAGCTGAGCCACCGTCCGGAACCCCTAACCATCCCATCGAAATTTCGGATGGGTCACCTTTCGTGGGATCACCTTACAATGGTCCCGATAGCTATGAAGAAATATTCTGACAGATCGACTGGGTGTTTACTCCTAGTTCCCACAACTCTCCACACCAGCAGCAGCAGCAGGATCCCTCCGAGGATTCTCGATTTTTCGTGGTCACTCCGCCACCACAACCAGCCCCACAGCAGCCTCCGGAGCCACCGAGGCGAAGAAGAACAACCGCACGGATGTCCGTGCGAGGAGGAGTGCGAATCGGCACCCCTCAACCTACTAGTGGCAGCCGCTACTCGCCACTCCATGAAGACCCGCAGATGGGTGGATCTTCAAACCCCATCTCGGAAGTAAACTCTGCGCCTGTCGCACCACCACCATTGGGTTTTGGAGACCCAATTCCTACATACACCGGTGCGGCAGCATATAACCCCTTTGAGCAGCCGGTCCACACGAACTACAACTATGCAGAGGCCGACCCTTACCTTGTAGCAGCGGCAAACTACAATGCCCACCATCCGGAAGGATCCTTTGGGATCCCATATCAAGCCGGATACTCACACTATGGGTACCCACCATATGGGTATCATCAACCGCCGCCTCCTCAACCTCCGCTATATCAACAACCCCCGCAGCCGCCAGCGATGTCGCCACCGCAGCATCAAGAGATTCTCCAAAGGATAAATGAGGTGCGGCAGGAGGTGCGGGAAGACCGTCGGCAAAACCGGGGATTGTTCAAAAGTCTGGCAAACCTAATCAAGGGAAAAAGCAAGAAGGACCATTAAATCCTTCATTTGTTTGTTTATTAGTTTTAGTGTTGTAATCATGTCCCTACGTGGACATTTGTTTCTGTATTCTGCCCCTGCGTGGGCATGTCTTTCAGTATTCTGCCCCTGCTTGGGCATGTCTTTCTGTTAACCCCTGCGTGGGTATGTTATTTCTGTTTAAGCCCCTGCGCGGGCATGTTATTTCAGTAGAAGTCCCGTTTAGGGCAAACATGTACTTGTTTAAATTTTAATGGAATGATTGAATTTAAATTTTCATTTTTGATTAAAATATATGCATAAATATAATATGAGAAATAAATGAAAATATAACAATCCACTTATAAGACCCACCATTATAATAAAATAATAAAAATCTAAAAAGGGGACAAAACCTAGCCATGTGTCATTATAAGACAGGGCCAAGATGGTAATTCCTCAAATTAGATTCAGGTCCCTATTAACACCTCAATTTAGGATTGTTCTGCGTTAAATATTAAAAAGAATCTTAAAGGTAAAACCTAGTCTATATGTCATTACAGACATGACCAAAATGGTAAAACCTATTCAAAAGGTTCCAATCCTTGTTAACATCTGAAAACATGTTAACACTCTTGACAAAATGTGATTCGATAAAATCGCATGAGTCATCCTTATATTTGATTCTCCCTAATACTTTTAATTAATTAAAACATCAATTAGGGATATAACGCCTACGGGCTATACTCATTGTCATATAAGACAAAAGACAGTCGTGATCTTCGACCCCCTGATAAGAAGAGGTAATGAATTATAATTAAAAACCTCAATACCATGACCCTATAAGATCATGATTAAAAATTTAAAACCGTCCATGTGACTAGGCCCTTTTTGCCATTAATATATTTTATTTCTAACAAAGGATTATTATAATATCCTGAATATATATATATATATATCTATATATTTAAACAAATTAATCGAAATGGTTCTTAAATACCATGATTAATAAATCTTTTAGAATAATAAAACTATTATAGACCTCTGAATGATTTAAAATCATTATTTTATGTAGCAATCAAGCTACATGGCCGGGTCAGACGAAGCCAACAGTCACCCCAGAGATAATCATGACACCTCCAGAGTCAACATAGCCGGAGCAGAATTACAAGCATTAATAGATAATGCTCTGACGCGAGCTTTGGAAAGGCAGTTCAATGAATCCAGTGGTACGCATGTCAGGACCCAATCTGTACCACACTCTAAACCACCCTCAAGGACTCATACTGCTCACAAGAGCGATTCCCATCACTCAACGAACCAGAGGAGTGTTCCATCTAAGAGAGTTGTGCTGAACCAAGAACCACGTGCTAAAGGTTGCACCTATAAGTACTTTGTTTCATGCAAACCCAGGGATTTTACTGGGGAAAAAGGAGCAGTTGACTGCATGTCATGGTTAGATGAGATGGACACTGTAGTAGATATCAGTGGTTGTGCTGATAAGGATGTGGTAAAGTTCGTATCTCAGTCATTCAAAGGCGAGGCACCAGCGTGGTGGAGGTCTATGATTCAGGCCACTGGGAAAATCCCATTGTATAATCTGTCTTGGGAACAGTTTGTTACATTGATTAAGGAAAACTACTGCCCTCAGTACGAGGTTGAAAAGATTGAAGCTGATTTCTTGTCATTGGTTATGAAAAACCTAGATTGTCAAGCCTACCTTACCAGCTTCAACACTATGTCAAGACTGGTTCCGTATCTGGTGACTCCAGAACCCAAGAGGATAGCTCGTTTCATCGGGGGTCTAGCCCCAGAAATCAAGGCGAGTGTGAAGGCCTCCAGACCAGCTACTTTTCGGTCTGCAGCTGATATATCATTGTCCCTTACTTTGGACGCGGTCAGGCAGAGATCGCTGAGAAACACAGACGCTGAGAAAAGAAAGCGTGAGGATGACAACTCACGACGTTCTGACAAGAAGCGTAAGGGAAAAAATGACCACAAGAAGAGTTCTGGAACCAAAAAGGATGGTCATCCGTCAGGTGATAAGCCCAAATGTAAAATCTGTAAGAAGCACCACTTCGGGAAGTGCAGATTCGAGTCAAAATCCCAGTCGCAGCCAAGGCCTTGTGGGATTTGTAAATCTTCTGAGCACAAGACCTTAGACTGTAAGAAAATCAAGGATGCTACGTGCTATAGTTGCAATGAAAAGGGGCATATCAAGTCCAACTGCCCAAAGTTTGCTAAGAAAGCTGAGGAAGGGAAAAAGACCAATGCTAGGGTCTTCCAGATGAACGCACAGGAGGCGATCCAGAATGATAATGTCATAACAGGTACCTTCCTTATTAATGATGTTTATGCAAGGGTACTATTTGATTCTGGAGCAGATAAGTCATTTGTTGATGATAAGTTTTGTAAGTTGTTAAACCTACCTATTAGAACCCTAAGCATAAAATATGAGGTTGAATTAGCCGATGGTACCATAGAAACCGCATCAACCGTATTAGATGGATGTTTCATATCCATTAGGAACCACTCTTTTCCTTTGTCCTTACTTCCTTTGAAGTTAGCCAGTTTCGATATAGTTATAGGCATGGACTGGTTATCTCGTAACCAGGCCCAGATTGTTTGCAACAAAAAGCAAGTAGTGGTCAAGACTCCGTCTGGTGAGCCATTTACCATTCAGGGAGATACTCAGTATGGACTGCCTGAGCAAGTGTCTATGCTCAAGGCATCTAGTTGTTTGAAGAAGGGTTGTGTCATTTATATGGCACAGGTAACTATTGATGAGCAGAAGCCTAAGATTGAAGATATTCCCGTCATTTCTGAGTACCCAGAAGTTTTTCCTGAAGAACTACCTGGTTTGCCACCAGATAGGCAAGTAGAATTCAAAATTGACATTATTCCAGGAGCAGCACCTGTTGCAAGGGCACCTTACCGGTTGGCACCAACAGAGATGAAAGAGTTAAGGACTCAATTAGATAAATTGTTGGCAAAAGGTTTCATTAGACCTAGCTCGTCTCCATGGGGAGCACCAATCCTGTTTGTAAAGAAGAAGGATGGATCGATGCGTCTATGCATCGATTATCGCGAGCTCAACAAGGTTACTATCAAGAATAGATATCCATTTCCCAGGATCGACGATCTGTTCGATCAATTGCAAGGGGCAAGTTACTTCTCTAAGATCGACTTGAGGTCAGGCTATCATCAGCTGAAGGTTAAAGATGAAGATGTACACAAGACTGCATTTAGGACTCGTTATGGTCATTACGAGTTCCTAGTGATGCCTTTTGGGCTCACTAATGCACCAGCAGCATTCATGGACCTCATGAATCGCGTCTGCAAGCCTCACTTAGATAAATTCGTCATCGTCTTCATCGATGACATTCTTATTTACTCGAAGAACCAAGTTGACCATGAGAAGCATCTTCGATGCATTCTGAAACTGCTTCATCAAGAAAAGCTTTATGCCAAGTTTTCGAAGTGTGAATTCTGGCTTCGTGAAGTCCAATTCCTTGGACATGTTGTTAGTGAGCGTGGTATCCAAGTAGATCCCGCCAAAGTTGAAGCTGTTATGAATTGGCAAGAGCCAAAGACGCCAACAGAGATTCGTAGCTTTCTAGGTTTAGCAGGATATTATAGGCGATTTATAGAAAACTTCTCAAGGATTGCTGCACCCCGAACTTCTTTAACCCGTAAGAATATTAAGTTTGACTGGGGTCCTAAGCAGCAGGAATCCTTTGACATTCTTAAGCAGAAATTGAGCAACGCTCCAGTACTGACGTTGCCAGATGGAATTGATGAATTTGTGGTATATTGTGATGCATCGCACACAGGTATGGGATGTGTGCTTATGCAGAAAGGCAAAGTTATTGCCTATGCTTCTCGACAGTTAAAAGTGCACGAGAAGAATTACACCACCCATGATTTGGAGTTGGGTGCCATTGTATTTGCACTAAAATTGTGGAGACATTACTTGTATGGAACCAAGTGTGTGATCTATTCAGATCACAAGAGCCTTCAACATCTGTTCAATCAGAAGGATTTGAACATGAGGCAGCGACGATGGATGGAAACTTTGAATGATTATGACTGTGAGATAAGATACCATCCAGGCAAGGCAAATGTGGTTGCCGATGCCTTAAGTAGAAAGGAAAGGGTGAAGCCTATAAGAATCAATGCCAAGAGCATCGAGTTAAAAAATAGTTTAATTGAAAGGTTGTTAGCTGCACAGAAGGAAGCTGTACTAGAAGCTAACTATCCTAATGAAAAGCTAGGAGTAAGTGAAGAACAGTTATCCTATGGCAAGGACGGAATTCTGAGGTTAAATGGATGAATATAGGTTCCAATTTATGGAGGACTTCGGGATGTTATCCTCCAGGAAGCCCACAGTTCTAAGTACTCTGTTCATCCTGGAGCTGATAAGATGTACCAGGATCTGAATGCAAATTATTGGTGGATAGGCTTGAAGAAGTCTATAGCTACCTATGTAGCCAAATGTTTGACGTGCGCTCAAGTTAAAGCTGAACATCAAAAGCCGTCGGGTTTGCTACGACAGCCTGAACTTCCCACCTGGAAGTGGGAAATGGTGACAATGGATTTTATCACCAAGTTACCAAAGACAAAGAAAGGAAATGATACTATATGGGTGATAGTAGATAGACTGACTAAGTCAGCACATTTCCTACCCATAAAGGAGACTTATAGCTCCGACATGTTAGCCCAATTGTATGTAGATAAGATTGTATCTCTACATGGTGTACCAGTGTCTATTATCTCTGACAGAGATACTAGATACACATCACATTTTTGGAAAAGTTTCCAACAATCTTTGGGCGCGCACTTAAACTTTAGTACGGCTTACCATCCTCAGACGGACGGGCAGCGTGAGCGTACCATCCAAACTTTGGAAGACATGCTTCGTGCATGTGTGATTGACTTAGGTGGTAGTTGGGATAACCACCTTCCATTGGTTGAGTTCTCCTATAATAATAGCTACCATACAAGCATTCAGGCTGCGCCGTTTGAAGCTTTGTATGGAAGGAAGTGCAGAACGCCCGTTTGCTGGGCAGAAGTTGGAGATGTCCAACTAACAGGACCTGATATAGTCCCGGAGACAACAGACAAGATTGTGCAGATAAGAGATCGTCTCAAAGCTGCCAGAGATAGGCAGAAAAGCTACGCAGACTTAAGGCGTAAACCTCTAAAGTTCGAGGTTGGTGATAAGGTTTTACTTAAAGTATCACCCTGGAAGGGAGTGATGCGTTTTGGTAAGAAAGGTAAGTTAAGCCCAAGGTATATAGGTCCATTTGAAATCATCGAATGTGTCGGATCAGTGGCTTACAAGTTGAACTTACCTGAAGAGCTCAGTGGTATTCACAATGTATTCCACATCTGCAACCTGAAGAAATGTCTAGCTGATGAGTCGCTAGTCATGCCACATACGGATGTGCATATAGATGAGAGCTTGAAATTTGTGGAAAAACCTTTGTCAATTGAGGATCGACAGGTTAAGAAGCTTCGAAGGAAGCAAGTGCCGATTGTAAAGGTCAAATGGGATGCCCGTAGAGGTCCCGAGTATACGTGGGAGGTAGAGTCCACAATGAAAGAAAAATACCCTCATTTGTTTCAGTAAATCTCGAGGTCGAGATTTCTTTTAAGGGGGTGAGGATGTAACACCTCGAAAATTTATGTCCAATAATGTGTCGACACGTGTCATAAGCTTTAAACGTGTAAAAGATTACTTTAGAGGGACTAAAGTTGACAAACAGAGAAAGTATGTGAATATAAGGGTTTAAAGTGTCAACAATGGATACATATACTTTACTGTAACCCTACACGATGTTTATACCCTTAAACGAATGAATCATGGATCATACGAAGCTAATTGTGGAAGAAAGTGAGAGATTACAAACTACAGGGGTTAAAAGTGTCAACATGTTTAAAGTATACCTCTGAGTGACCTTTTAGCAAACCCGAAGCTTTGTAACGATAAATTATACTCACTAGATTATGTGGTAAAAATTTCACCAAGTTTCGTTATCGTATGAGAAAGTTATGACAATATTCGTATACGAGGGGTTAAAAGCGTCAACGTTGAAATTTATGACCTTATGGGTGGTCACAAATTTAACCAAGGACTTAACCAAGTTTGTAAAAGTCTTAAGGTCCTTAAAAATCAAGTTAGAGGGCTGGAAATGCAAAATTGGAAGTTAAAACCACGCATACAAGGACCAGGGACCAAAAATGCAAAGATTGAAACTTGTTTGGCCTGATCTGGATGACCATACCGGCCGCGTAAGGTCAGGCAGGACCCTTACGCGGGCCGCCTGAACACCCCAGCGACAGAAAGTTTTGGCAGCTGCCAGTTTCAGCTGTGTAACCGCCTCTAGGACCTGTAAAATGATACCAGGGGCTGCACAAACGGATTTACATGCATAGGGGGCACTTGTCTTGATCTGGAAACAATTGTAGACCTCTTTGGCATGATCCTAAGTGATCAAAATGCATATATAAGGAGCACTCTAGTTGCAACATTGAACTCATTCATTTGCAAAGTTCACAACTTCATTTCTGGAGCTCCCCTGATCAGCAACAAGCTTTCTTAGGATCCCTAGTCGAGCTTAGGACTCTTGTAAGTGTCCTTAACCTTCTTTAATTCAGTTTAGCTTAGTTAATTAGCTTAAAGTCAAACCGTTGTAATTAAAGTTTGACTCCGTAATTAATCAATAATTGTCCAGTCAAATTTCGAATTGAAAGTACCTATGAGTTGGTAATTATGTGGGCAATAAACCCTTAAAAGGGCACCCTCTGATTCCCACTCTAACTAGGTCAATTGTCGGGTCAAAGTTAATCTTAAAAAGTCAACAGAAAGCTTATTTTCAAATTAATGCATAATTAGCAATGTAGGGGCCATGCAACCTATTTTATTGTCAATATAACTTGGTAATTAATGTAAGAACATGTCTAAACATGTTCAACCCGACAATTTTCAGTTTAGACTCGGATCGGAACCGAAAGTCGCATAATTTGACTTTTGCTTTGACTTTCAGCTCTGACCCGTTTAAGAATGTTTTAGAATTTCCTTAGAGATTTATTTGGACCAGGTTTCATATAAGTATAACTCTCTGAGATTATACAACTTGGTTCATTAATTATCCGATTCATATGCATATTTCCGTTAAATGCTTAAATGTTGACTATTATGCCCTTTTGGCCTTAAAACATGATTTTTGAAAATGTAAAAGAATAGAAACCTTAATTACTGATTATTAGACTTGTCCCTAAAATTTGACATCAGTTTGAGGTCTAGATTAGGAGTTATGCTCATTAGCGTAATTAGAAAGTTTTTTATTAAATAAACGGTGTAATTAGCATATAGCCTATCTAAACCCGATTTTTGATACCAAACTTTTTACCCACTGATGTAATATAATATTTTGGGATTTTTGAAGATTTTTATTTAATTTTAGGCTGAGCATAACATAGAGTTCTAAGTTTGATTCGGTAATTGCCGGTTTTGCCATTTTGGGCTATAAAATGAGTTTTACAAATTATTTTGATACCAAACCTTTTTCTACTGATCTAATATGATAAGTAAAAAATTTTGAGCCTTCTGGAATAATAAAAATATCAGTTTTCCTTTAAAAACCCGGAAATAGCTCAAAATCGCCTTTTTAAGCATTTTTAACGCATAGTATGTATTAAAACTATTTTAAACATATAAGGTTTGATGCCTACTGATATTTTCAGTAAATTTTTATATATTAACAGTAAGCAAAATTTTTAAACTCAGATTTCCAGTTTTGACCTTTTAAGCCTATGTGAAATTACCAAAATGCCCCTAAGGTGCATAGTTTGGTTTTAAATGATAAATTTTACATATATGAAATACCCTACTGTTATAACTTATTAAATTAAGTATTTTTACTGATTATATCAGACCTGTAACTTAGATTATTATTTAAACTCTTTTATAACCCTTAAAATGACCAAAATGCCCATACGGGGCATAGTTTGAGTTTAAATCCATTTCGGGCATAATAAAAGATATCCTACTGATGTCACAACATATTTAAGGCATATTAACTTAGGAAACCTGTATATGACTCTTATGGTTACCCGTTATGCATTTTTCGCGTTCGGTTCGGTTTATGTAACTAGTTTGCATAAATTGACCGAAACGGGTCAAACCTTATCATTTTTGTCTCAAAATCCAGAATGTGTTTAGTTGCCCATATTATACAAGTCTTCAAACTTTTCGGGTCTAAATCACATTCCATTCCGGTCTTCGCTTAATCGTGCGTTTGAACCGTATCTTCCTTTTAAAACTAACCGGTCTAAGTTTAGGCTTAATTAAAGACCCGTTAGGAAATCTATTTGGTTATTAAAACCCTTTGTTCCAGAATAGGAGACCCGGTAAAAGCTACACGCACTTGCTATTTGTGATTAATACTTGCAAAGGTAAATACTTTTAACTTATTTTCCCTATACGGGCTTGGGGTACGGTGTATAAAATACCGCTTGGTCGGGCATTCGAATTTAATCGTTTGGTGGTTAAATATTATCGAGATGACCCGTTTAAAAATTTGGTTTTGTTTGCTTAACGCCTTTGGGAGTTTAATGACCATGTCCCGGATATCCTTGGCATCATTCATAGAATAGCCACGACCTTAGCACACGGGTGTAGGCGTACACCCGCCAGTGCAATTAAAATTAATAAGGTAAAACCGCCGGTACGAGAATAACTCGCCGCGGGACTATACCAAGTGGTGTGTCTATTAATCTTTAACCCGGTATGAACCGGGCAACTGAACGCATAACAAACATGTAATTCTTTTACAAGTTTATATATAAATAATTATCCCAAGTTATAAAATGTTTTGTGCCTTGTGCATTCAAATCAATTTTCTAAACCTTTTCAAAATGAGTCAGTTAATTGTATTTACCAGTGTAAACTGACGTATTTTCCCAAAAAGATTAAGTGCAGGTACTACGCGTAATAGGCTGGCCTCTCCTTAGCATCGTTAAGAGTCTCGCAAGCTTGGATGCATTTTAAGTCTGTTGAACTACGTTTTTTGTTTATTTGATCCGCCTGTGGATCTGTTTCAACTGTGTTGTGATACTTAATATTACAATTTTATTCAGTTGAAATAAATCTATCTTTTGCTTCCGCTGTGCATTTAAAATTGTGTTGTTTGACTATGATGATATCAACTACGTCACGATACTCCCCATCGGGCCCACCGGTAATACGTGGAAATATCGGGGTGTGACAAGGACGGTCCTCCCCCTCTCTCACACACCTATACATACAACTTATATATATATATATATTAGGATCGTCCCCCTATTTCCTTAGTTTCATCCTCTTTGCCCCATCCTCACACCCATCCTACGTGGCACTTACGTGTCGGATCATCCTCCAAGGGAGGACCATCACTATACCGCATAGCCTAAAAACCCCAGTTTTAACCAGATGTATTTTTGGTATTTTCATTATTAACTCTTAAACTTGCTACTTTAGTCCAAACTTATAATACAATGTACACATATATGTAATGTTATTATATATATAGGGTGTGAGTAACTACAAAGTCCATTTTTCCTACAAAGTGTAAAAAGTCATAAAACATCATAATGTCAACTATAAAACACACTCAAAAACCACAAATAGCAAAGTGAAAATTACTAAAACGACATATTTGTGGGTTTTGTTTTGTGTTGTGTTGTGTTTTGGATGATAAGGTTTTAATTATCAATGACTAATATTAGTGTGTTTTATGTTGATTATCATGTTGTGTTTTATATTCATAGTTCTACGATGGTGTGTTTGAAGTTTTTATGGACTATTAGGGTTTAGATATTGTGTTTTAGTGATCTTCATTCTCTTACTTGTGGGATTTGAGTGTGTTTTATGGCTGAAATTGTGGTGTTTTATGGCTTTGTACACTTTGTACGAAAATGGACTTTGTAGCCGAATCCCATCCTATACACACACACACACACACACACACACACACACACACACTTTAAACCTCCACTTCATCTTCAAGCATGAACCACCATAACCAAACCACCACTACCAACATCACTTCACCACTATTGTTGCTCATACTACCATCAACTACCACACTCGCCGTCGTCAACCGTCGCCACCATGATTTCTCTCTCCACCAGAACTAGCCGATAACAACCACCATCTTAATTGAAAACCATAATATAGATCCCCTCTTCGTTTTCCCGGAGGTTCCACATCACCATGGATCCAGCACCATAGCTTCAGCAACGAAGTTCGAACTGACGGTGACAAGGTAGGAGGACCTGATTCCAATGACTTAGGGTTTCGAACCAACGACATTACTGATGGACTTGGGTTCCGGCAATAGCTTAACGGTGGCTATCGGGTGGAGGTAAGTAATTTGGATGCGATTGGAATGATTGTAAAGATCAATTGACGGTTCACTGCAAATCCTTTATCAGAGACAATTTTATTTGGAATGTGGATATCATCTATATTAGTGGTTTAATTTGCACTGATTATGGGATTAAATTTTAGAAAAAACTTAGTTGATTTTGTATATTGAAGATACAATACCCAAATTGAAACAAAAGGTGTTGGTATCACATGTAATGGATGATTTTGTCATTGAAAAACAAGTGACCAAATTCAACCCTTATTTATATATTTTTATTATTTTTTATAGGAGATTATTTCCATACATGATGATCCGAATCATGGTTGTGGCGGTGGTGTTAGGCGATGATGGTGGTGGTGGCATGTGGTGATGGCGGCAGTTGGTTAGTTTATAAAAGAAAGATAGAAAGATAAATAATTAAAAAAATAATCGTAAAAAAAAAGAGATTGGATGAAAATGGCAAAAACAAAAACATATACGTAATGTGACCAAAATACCCTTGAGTTAACTGAGTTTTTAAACTAAGTTAGGGGATTGGATGAAAATGGCAAAAAAAAAAAAAAACTACAAAAGTCAAGTACCTAAAGGAGAAAAAAAAACTATTTGGACTAAAGTGACATTTTAGGCTAAAACTCATGAATTGAAATGGCAATTTACTCTTATTAATCAAGAAACTAGTGAAATTCTATGACACGAGGTAGTGGTAATTCTCTATATTAATGAACGAGTTATTAGAAACCCGTGCGTTGCGACGGAACCATTAAAATGAAACCAAACCAAACAAAATAGACGTAAAAAACTAAACCACACATGCGTATTACAGTGTTAATTCATCAATTTTAGACCGAAACATATTGTTTTCATATTAATTTAGTAAACATAACTTAATGTTAATTTTTCATATTACTTTAGTAAAACTAATTTAATGTTAGGGAGATAACCCTTTCAAATTAATTTAGTAAACATAATTTCATATTAGTGAGATAACTCTTGTTGGGTTTTTTATACAACAAAGAGAGAGAGAAAAAAAAAAAAAGAGTAGTGAAGTGTGGTGGTGTGTATGAGTTAAAGTGTTGGGTTTGTAACTTTGTATATGTGGTCCCCAAGTATGACCAACCTAATTGCCACCACCAAAGAGGAACCACCGGCCTCCATCTCCTCTCCAACTTCTCCGCCACCCACACCACAGCGCCACCACCGGTTTAATCTCTCTCTCTCTATATATAAGATCACCGCCACAACACCACCACCACCACAAAACCCATTCTCTCCCTAAAATTCAACTCTAGCTCCCCCACGTCGTGGTGGTGAGATCTGCTACAGTCGCAAATCCCTACCTTACACCGGTGACGACGACGAAAAAGGAGTTGGTAGTGAGTTGGGGACGGCGACAGCAGTGGAGGAGGTGGTGGTGGGTGGTGAAGAGAGAGGATGTAAAGCCAAAGGAGAGGGTAGAGAGGAGGGTGAAGAAGTAGAGGCGGTAGTGGGAGTGATGTCCGGTGGCGGCGGTGATGAGAAGTGGTTTGTGGGTGGAGAAATGGAGAGATGACCTTTGCTTCTGTCCTTCACCTTGTTGTTGTGCATAAAGCTATTGGAGGAATCAAGTGGGAGAGAATGAGAGAAGTGGTGTAAAAGGAACAGAGTATAGGAGGAGAAAGAAAGATAGGTTGGAGTGTTATACCAATCAAAAAGGCACAAAATTGAATAGTAACTGTGTGTCTTGAAGCAAAGTTGATAAATTATATAGGGGGAAATATGAGATTGTTTCAATCATTTCTACTCTATAATTAGGGATGAAAATGAACTAAACTTTAAGCGAACAATTTATTGACTATTCGACGGGAAGTTTGTTTGTGTTAGTTCGTTTAGTTAAATGAACAAACGTGAACATATGCCGTGTTCGTTCATTTATGTTCGTGAACATTCGGTAACATGTTCGTTCGTGTTCATTTGTGTTCGTTTGTGTTTGGGTTTTTAAATTTTTATATATATTAATAATTAATAATATATTTATTTATTTATTTTATATTTTATTACCCAAGGTCCCACACAAACAAACAAATGAAACGACCTTTTATATTGATCGTACCAAATTTCATGCTTATATAAAATTGTAAGATAAGACATTATTATAGTGAATATAATCGTTATAAATTTGTTTTTTTTTTGTCGTTTATAAATTTGTCACAATGGCTATATAATAACAAAGTAATAAGACATAAGGGATATAAAAAGAAATTCGATGAAAATCCTTTTTTTATGATGACATCTATTATTGTTGTTGTTATTGTTGTTTATTTGGGAAAGAGATATCTAATTTGGTTTTGTTTAATAATGTATGAATGTGTTATAAATCAACTACAATTATGGGACTACACATAAGCCAATGGTTTATATTTTAACCTTCTAAATCCGGGTGAAGAAATTTGCCGGGTTCTAGACAAACCGGATTGAACCGGAAGTGGTTAGCTCGATAAAATTCAAGTAACTTAACTTTTCATTTTATAGAAAGGAGAGAAGTTTGTGAAAGCTTCTAAGTTAAACTTAAAAAATACTAAAGGAAATATAAAAAAAAAATATTAAACATGTTTTTGTTTTGAGAAGAGAGAAAGGGAGGAGAGGGTAATTTAATTTCATCCAAAAATATTAAATTGTGAGGGGAGATAGTTGAGAGAAAGCGGTGATATGACTGGTGATTGGGAATATTCGGATGTGTGGAGCATTGGAAATGCTTTTTGGAGAGAGAAGAAGCAGGATTATGGTTGTTGCTAAGAACATGCGTAGTGGGGCGTTTTTTTAAAAAAAATTTGTCCAATCACGCCCAATAACTCCCCTTCCCCACTACACATGGGCGTTATTGGGCGTTATCTTGCAAAAAATGCTCCTTGGCGTGGTTTGAAAAACGTCGAATGGGGAAAAGGTTGGTCAATCACATTAGAGATTCCATTTGCTTGGCCAATAAGATTTTTAGGTGTTTTTTTTAATTTTATTTTACTACAAAACATATTGCCCAATAATGCCCATCCCCACTACACCCATTTTAGAAAAGCCCAATAATGCCCCATTGCTGACTGGGCTGCCACATGACGCAAAACGCCCAAGGGTATCAAGTTGCCCACTACGCATGGTCTAAGGATGTGTGGATGTATATTACCAGAAGGGGCATTTATGGGTACTAATATAGGGCTGGCATAACAGGCCAAGCCAATTTGAAAAGACAGGAAAACCATAAGACACAAACCCAAAACACATAAACACGACACGAAATCTTATCGTGTTAGATTTTCGAAACACGAACACGAACCTGTTAATAAACAAGTTACACGAAATGACCTGCTAAGACACGAAAAAATTACCAACGTATCATACGACCTGTTTAAGACACGAACACGACATGTTTAAGACACGAACATGACTGTCACACCCCAACCGATGGCGGAAACATCGGAGTGAAACGAAATAGATTGCTCGATACATCATAACACTAATAATTGTGACAAATATTTAGATGATAATTTCATTCCATTTCTAAAGAATCAATTACAAGGATTTGAAGCAAAATACAACAACATGAATAATGAAATACAATACAATATGAATACAAATATGTATAAGGATTGATTGAATAAAGCATGTTTGTGAACTTAAGCATAACAAAATATGTATAATGATTGATTGAATAAAGCATGTTTGTGAATCGTGCATTTTAACAAGTAAAACATGTTGCACCCAAAGTGTATTAAAAAGAAAATGGGTCAAGTGTACTCACAAAGTTGCATATGCTTTCCGATTATCCTATGTGACGAAGTTGTTGAGACTAGGAAGTTGAATGTGTTCGATTTGGAGTTTAAGAGGTGTTTACATATGGCTCTAGGGATTTGGAGTTTAAATAACATGAAAAATAAACATATGAAAATAATCATCTAACACCTATGACACTTGTTCTTGACACTATGAAACTCTAAAAGAGTTTAAATGTTTTCATGGAACAAAGTTCCATTAGAATCGTGACAAGTTGTCAAGGCCTAAGATGATACAATCTACTAGCTTGACGAATGTCCATTAGTTCATCACCAAGAGTTCGATTATTTGGTTGTTACATAAATATTACATAGTGTATATTACATCATATAAGTCAAGCATGAGGTAGAAGATTAAAGTCTTCATTTAGGCACCTCTAAGTATCATGGAATTCATACATGAGGTAGGAAGAACAAAGCTTCCATTTAGGTACCTCTATTGTTCACCACTACACTTGTTGTTATGAACAACAAGGAGGGTCATGAACTTACAAGAAACAATAGAATATGAACAACTAATCTATGAGAAAACATCAAGCGATGTGTGGATTTTCAAGTAGGTTAGCCCAAGCTAATCCTAAATCACACTATCATCAAGTCTTGAACTTGAGCATCACTTGTGGGTTAAAACCCTTGAACAAAACAGAAAGTTTGTGAGGTTTATACCTCTGATTTTGAATGTCTCAACCTTGTTTTTAAGCCTAACTAACCATAGAAGTCGTTATAAGCATAAGGACATAGGTTTGAGATGAGTTTCCTCAAGTTTAAATAAGTTTATCAAAGTTTGAAACAAGAACAGAAAAATCAGTCCACTTTGGAATTCCTTTTGGCAATATTCCAGGCTCTGGTTTTCCAGGGAAAACCCATGGAAACGTAGCTAAGGTCAATACAAAGTAGTAGGAAAAAGAATCGAGTGAATCGGATAAGAATTGAGTGAGTTATGCTCACTTTAGTGAAGTAGTGTCAATCTGCTCGAATTATGATTAACAGCTGCGATTTGAAGTGATTTGATAGAGTTTTAAGTGAGTTGTAAAGTGAAAAAAGTGTGGAGGAGGTTTGGGTTTTATAGTGGATGAGTTAGGTTAAGTTTGGTTGGGTCTTTAATGCAATTAGGTGGGTGTTTAGTATAAAAAAACAAACCATTAAACCTGCCATTAAAGGCTGTGAACGCATGGCTGTAAACAGCCTTAAAGTTATTACTTTTTTTGTTTTCTTTGAACCTTAACTCAAGTATTTGCAAGGTATGTTAAGCATGTTATGTAATAATGATGATTTAATATAATTTTCTAGTGGTAAGTTAGTTATAACAACAACAATTCAGCCCCCCAAGGCTACGGCCGTAATCTGCCAACTTCAATCTCTTTATATTTTTTTTGTTTTGCTCCACTAGGCATTGTATTTATCATGATTGGTTATAATAGATTATTACATAAATAAATAAATACTAACTCTTATGCAATATTAGGTGGATGTTATACTTAAAGAAAGACAATTAAATGAAGCAATGAAAGAACAACAACTGTTGTTCAACCGATTGTTGGCTGTGGACTTCATGGCAATCAGATTCCTTTTTTTTTTTTGAATTGCAACATACATATCTATATATGTAGTTTTAACATTCTTTCATATTATAATATTGTATTATATATATATATATATGTAATCGAAGATAGAAGCACAACTCCTACTTGTTTTCCCTTTTTTTTTCAAACTTAAGTTAGATATTAGCTTAAGATAGTGTATGATAGGTAATATTAATGTATTATTTGTATTGTTAGGCACTCTATTAAGCATCTAGTATATATATTAATATTTGATCCCTATAAAAACATGGAATTAGGTGATAAGTTTTAACAAAATAAAAGTATAGGTTGTATATCGCGAATGTATAATATCAAGTGTTTGCACATATAGGATGTCTAGGGATGAAAGAAAAAAAATAATAAATAAAGTGTTTGCACATATAGGATCAAGTGTTTGCACGTATTGATCACAAGTTACGCATGAAAGAAAAAATAAATAAATAAACGACGTTTCATTCGTATGAGATAATTAATTCTTTTTTTTATTACGATCGAAGTTTCGGGTTACAATGATACGAAACGAATTACGATTACAATAAATACTAGTTTTCCGAAAATAGAAATATGTTACAAGCTTTCTAAATAAGGAAAGTTACGAAAAAGCTGGGCGTTACAGTCTCCCCTCCTTTAGGAAATTTCGTCCCGAAATTTATTAAAGAGGAAGATTTTGTAAAAGGCATTTTGGCTAAAAAGAATGATTAACTAAAATTTGAGATTTTGTAGTTTGAAGTGTGTTGAAAATGTATGAAACTTTGAGAAATGAAAAGGATTGATTCGTAAAAGTAACTCATTTAACTAAAGTGATTTGATACGTCAATCATAAGTAAAATGTGAATGTGTGTGTTTAGACAAAGCGAGTTCAAACAAGTTTGAATAACTCTACAGAGGGATATTTAAAATATGTTACTTAAGAAGGAAAGTTTTCGTATAAAAACGGTATGTATTTTGATGAAAAGTGTGGCCTTACTGTAGGTTGTAAGAAAGTTTCATTGGTTTTAAAGAGCATTGATAAATCTCAGTTTTTGTAAAAATTTGTTTATTGGTGAGAAGCGAGAAGGTTAGGTGTTTTAAATAAAACGATTTTGGAGGTAACGGCCAACTAAGTGTGTTTGCATGTAAATAAGAATGGAAGATAGCTCTAAAAGCAAGAAAGTATTTGTGGATTCGAATGTTTAAGCCGATTGATTGTAAACGAAGTTCGTATAAGAGGACAAGGAATAATGGAGAATAATGAGAGTATAAAAGTGAACGATTTACTCTTAATGAATGCAAGTATAAGATTGGCATAAGTATTGGATAGACGAAAGTAGCGTGCTAAGAATGGAGTCTCGTCATGGATAATATGATATAATGCGTTTGTGAGTTGTTTGAAGTTTGTATTAGGTCCAAAAAGGTCTGCAAAACACCGAATTTCTCATGGTACGTTTTACGAAAGTTTGGTATCATGGTGAAAACACTTATATATAGGAAGTACCAGCGGCGTATCCACCATGTTTTGACCATGTTATGTCCGTCTCGTTATTCGGTGTCATGTTACGTTCCGTGTCTTACCATACACAGTAGTACGCTCTATGGTTTTCATACGCCTATCACTATAATCCCGTGTGCACCCGCGATTATTTTGATCGTCGCATGATCCGCATAGCTTGTACTAGATGTGTATGAATCTGGGTATACATTATTTAAAAATAAGAATGTGTACGTATAAGAATATAGTATATAAGCAAGTCCATGCTTAAGTATGTATGGGACCCACGTAAGCGAATCACTCGGGTTACGCTCGCGTACGGGTACGAATGTATGAATCATGAGTATGAATGGAAGTATGAGCATAAGTATACGTTTAAGTATGAATGTGCACGTAAGTATGAGTATAAACATAAAACGTACGAGTAGTATGAGTATAAGTATAAGCATAAAACGTATGCGTATAAGTGTAGGTACGAATAATAAAATTTTCGTATATAGTGTACGTTGGGACATAGCGGATTTAAAAGTATTAAAGCATTCAAAAGGTTGAGTATGTAAATACGAACGATATGAATGATGTTATCGCGAGATATCGACTAAAATTTGTATGATGCTATGCATGTATAGTTGTTTAAACGAAACATTGAGTTTATCGAATCAAAATTAGATTGAGCTTGATTTGAAGGGTAGAATATAGTTTGTTTATGTAAGAGGATATAAAGTACTCATTGGTTAAGCATAATGTATTTTGTAATGAATGGAAATGCTACTTTTGTTTTAAAAGAGTTTACGTAATCCGAAGATGGTCGGTCCCCATGAAGTCTTCTTGCCCACGTGTTTTGTAAATTGGTGTAGGAAAAAGGTTTTCGATAAAAAGTAAGTTCGTTTCATCAAACAAGAAATTATGAATTTAGGAGGTTCTTGTGAAAACGAGGATCCTTATAAAAGAAATTTAGCAAAAGGACTTAGTGATTGTTAAAAGTTTTAACAAATGATTTGTTGATGTTGAAATGAATATTTGGTAAAATGATCATATAACATCTAAAAGATCTTATAAGTAATTGAGAAAGGTTGGTTTGATTTCGATTAAGAATGGAAGTCTCTAGTATGATGATATAACGTGTGCGTGTTTTAGTGATTAAGTTGAATATGAAGTTCATGGGCCAGAGATTCATTGGACCGAATAAATTGATAGGTAGCATTTCGTAAGGTTTTGAAATTCGGAAAATAAAACGTTTTAAGGTATGATTAAGAATTTCGTGTATGTGAGTTATGTGAAAATAGATTGTAGGATAAGAAGTACGTTTGATAAAACAATGTATCTTGGAATTGATACAAGTGGGTATTTCGATAAATGATAAATGATTTAGGTATGAAAAATGATTGTGTTTGCTTGATAAAGTATTTTGAAGGAAAGTTTTGGTAACGATCACTTAGGTAAGGGAATCACCCCTAACTCGTTGGTGAGGTCATTTTAAGAAAAGAAGGAGTGGAGTTAGTCGTCAAGGTAAGGAAATCACTCCTAACTCAATGATATGTCTCCATTTTGGTGTTATAAAGAATGTAAACAAAATTGAGTGACGTTTTGAAATCATGCATAAGTATAAATGTACGAAAAAGATTTAGTATGATGTGTGTGTGAGAAGAAAATACCGAAAGTAAATTCGAATTTGAAATATTGCATCGTATAAAATAAATAATAGAAACACATGTTTGATTAAAATTTGGGATGGTTCCAAAACGGAACTTTGACTAACCAAAGTGGTCGAAAAGTCTTTCGAATTTGAGGAGCATGGTTTGGCCTAATAGGTGGAATACTCTCGCCGACAAGTCGGTTAACGGTATTTACCCTTCCGGTTACTACATGTCCCAAATCAATTGAAATTTCGAGACTTGGCGGGATTTATGAAAAATCGAGGAGTGGAACTAGTCGACAAGGTGCGGGTTTCACCCCTAGCTTGGCGATTTCGTACCCTACGTGTGGTTGTTACTCGTCGGGTCAAAATTTAATTTCGACACGTTGACGAGGGTCCACTAGAATTTGAAGTTGAAATTCTTCATCAAGATAAGGACTTCACTCCTAGCTTGATAATGAATCTCGTATAAAAAGAATAGGTAGATTGAGAGTCGTTCATCAATTTGTGGGTTTCACGCCTATTTTGATGAATTTGTCTCGTTTGTATAATACGAGTGTTTGCGGATTTAAAATAGTCGAGTAAAATGTATGAGGAAAAACGTATGTTGAAGATTAAACAAACAAGTATAAACATGTCAAGAATGACACATAAAGAATGAAGTATTAAAACAAATATTAACACATAATAAAACATGTATTAACACATAAGAATAGTATGTCAAGTATTAACACATAAGTGACATATATGTTTAAAGGTCAAAGGAGAATAAATAATGAGCAAATAAAGTAACATGCAAGTAGTTCAAGCAAAGCATGAGAATAAAGCTCTAGAACTATAGACTAGGTAAAAAGCATGGCAATTTTTCCTAATTCCCTATAGTTATGGCTCTGATACCAATCTGTCACACCCCAACCGATGGCGAAAACATCGGAGTGAGACGAAATAGATTGCTCGAGACATCATAACACTAATAATTGTGACAAGTATTTAGATGATAATTTCATTTCATTTCTAAAGAATCAATTACAAGGATTTGATGTCACGGACCCAGCCCCGGTTTGACCCGGTCAGGAGCCGCGGAACAGGAACCCGTGGTATCTATGATGCGACAGCGGAAGAATTTTAAACAGGATCTTTTAAAACTCAAAATGTCCAATTTATTTTATTCCATAATTTTTGGGATAAACCCCGTAATTTACAACAGAGGAATTTCATAACTAAATTCCCTGATTTATTTAAAACATGTTTATTCATTTTAACTGAGCCACCTCTTCAAGCTTGTTAGTGCTCCGTAGCATGTTTCCTTGATTTACAGCAGGTCGCCTGAAACATGTTTTAAAAATATTTTATCAGCGGGGAAATGCTGGCGAGTCACTCAATTTAATAAAATGACACATAGTTATCAATTACAGCATAAGGGCGATTACAATGGCTTCTATCTTATTTTTATCTGGCGCCGTGTCACAATGCGTGACGATGGTCATACCACTATTGGGTCTTTCCCCAAGTAGCGACGATCACTGTTAGGATATATTAGCCTAACCAGTGAAAATAGTAATGTGCACAATACCCCACTAGCCAGTGATTAAGATAACCACGACTTACTCCCTGTAATTATAACATTTGAAAATAATTTGAGGTATTGTAAAATAGTTGATAAAAAGAGAATGACTCACATTGCAAGTTTAATTGGAGAGAGCTTAGCCTACTGATTAGCCTTTGTGACCTAAATTAAATAACATGCACACGAACTGGGTTAGTAACTAATACAACAATTACGATAACTCACGAGATTAAACCCTCACAACGAATGACAAAGTGCGATACTTAAACATCCATCGAATTCACGACGAATGACAAAGCATAAACCCTAATGTGGGCAGCACTTAAACATCCATTGGATAGTTTCAATCGATCGGACATTGAATCGTAGTAGCGATCGAGTTATTACCCTGTTTTGCAGCAGCGATTCGTGATCGTGTGTGTTTTAGGACTGTTCCTACAATATCTCAGTGTACGCTTTTAGTTTTAACGTCGAACTAATGCAAAATATCAAGTCCCACACCCCTGTATATATACTTGAAAAACCGCGCCCTCGCGTGGCGCGAGGACCTCTCACGTGGTGCGAGGGACACCCTACTACCATAGGGTAGCCTTGTGTACAGGTAGCTTAGCTGAGTTGGTCTCGCATGCAAATTCGTTATACACGTAAAACTGTTTGGATATTATCAACTAGGGTTTTACCCCCCCTTGAGTTTTAGGGGCCCTGATCCTGATTCCGATTGTTCTGAAAATTTTAGGGTTTATGCACGATCACTTGGGGGTCTTAATTAGGGTTTCCTTTTGGACCAAATATAATAATAAATAATAGTTTTGAGGAGAGTTGTTACATCTGAAGCAAAATACAACAACATGAATAATGAAATACAATACAATATGAATACAAATTTTAAAGTGTGTATCTAAGCATCCTACTAGATTCCATGCATCATCAACATCATCGCTAAACCTGCAACATGTTTTAAAAGTGTAGTTCATTACAAAGGTATTGGCGAGTACACAAGTTTTAGACTCGTGTCATATGTATAAAAAAAGTATTTTCAATCCAACATAGCATTTTGGTATACAAGGTCAAACTATCATGCATAACTAAAAGTCAAACCCAAGTGTCCACTAGTATAATAGCATCCCTCGATGTAGCAACATCGAGACCGTAAAGTATGAATAATAGCATCCCTCGATATAACAATATCGAGACCGTAAAGAATATAACTTAACAAAACCCCGTCGGGTGGTGTGCTACTCCTATAGCGTTATAATTGTTAAGGCGGGTTAACAAATAGTACGAATTCTAGCATGAACTTAAGCATAACAAAGCATGTATAAGGATTGATTGAATAAAGCATGTTTGTGAATCATGCATTTTAACAAGTAAAAGATGTTGCACCCAAAGTGTATTAAAAGGAAAATGGGTCAAGTGTACTCACAAAGTTGCATATGTTTTCCGATTATCCTATGTGACGAAGTTGTTGAGACTAGGAAGTTGAATGTGTTCGATTTGGAGTTTAAGAGGTGTTTACATATGGCTCTAGGGATTTGGAGTTTAAATAACATGAAAAATAAACATATGAAAATAATCATCTAACACCTATGACACTTGTTCTTGACACTATGAAACTCTAAAAGAGTTTAAATGTTTTCATGGAACAAAGTTCCATTAGAATCGTGACAAGTTGTCAAGGCCTAAGATGAGACAATCTACTAGCTTGACGAATGTCCATTAGTTCATCACTAAGAGTTTGATTATTTGGTTGTTACATAAATATTACATAGTGTATATTACATCATATAAGTCAAGCATGAGGTAGAAGATTAAAGTCTTCATTTAGGCACCTCTAAGTATCATGGAATTCATACATGAGGTAGGAAGAACAAAGCTTCCATTTAGGTACCTCTATTGTTCACCACTACACTTGTTGTTATGAACAACAAGGAGGGTCATGAACTTACAAGAAACAATAAAATATGAACAACTAATCTATGAGAAAACATCAAGCAATGTGTGGATTTTCAAGTAGGTTAGCCCAAGCTAATCCTAAATCACACAATCATCAAGTCTTGAACTTGAGCATCACTTGTGGGTTAAAACCCTTGAACAAAACAGAAAGTTTGTGAGGTTTATACCTCTGATTTTGAATGTCTCAACCTTGTTTTTAAGCCTAACTAACCATAGAAGTGGTTATAAGCATAAGGACATAGGTTTGAGATGAGTTTCCTCAAGTTTAAACAAGTTTATCAAAGTTTGAAACAAGAACAGAAAAATCAGTCCACTTTGGAGCCCTTTTGGCAATATTCCAGGCTCTGGTTTTCCAGGGAAAACCCATGGAAACGTAGCTAAGGTCAATACAAAGTAGTAGGAAAAAGAATCGAGTGAATCGGATAAGAATTGAGTGAGTTATGCTCACTTTAGTGAAGTAGTGTCAATCTGCTCGAATTCTGATTAACAGCTGCGATTTGAAGTGATTTGATAGAGTTTTAGGTGAGTTGTAAAGTGGAAAAAGTGTGGAGGAGGTTTGGGTTTTATAGTGGATGAGTTAGGTTAAGTTTGGTTGGGTCTTTAATGCAATTAGGTGGGTGTTTAGTATAAAAAAACAAACCATTAAACCTGCCATTAAAGGCTGTGAACGCATGCCTGTAAACAGCCTTAAAGTTATTACTTTTTTTGTTTTCTTTGAACCTTAACTCAAGTATTTGCAAGGTATGTTAAGCATGTTATGTTATAATGATGATTTAATATAATTGTCTAGTGGTAAGTTAGTTATAACAACAACAATTCATCCCCCCCAAGGCTACGACCGTAATCTGCCAACTTCAATCTCTTTATATTTTTTTTGTTTTGCTCCACTAGGCATTGTATTTATCATGATTGGTTATAATAGATTATTACATAAATAAATAAATACTAAGTCATATGCAATATTAGGTGGATGTTATACTTAAAGAAAGACAATTAAATGAAGCAATGAAAGAACAACAACTGTTGTTCAACCGATTGTTGGCTGTGGACTTCATGGCATTCACATTCCTTTTTTTTTGAATTCCAACATACATATCTATATATGTAGTTTTAACATTCTTTCATATTATAAAATTGTATTATATATATATATATATATATATAATCGAACATAGAAGCACAACTCCTACTTGTTTTCCCTTTTTTTTTTTTTTCAAACTTAAGTTAGATATTAGCTTAAGATAGTGTATGATAGGTAATATTAATGTATTATTAGGCACTCTATTAAGCATCTAGTATATATATTAATATTTGATCCCTATAAAAACATGGAATTAGGTGATAAGTTTTAACAAAATAAAAGTATAGGTTGTATATCGCGAATGTATAATATCAAGTGTTTGCACATATAGGATGTATAGGGATGAAAGAAAAAAAATAATAAATAAAGTGTTTGCACATATAGGATCAAGTGTTTGCACGTATTGATCACAAGTTACGCATGAAAGAAAAAATAAATAAATAAACGACGTTTCATTCGTATGAGATAATTAATTCTTTTTTTTTATTACGATCGAAGTTTCGGGTTACAATGATACGAAACGAAATACGATTACAATAAATACTAGTTTTCCGAAAATAGAAATATGTTACAAGCTTTCTAAATAAGGAAAGTTACAAAAAAGCGGAGCGTTACAATGACCAATTGGGGAAGCTGTGAACCGAATTGGGAATGGTGGTGTTTGTAAGAGAGATTTAAAAATTTGGTTTTGGATTGTGGAAAAAGAATCACGTTTGTTTGTGAATAATTCATCCCAGGTCCCACGACTGATGACCCCATGTCCACACCCACATATAATGTTTTTTTTTTAATTTTTAATTATTAACATGTACTTAACGGGTCTTAACAGGTGACGTGACCGTGTCGTCCCGATCAGTCAAAAACCCAATTAAACCTAGGTAGCTAGGGTAAGTCGGGTATCGTATCCACGAAGAGCATGTGGTCAGTATCGCACAACCCGTTCGATTAGTTAGACTATTTACAAATAATGTACAAAGTGGTTATGAAGATTGCTAATTTTATTTGTTTGTTTGGTTTTGAAAATAAATCGGAGTGAACCGACAATTTGATGTTATTCTTAAAACAATGTGTGATTAATTAAGATTGTAAACTAAACTAAAAAGTTGAAACAAGAATTAGAAATACGGATCACACCCGGTTCGATAATTGCAAGACCTAGGGTTCCTACATGTTTTAACTTGATTCAATTGCATATAGTGATTAACGGATTACTATCACAAAACTTAGGTGCCAATTGCTATCTACGTAATAGACAACGGACCACAATGCACTTCATTACCTCGGACATGTAAATTCTAACCTAAGATAAGGCATAATTGCACATAACCATTTCGCAAAGTCATAACTTTATCATCGTTCGACAATTCACGAATTCGAAACAAATGCAAGACAATTATCCAAGGTTCAAATACTAAACAATTTGTCACAAAATCAAATCAAAATACAAATGCATAAACCCTAGAAAATCTTACAACATCTACACCGGGGTGAAACCGAAGAGACTAGCCGCTCATGGTTGGGTGGACGCAATCACAGGCCGACAAACACGAACACGGATCCATGACCTTGAGCCTTGAGGAGTGGTGGAGGTTAGGGTTTGAAGGTTTGATGGAGAATGATTAAAGATGATGGAAATGCTGATTGTGGAATGGATTAGGATTCTAGGTTAGAGGTGAATGGTAGGTGGTGTTAGAGATGATTAGGGATGCGTTAGAGAGTGTTTTTATTTTCTTCTCTCAAATGAATGGGAGTTGAAGGAATAATAAAGTGTAACTCACCTTTTTCCAAAATTGACTTTTCTCTAAAAAAAATCTCGTTTTTACTAATCAGCTGGTGTGCAGCAGATAATGCGTCAATTTCTGGCCTTTCAAAACCTTATATTTTGATTCGTCTCGTCGAGCTACCCCAAATGCATATATTATAAGCCCCGAAACTCATTTTCTCGCTCAGGATAAGCCAAAATGAAGTTTGGACTTTTTCTGGCGCAGAGTTCAGCTCAGTTTTGTCTCTTTTTGCATTTTCTTCAATTATGTTCTCTCTAGCATCCGCCCAAAGCTTCATTAAATCTCCAAAATGCACCTTAAACCCGTCAATGCCTGCAAAACATAAACCATATCAAAGTGGTGTATTCCAGAAAGTAACTTCGTGTAATTAACCGAAATTAAAACCATTAAGCTATGGAATTTTACCAACCCATCACATCCCCACACTTGTCTTTTGCTTGCCCTCAAGCAAATATGTTTTTTCACTTTCACGTGGGTCGAACGAAAAACACACTCCCCATTCCCGAGACTAAGGTTAAGGTCTATTGTCATGCCCGGTTCAAACTTTTTACAATTTTCGACATATTTAGCAATAAATGATTAATCATGTAAAAATGGTTATCCAAGATTAACCCGCCGTGAAACTCGCATTTCATGCATATCCCTCACAATGTTCAGTCCCCTCGTTTTACAAGTTGGCTAATTTCATGATGTATTAGCACTTTTAAAAAGTAATCACTCAAAACCGATTAGAACACGTACCCGCATAGGCTTGCAACTCAATCATTCTCCACCACCGAACACGAATACTAAGCACAAGTCAAAAGGTCTTTGTAAGGGTTGTAACAGGGCTAGGCTTAGGGTAGGAAGTAGGATATTTAAAGTGGCTAAGGTGACGAAAATTCGATTTTATTACAAACCACTAAGCTAAACAAAACTAATTATAAACATCAACTATGAGGCAACAAATTTCGCCTTTTATTCAACAACTACTAACACATCTTTTTGTGTTTTTCTCAACGCTTTTTCATTCTTTTTTTATAACATTTTCTGAATTTTTTCTCTTTTTTTATATATGAATAAATCACAACTATACAAACTTAACTCCTATAATCGAATCTTCATCACACGGATTTAAAAAGAAAAGGCTTATGGTTATGGGCTAAATGGGTTGTCAAATGAAAGGTTTAGGTTCAAAGTTGGCTACTAAGGGATAGATTTTGGGTAAGGATAAATAAATGGTGTAAAAGGAAAATGTATACCTAATGCCTTAATCATTCTTGTGCTTGTATTCGGTCTATGATCTCAAACGTATCAAAAGATGCAAGTTTTACAATACATGACTAGTGGTCCACTCGAACAAAGAAATATGTGCAAAACTTGTTAAAAAATAACCACTGTTTTAAATCCACTGATCATAAACCACTGATCAGTTTGTTAAACTACTGATCAGTTTAAGCACTGATCAGTGTAACCACTGATGAGCTGAACTACTGATGAGCTTAACTACTGATCAGTTTAAGCACTGATCAGTGTAACCACTGATGAGCTGAACTACTGATGAGCTTAACTACTGATCAGTTTAAGCACTGATCAGTGTAACCACTGATCAGAACAGTGGTTAGAAAAAGTTGCAAAAAGAAGTAGAAAGAAACTAAACGATTGAACCGGGCTTGTGTTTAACACAATTCCCTTAAACGGATTCGTCGTCTGTTCCCAGGGTACGCCGGTTCGAAGCAGCACCGCGCACTGCCGGACTTGACCACTTGCCTGAAAAGAATAAGAAACTGTGTTGCAGAAACTGAGATAGAGAGAAGAGAAGTTGTTTTCTGTGTGTTTCAACTGATCAGCTTTGCCTTCGATTTATAGTAGTGCTAGAACCATAACCGAAATCAGCAAATTAAAGACCAAATAATGGTCATTAGAATATCAGTTACGAAACTGACAATCATTTTGAAAAATGAAATAATGATCCTCATTCATTTCAGTTTCAAAACATAAATCAGTTAATTGAAATAATGATCATTCATTTATTTCGGTTACAAAACAGAAAGTCACGAGTGCAAAAAAACTGCTCCACGCGGACCCGGGTTTTCGGAACTGCATTCGTGTCCGCAGGACGTGCGGGCGTACACGAGTTCAACTAAATCTGGTTCCATTTTTTGCACCCCCCCTGCGCGCGCGCGGGTAGGACTTGTGGTATAACATGTCATAAGACTTCAAAGGCTTCATTAAGGTTTCACCTTATAAGTAGCCTATCTTTTTGTTCCCACTCCGATGTGGGACAAAGTGTCAACCACATTTAAGACTTTCATTCACAACACACAAATTTCCAACAATCCCCCACATGAATGGAGGTCGATCTCAGAAACAACATAATTCCTTATTACGTTTCAGCAGTTGAGTTTTGCATACGATAGGTAGGTGTTACCCTTTGAACCTTCGCTCATGAAATGCACTTAGCCCACTAGCTCTGAGTAGAACTCGATGTCTTTGAACTCGTCTGCCGTTTGTGTAGACGACAATGCACTTCACACAAGACTCTCCTTGACAAAGTCAAGTCCTCATAGTTATGTTCGTTATGGTCATGAACATGATGCCTGGTTCTGCGAGAGCTATTAGGTATTGTGCCCCAACAATACCCTTCGAAGCGACCCCACTTCTCTCTCACATAGGTGATTCACTATGTATGGTTACCTTAGTCGAATCATTAAAAGCCATAGGCTTAGCCTCACACTTGTCACTTTTAGGAATGGACTAGGAAGTTTATTAATCTTTATAATAAACTACCTTATTAAATGCGTAGGGTTATCCCCCCCCCCCCCACAGTGACCTCGCTTATTCATACAATTAGGTTTTCCTATTGAACTCAATTCTTGGGATCTCCAGTCTATTGAGTTAGGTTTCCATCATATGAACTTCATTTATCAAGGGCTTCAGTCCCATTCCCATGGACGACTTCTGTACTAACTCTCTACTTAGGCCTTTTGTTAGTGGATCCGCAATATTATCCTTTGACCTCACGTAGTCAACAGTGATAATTCCTGTAGAGATTAGTTGTCGTATCGTATTATGTCTACGTCTGATATGTCTGTTCCTACCATTATACATTGTGCTACGAGCTCTGCCAAGTGCCGATTGGCTATCACAATGTATACAAATGGCCGTTGCCGGCTTAGGCCATCTTGGTATATCCTCAACAAATTGACGTAGCCATTCTGCCTCTTCACCTGCTTTATCTAAAGCGATGAACTCAGATTCCATCGTGGATCTAGCAATAACCGCTTGTTTTGATGATTTCCACGATATCGCTGCACCTCCAAGTGTGAATACATACCCACTTGTTGCTCTGGAATCATTCGTGTCAGATATCCAATTTGCATCGCAGTGTCCTTCTATAACTGCTGGATATCTGTTATAATGCAACCCGTATTCCCGAGTGTATCTTAAGTAGCGAAGCAACCGAGTGATACAGTTCCAATGCATTGAACTTGGGTTGCTTGTGTATCTACTTAGCTTGCTCACAGCAAATGCTATGTCTGGCCTAGTACAACTCATAAGATACATCAAGCTACCAATAATTCTTGAGTATTCCAACTGGTTTACGGGTTCACCTCTATTCTTGGCTAGATGTTGACTTGTGTCAAGTGGAGTTCTAGCTTCATTAGAGTCATTTGCATTGAACTTCTCAAGAATTTTGTCCACATAGTGGGATTGACTTAAAACGAGTCCACCTTGGGTTCGCGTGATTTTGACCCCCAAAATCACATCCGCAAGACCCATGTCTTTCATGTCAAATCTTGCTTTTAGCATGTTCTTTGTAGATTTTATAATTTTGTCATCGCTTCCAGCAATGAGCATATCATCTACATATAGACACAAAATGACATATCCATCAGATGTGTCCTTCACATACACACACTTATCACATTCATTGATTTTGAACCCAGCATCAAGCATGACATGATAAAACTTTTGATGCCATTGTTTTGGAGCTTGTTTCAATCCATACAAGGATTTCACAAGTTTACACACTTTCTTTTCTTGCCCAATAGCTTTGAAGCCTTCGGGTTGCTCCATGTAGATTTCTTCCTCTAGAATTCCATTCAAGAAAGCTGTTTTCACATCCATTTGGTGAACTTCCAAATTTCTAATGGCGGCAATGGCAAGCACCAACCTGATGGATGTTATTCACGTAACTGGCGAATATGTATCAAAGTAATCTAAACCTTCTCGTTGTTTATATCCTTTGATCACCAACCTTGCTTTGTACTTATCGATGGTTCCATCTGGTTTCATCTTCTTCTTAAAGATCCATCGATATCCTAGTGGTTTACATCCTTGAGGAAGATCCACTAGTTCCCAAGTATGGTTTTGTAAGATAGAGTCTATCTCACTTTTGATTGCCTCCCTCCACTGAGGTCCTTCTGAGGAATGCACCGCTTGTTGGTACGTTTGAGGTTCATCTTCTACCATATAGGTAAGAAACTCAGGACCAAAGGATTTTTCAGTCCTTTGTCGTTTACTCTTCCTGATTTCAACATCCTCAGTCTTCGATTGTTCTCGAGGTTCATCGTTTTCAACTTCACCCTCGGGAACAATTTCTTCAACCGGTCTAGAAGAACTTGGTTCACTCTTATCTAAGCATGGGAACATATGTTCAAACCATGTTGCATCCTTAGATTCCATTATGGTGCCTTTGCATATTCCAGGATTCTTGGAATCATGCACAATAAAACGATAAGGACCATAAGGACGGGTGTATCCTATAAATACACAATCCACCGTTTTGGGTCCTATTAGTAGGCGCTTAGGTGGTGTGACCACCACCTTAGCTAAACACCCCCACACTTTCAAGGATTTATATGGTGGTTTCTTTCCGGTCCATAATTCGTAAGGCGTTACATCCTTTTTCTTATTGGGTATCATGTTCAACACATAATTTTCCGATAAGATTGCTTCCCCCCACATGTTTTGGTTTACACCAGAACTTATCATCATGGCATTCATCATTTCTTTCAAAGTACGATTTTTCCGTTCCGCTATGCCATTTGATTGAGGGGAGTAAGGAGCCGTGAGTTCGTGGATGATTCCACTTTTTGCACATACGTCAATAAAAGGTGAAACATATTCACCTCCTCGGTCGCTCCTTACGATTTTGATTTTCCGATTTAGTTGATTCTCAACTTCGGCTTTGAACAAGATAAACTTGTCAATAGCCTCATCCTTACTCTTAAGTAAGTACACATAGCAATACCTAGTACTATCATCAATGAACGTGATGAAGTACTTGTTCCCACCACGAGTAGGAATTGCTTTTAGATCACACACATCAGTGTGGATCATCTCGAGGGGTTCGGTGAGTCGTTCAACCTTTTTGAATGACGATTTCGTTTGTTTTGCTTCTACGCAAGTTTCACATTTATTAATTGAGTCGATATCGAATGTTGGTATGCAATCAAGTTTAATCAAACGACGAATGGAATTATAATTAACATGACCAAGTCTACCATGCCAAAGATAAGAGGACTCAATCAAGTAAGTAGAACTAGTAGCGTTTTCTTTCATTGCATTCACGACAATTACATTGAGTTTGAACATTCCATTTAGGGCATAGCCCTTACCAACATACATACCATTTTTGGTCAGCACGACCTTATCCGACTCAATCACCATTTTGAACCCAAACTTGTTCAATTGCCACCCCGACACAAGGTTCTTACGAATTTCTGGAACATACAACACATTTGACAAAGTGAGTTCCTTTCCAGAAGTCATTTTCAAAACCACATTCCCCTCGCCTTTGATTTCGGCCGTGGCGGAATTTCCCATAAAAACCTTTTCACCATTAGTCACCTCCTTGAAGGTGCTAAACAAGTTCTTGTCAAAACACACATGACGGGTAGCCCCCGTATCAATCCACCAATCGTTGTGGTTTTGCCCAACCAAGTTAACTTCCGTGACCAAAATCGAGAGGTCCGTGACCATAGCAATGAGGTTATCAACCTCATGAACCATGTTAACTTGTCGAGCATTTTCCTTCTTTGGAAGCTTGCATTCGTTGGCCTTATGGCCTTGTTTCTGACAATTATAGCAAGTTCCTTGGAACTTCTTTTTCCCAACTCCTCCCTTAGGACCAAGGTTGGAGCGTTTCCCATGAGCTTTCTTTCCACCTTTTCCACCATTCTTGTTTCCCTTCGAAGATTGGCCATGCTCAACAATATTAGCCTTTGCCGTTTCAGGATTATCAATCCTTTTCAAAGCAACTTTATTATCTTCTTCAATGCGAAGGCGAACCACAAGATCTTCAATGGTCATTTCCTTCCGCTTATGCTTGAGATAGTTCTTGAAATCAACCCAGCTTGGTGGTAGCTTTTCAATCATAGCCGCAACTTGGAATGTCTCGCTGAGCACCATTCCTTCCGCATGAATATCATGAAGAATAACTTGAAGTTCTTGAACTTGGCTAATGACAGTTTTAGAGTCTATCATTTTGAAGTCCAAGAATTTAGCCACCACGAATTTCTTAGTGCCCGCATCTTCTGCTTTATATTTGCGGTCCAGAGACTCCCACAACTCTTTGGCAGTCTTGGCTTTACAATACACGTTGTAAAGCGTATCAACCATACCATTCAAGATATAGTTGCGGCACAAGAAATCCGAATGATTCCAAGCATGAACCGCGCTCACTGATTGAGCATTCATATCCCCTTCATCCACATGGGGAACAGTTTCAGTCAAGAACCGTGCTAGGTTCAGAGTGGTCAGATAAAAGAACATCTTTTGCTGCCACTGTTTGAAATTCAGACCGTTGAATTTCTCAGGTTTCTCAGCATGTGAGACTGCGTTGGGCAGTGGTGCAACCAGACCGGTTGTGACAGCAACAGCAGAAGTCATCACAGCAGTCATGACTGCAGAAACAGAGGTAGACATGGGCTGGGACGTCATTCTGAAAAGAATAATTGCAGAAACAATTAGTAAATAAAATCTGTTTAAGTTTGTTAAAAAATAACCACTGTTTTAAATCCACTGATCATAAACCACTGATCAGTTTGTTAAACTACTGATCAGTTTAAGCACTGATCAGTGTAACCACTGATGAGCTGAACTACTGATGAGCTTAACTACTGATCAGTTTAAGCACTGATCAGTGTAACCACTGATGAGCTGAACTACTGATGAGCTTAACTACTGATCAGTTTAAGCACTGATCAGTGTAACCACTGATCAGAACAGTGGTTAGAAAAAGTTGCAAAAAGAAGTAGAAAGAAACTAAACGATTGAACCGGGCTTGTGTTTAACACAATTCCCTTAAACAGATTCGTCGTCTGTTCCCAGGGTACGCCGGTTCGAAGCAGCACCGCGCACTGCCGGACTTGACCACTTGCCTGAAAAGAATAAGAAACTGTGTTGCAGAAACTGAGATAGAGAGAAGAGAAGTTATTTTCTGTGTGTTTCAACTGATCAGCTTTGCCTTCGATTTATAGTAGTGCTAGAACCATAACCGAAATCAGCAAATTAAAGACCAAATAATGGTCATTAGAATATCAGTTACGAAACTGACAATCATTTTGAAAAATGAAATAATGATCCTCATTCATTTCAGTTTCAAAACATAAATCAGTTAATTGAAATAATGATCATTCATTTATTTCGGTTACAAAACAGAAAGTCACGAGTGCAAAAAAACTGCTCCACGCGGACCCGGGTTTTCGGAACTGCATTCGTGTCCGCAGGACGTGCGGGCGTACACGAGTTCAACTAAATCTGGTTCCATTTTTTGCACCCCCCCTGCGCGCGCGCGGGTAGGACTTGTGGTATAACATGTCATAAGACTTCAAAGGCTTCATTAAGGTTTCACCTTATAAGTAGCCTATCTTTTTGTTCCCACTCCGATGTGGGACAAAGTGTCAACCACATTTAAGACTTTCATTCACAACACACAAATTTCCAACAATCCCCCACATGAATGGAGGTCGATCTCAGAAACAACATAATTCCTTATTACGTTTCAGCAGTTGAGTTTTGCATACGATAGGTAGGTGTTACCCTTTGAACCTTCGCTCATGAAATGCACTTAGCCCACTAGCTCTGAGTAGAACTCGATGTCTTTGAACTCGTCTGCCGTTTGTGTAGACGACAATGCACTTCACACAAGACTCTCCCTGACAAAGTCAAGTCCTCATAGTTATGTTCGTTATGGTGATGAACATGATGCCTGGTTCTGCGAGAGCTATTAGGTATTGTGCCCCAACAATACCCTTCGAAGCGACCCCACTTCTCTCTCACATAGGTGATTCACTATGTATGGTTACCTTAGTCGAATCATTAAAAGCCATAGGCTTAGCCTCACACTTGTCACTTTTAGGAATGGACTAGGAAGTTTATTAATCTTTATAATAAACTACCTTATTAAATGCGTAGGGTTATCCCCCCCCCACAGTGACCTCGCTTATTCATACAATTAGGTTTTCCTATTGAACTCAATTCTTGGGATCTCCAGTCTATTGAGTTAGGTTTCCATCATATGAACTTCATTTATCAAGGGCTTCAGTCCCATTCCCATGGACGACTTCTGTACTAACTCTCTACTTAGGCCTTTTGTTAGTGGATCCGCAATATTATCCTTTGACCTCACGTAGTCAACAGTGATAATTCCTGTAGAGATTAGTTGTCGTATCGTATTATGTCTACGTCTGATATGTCTGTTCCTACCATTATACATTGTGCTACGAGCTCTGCCAAATGCAGATTGGCTATCACAATGTATACAAATGGCCGTTGCCGGCTTAGGCCATCTTGGTATATCCTCAACAAATTGACGTAGCCATTCTGCCTCTTCACCTGCTTTATCTAAAGCGATGAACTCAGATTCCATCGTGGATCTAGCAATAACCGTTTGTTTTGATGATTTCCACGATATCGCTGCACCTCCAAGTGTGAATACATACCCACTTGTTGCTCTGGAATCATTCGTGTCAGATATCCAATTTGCATCGCAGTGTCCTTCTATAACTGCTGGATATCTGTTATAATGCAACCCGTATTCCCGAGTGTATCTTAAGTAGCGAAGCAACCGAGTGATACAGTTCCAATGCATTGAACTTGGGTTGCTTGTGTATCTACTTAGCTTGCTCACAGCAAATGCTATGTCTGGCCTAGTACAACTCATAAGATACATCAAGCTACCAATAATTCTTGAGTATTCCAACTGGTTTACGGGTTCACCTCTATTCTTAGCTAGATGTTGACTTGTGTCAAGTGGAGTTCTAGCTTCATTAGAGTCATTTGCATTGAACTTCTCAAGAATTTTGTCCACATAGTGGGATTGACTTAAAACGAGTCCACCTTGGGTTCGCGTGATTTTGACCCCCAAAATCACATCCGCAAGACCCATGTCTTTCATGTCAAATCTTGCTTTTAGCATGAGCGCCCCTTCTTTGAAAAGATGTGACGCGTACATGACTTTGTCATCCTCGGCACATTTACTTATTGTAATTACTGCTTTGGTTTTCTCTAACCAACGCAGTGCAGCAGTTGCTCCTTCGTTGCCTGCAAATTCAGCCGGTTTACAGGCAAGAAACTCCTTGTAAGTGCAACCAGGCGTTGCAGTTTTCATTTTCTTAAGGAGCGGAGCTTGCATCCCATCGTTGTTGTTATTAATATGATTGCTGCCTCCATTTACACTATTACTGAAATTATCTTCCTGAGTTCGTTTACTAGGAACAATTTGTTGAGGTTCGATTGGATTTCGAGCAGCAGCAAGGATTGCTGGAATAGCATTGGCTATTCCCTGAGCAACGATATTTTCGATATCTTGCCTATTTAGAAATTGCTCCTCATTGTTGTGCTCGGATTGATTACCCTCATTAACTTGTTCATTACCAGTGTTTGCCATCTGGTAATAAATTTTATATAAATAATTAGTATAAATAAGAAACAACCAAATATAACAATTTAATCGCACCTAGTCACATAAACAAATATACATCCAAAATGGTCAATTTCTCAACTTCTATGTTTATATATTATAATATGCTTCCGTACATACTGTTATTTTACAACCGTTTTATTGTTTATTTTACACATACTGGTTTTTATTATTTATACAAACACAGTTTCATAATCCCCCTTTTCCTTTGTCAGCTAGCATATTAAAAGCGATGTTCCCTCTCATCATATTTCCAGGAGATTTGTCCTCCTATCTCCCGGATCCTATTCCCTGCATCCATCAACTCCTCGCCGAAATGGCGGAGTTCAGCTAAATTCTCATTACTCATTGGCGGATTTGGTATAGGTTCTGGGTCAAACTGAGGGAACAAAGTATAGGGGCTGTTGAGAAGGTTTTGAAACTGCCAGTCGTTAGTCCACCACTCCTCCATTTTTCCTAGAGGTTGAGTGTGGATCAGAGGGTCTGGAATGGCTGGTTCTAGGTTTATTGGGATTTGAGTTTCAGCAGTTTAAGGGTAAAGATTGTTATTAACAGGCCCAATGGTATCACAGCTTGCTAGTATGAAATCTAACTCTTCCTGCAACGTCATTTCCTTGGTTGGCTTAGAGCTTTCTCCAATTTCTTGCTTAGAACTTTCCCCCATTTCCATCCCTGCTTGCCTTGAACCTTCCTCAATTTCTATCCCTTTTCCTTTATCCATGGGATTCTCTATCTTAGGAATTCTCCTAGTTGCTGGTTTCCTTCTTCGTACACGTCTCCAGCCTACAAATCTTCTTCTTTTCTTAGGTTTTGCTTTCTCCAGAGGTGGAGCTTGAAATTCTATAGGTTTTTCCATATCAGCAAAGTAACCAGTAAAATCTTTAGAAACTTCTATGTTCACAGGGTAGAGGTTGAGATTCTCTAGGGCTCCAGATAACTCATTCATGCTGTTTTATATAATAAAAAAAATACTAAGTTAATATTTTATAACAAAATTTCACAGATAACCTTCAAGTATTATTGCATACCGTGTGACTTAATTTAATACAAAGGACAACTGACAATTAAAACATACTAGGGTATATTGTAATTTATTTATTTACTGGGTAAAGTTTCTGGTTTGTAAATGATAAGGGTGCTAAAACTGAGTCATGATATTTTAAAGATTTGTGTTTATTGCTACAGTGGCTAGCATATATAGATCTGCCCATTTTTCGTCTAACTTGTCTTCCCATGGTAGCTTACTACCTAGTTCCTGAGTTTCTTGATTAATTCTCCTTTCTTTTGGTTGTGATTTCTTTATTTTCTCCTGACTTTTCCTAATAATTAAACTTCTTTTATTAGGAGAAAGTGGTTCCTCATATTGTGCTTTTCGAACAAATATTCCTTCCTCAGGATCTACTGAGTATCTTGAGGAATTTGATCGGGATGAACTTCCCTTTTTCTTTTGGTGAAGTATCTAATTTATGGTAGATATCCGAAAGTCTTTTCTTACCCATACTGTAAACAAATATTCAAATAATAAAACATATAATCACAAAATCACAGATTTGGTAATCAGGAAAATTAAGTATTTTGAAATACTTAATAGGCTTAAATCAGTGGCTCGTTCAGTGGCTCTGATACCACCTTTTCCTGTCACGGACCCAGCCCCGGTTTGACCCGGTCAGGAGCCGCGGAACAGGAACCCGTGGTATCTATGATGCGACAGCGGAAGAATTTTAAACAGGATCTTTTAAAACTCAAAATGTCCAATTTATTTTATTCCATAATTTTTGGGATAAACCCCGTAATTTACAACAGAGGAATTTCATAACTAAATTCCCTGATTTATTTAAAACATGTTTATTCATTTTAACTGAGCCACCTCTTCAAGCTTGTTAGTGCTCCGTAGCATGTTTCCTTGATTTACAGCAGGTCGCCTGAAACATGTTTTAAAAATATTTTATCAGCGGGGAAATGCTGGCGAGTCACTCAATTTAATAAAATGACACATAGTTATCAATTACAGCATAAGGGCGATTACAATGGCTTCTATCTTATTTTTATCTGGCGCCGTGTCACAATGCGTGACGATGGTCATACCACTATTGGGTCTTTCCCCAAGTAGCGACGATCACTGTTAGGATATATTAGCCTAACCAGTGAAAATAGTAATGTGCACAATACCCCACTAGCCAGTGATTAAGATAACCACGACTTACTCCCTGTAATTATAACATTTGAAAATAATTTGAGGTATTGTAAAATAGTTGATAAAAAGAGAATGACTCACATTGCAAGTTTAATTGGAGAGAGCTTAGCCTACTGATTAGCCTTTGTGACCTAAATTAAATAACATGCACACGAACTGGGTTAGTAACTAATACAGCAATTACGATAACTCACGAGATTAAACCCTCACAACGAATGACAAAGTGCGATACTTAAACATCCATCGAATTCACGACGAATGACAAAGCATAAACCCTAATGTGGGCAGCACTTAAACATCCATTGGATAGTTTCAATCGATCGGACATTGAATCGTAGTAGCGATCGAGTTATTACCCTGTTTTGCAGCAGCGATTCGTGATCGTGTGTGTTTTAGGACTGTTCCTACAATATCTCAGTGTACGCTTTTAGTTTTAACGTCGAACTAATGCAAAATATCAAGTCCCACACCCCTGTATATATACTTGAAAAACCGCGCCCTCGCGTGGCACGAGGACCTCTCACGTGGTGCGAGGGACACCCTACTACCATAGGGTAGCCTTGTGTACAGGTAGCTTAGCTGAGTTGGTCTCGCCTGCAAATTCGTTATACACGTAAAACTGTTTGGATATTATCAACTAGGGTTTTACCCCCCTTGAGTTTTAGGGGCCCTGATCCTGATTCCGATTGTTCTGAAAATTTTAGGGTTTATGCACGATCACTTGGGGGTCTTAATTAGGGTTTCCTTTTGGACCAAATATAATAATAAATAATAGTTTTGAGGAGAGTTGTTACATCTGAAGCAAAATACAACAACATGAATAATGAAATACAATACAATATGAATACAAATTTTAAAGTGTGTATCTAAGCATCCTACTAGATTCCATGCATCATCAACATCATCGCTAAACCTGCAACATGTTTTAAAAGTGTAGTTCATTACAAAGGTATTGGCGAGTACACAAGTTTTAGACTCGTGTCATATGTATAAAAAAAGTATTTTCAATCCAACATAGCATTTTGGTATACAAGGTCAAACTATCATGCATAACTAAAAGTCAAACCCAAGTGTCCACTAGTATAATAGCATCCCTCGATGTAGCAACATCGAGACCGTAAAGTATGAATAATAGCATCCCTCGATATAACAATATCGAGACCGTAAGGAATATAACTTAACAGAACCCCGTCGGGTGGTGTGCTACTCCTATAGCGTTATAATTGTTAAGGCGGGTTAACAAATAGTATGAATTCTAGCATGAACTTAAGCATAACAAAGCATGTATAAGGATTGATTGAATAAAGCATGTTTGTGAATCATGCATTTTAACAAGTAAAAGATGTTGCACCCAAAGTGTATTAAAAGGAAAATGGGTCAAGTGTACTCACAAAGTTGCATATGCTTTCCGATTATCCTATGTGACGAAGTTGTTGAGACTAGGAAGTTGAATGTGTTCGATTTGGAGTTTAAGAGGTGTTTACATATGGCTCTAGGGATTTGGAGTTTAAATAACATGAAAAATAAACATATGAAAATAATCATCTAACACCAATGACACTTGTTCTTGACACTATGAAACTCTAAAAGAGTTTAAATGTTTTCATGGAACAAAGTTCCATTTGATAGAGTTTTAAGTGAGTTGTAAAGTGGAAAAAGTGTGGAGGAGGTTTGGGTTTTATAGTGGATGAGTTAGGTTAAGTTTGGTTGGGTCTTTAATGCAATTAGGTGGGTGTTTAGTATAAAAAAACAAACCATTAAACCTGCCATTAAAGGCTGTGAACGCATGCCTGTAAACAGCCTTAAAGTTATTACTTTTTTTGTTTTCTTTGAACCTTAACTCAAGTATTTGCAAGGTATGTTAAGCATGTTATGTTATAATGATGATTTAATATAATTGTCTAGTGGTAAGTTAGTTATAACAACAACAATTCATCCCCCCCAAGGCTACGACCGTAATCTGCCAACTTCAATCTCTTTATATTTTTTTTGTTTTGCTCCACTAGGCATTGTATTTATCATGATTGGTTATAATAGATTATTACATAAATAAATAAATACTAAGTCATATGCAATATTAGGTGGATGTTATACTTAAAGAAAGACAATTAAATGAAGCAATGAAAGAACAACAACTGTTGTTCAACCGATTGTTGGCTGTGGACTTCATGGCATTCACATTCCTTTTTTTTTGAATTCCAACATACATATCTATATATGTAGTTTTAACATTCTTTCATATTATAAAATTGTATTATATATATATATAATCGAACATAGAAGCACAACTCCTACTTGTTTTCCCTTTTTTTTTTCAAACTTAAGTTAGATATTAGCTTAAGATAGTGTATGATAGGTAATATTAATGTATTATTAGGCACTCTATTAAGCATCTAGTATATATATTAATATTTGATCCCTATAAAAACATGGAATTAGGTGATAAGTTTTAACAAAATAAAAGTATAGGTTGTATATCGCGAATGTATAATATCAAGTGTTTGCACATATAGGATGTATAGGGATGAAAGAAAAAAAATAATAAATAAAGTGTTTGCACATATAGGATCAAGTGTTTGCACGTATTGATCACAAGTTACGCATGAAAGAAAAAATAAATAAATAAACGACGTTTCATTCGTATGAGATAATTAATTCTTTTTTTTTATTACGATCGAAGTTTCGGGTTACAATGATACGAAACGAAATACGATTACAATAAATACTAGTTTTCCGAAAATAGAAATATGTTACAAGCTTTCTAAATAAGGAAAGTTACGAAAAAGCGGAGCGTTACAATGACCAATTGGGGAAGCTGTGAACCGAATTGGGAATGGTGGTGTTTGTAAGAGAGATTTAAAAATTTGGTTTTGGATTGTGGAAAAAGAATCACGTTTGTTTGTGAATAATTCATCCCAGGTCCCACGACTGATGACCCCATGTCCACACCCACATATAATATTTTTTTTTAATTTTTAATTATTAACATGTACTTAACGGGTCTTAACAGGTGACGTGACCGTGTCGTCCCGATCAGTCAAAAACCCAATTAAACCTAGGTAGCTAGGGTAAGTCGGGTATCGTATCCACGAAGAGCATGTGGTCAGTATCGCACAACCCGTTCGATTAGTTAGACTATTTACAAATAATGTACAAAGTGATTATGAAGATTGCTAATTTTATTTGTTTGTTTGGTTTTGAAAATAAATCGGAGTGAACCGACAATTTGATGTTATTCTTAAAACAATGTGTGATTAATTAAGATTGTAAACTAAACTAAAAAGTTGAAACAAGAATTAGAAATACGGATCACACCCGGTTCGATAATTGCAAGACCTAGGGTTCCTACATGTTTTAACTTGATTCAATTGCATATAGTGATTAACGGATTACTATCACAAAACTTAGGTGCCAATTGCTATCTACGTAATAGACAACGGACCACAATGCACTTCATTACCTCGGACATGTAAATTCTAACCTAAGATAAGGCATAATTGCACATAACCATTTCGCAAAGTCATAACTTTATCATCGTTCGACAATTCACGAATTCGAAACAAATGCAAGACAATTATCCAAGGTTCAAATACTAAACAATTTGTCACAAAATCAAATCAAAATACAAATGCATAAACCCTAGAAAATCTTACAACATCTACACCGGGGTGAAACCGAAGAGACTAGCCGCTCATGGTTGGGTGGACGCAATCACAGGCCGACAAACACGAACACGGATCCATGACCTTGAGCCTTGAGGAGTGGTGGAGGTTAGGGTTTGAAGGTTTGATGGAGAATGATTAAAGATGATGGAAATGCTGATTGTGGAATGGATTAGGATTCTAGGTTAGAGGTGAATGGTAGGTGGTGTTAGAGATGATTAGGGATGAGTTAGAGAGTGTTTTTATTTTCTTCTCTCAAATGAATGGGAGTTGAAGGAATAATAAAGTGTAACTCACCTTTTTCCAAAATTGACTTTTCTCTAAAAAAAATCTCGTTTTTACTAATCAGCTGGTGTGCAGCAGATAATGCGTCAATTTCTGGCCTTTCAAAACCTTATATTTTGATTCGTCTCGTCGAGATACCCCAAATGCATATATTATAAGCCCCGAAACTCATTTTCTCACTCAGGATAAGCCAAAATGAAGTTTGGACTTTTTCTGGCGCAGAGTTCAGCTCAGTGTTGTCTCTTTTTGCATTTTCTTCAATTATGTTCTCTCTAGCATCCGCCCAAAGCTTCATTAAATCTCCAAAATGCACCTTAAACCCGTCAATGCCTGGAAAACATAAACCATATCAAAGTGGTGTATTCCAGAAAGTAACTTCGTGTAATTAACCGAAATTAAAACCATTAAGCTATGGAATTTTACCAACCCATCACATCCCCACACTTGTCTTTTGCTTGCCCTCAAGCAAATATGTTTTTTCACTTTCACGTGGGTCGAACGAAAAACACACTCCCCATTCCCGAGACTAAGGTTAAGGTCTATTGTCATGCCCGGTTCAAACTTTTTACAATTTTCGACATATTTAGCAATAAATGATTAATCATGTAAAAATGGTTATCCAAGATTAACCCGCCGTGAAACTCGCATTTCATGCATATCCCTCACAATGTTCAGTCCCCTCGTTTTACAAGTTGGCTAATTTCATGATGTATTAGCACTTTTAAAAAGTAATCACTCAAAACCGATTAGAACACGTACCCGCATAGGCTTGCAACTCAATCATTCTCCACCACCGAACACGAATACTAAGCACAAGTCAAAAGGTCTTTGTAAGGGTTGTAACAGGGCTAGGCTTAGGGTAGGAAGTAGGATATTTAAAGTGGCTAAGGTGACGAAAATTCGATTTTATTACAAACCACTAAGCTAAACAAAACTAATTATAAACATCAACTATGAGGCAACAACTTTCGCCTTTTATTCAACAACTACTAACACATCTTTTTGTGTTTTTCTCAACGCTTTTTCATTCTTTTTTTATAACATTTTCTGAATTTCTTCTCTTTTTTTATATATGAATAAATCACAACTATACAAACTTAACTCCTATAATCGAATCTTCATCACACGGATTTAAAAAGAAAAGGCTTATGGTTATGGGCTAAATGGGTTGTCAAATGAAAGGTTTAGGTTCAAAGTTGGCTACTAAGGGATAGATTTTGGGTAAGGATAAATAAATGGTGTAAAAGGAAAATGTTTACCTAATGCCTTAATCATTCTTGTGCTTGTATTCGGTCTATGATCTCAAACGTATCAAAAGATGCAAGTTTTACAATACATGACTAGTGGTCCACTCGAACAAAGAAATATGTGCAAAACTTGTTAAAAAATAACCACTGTTTTAAATCCACTGATCATAAACCACTGATCAGTTTGTTAAACTACTGATCAGTTTAAGCACTGATCAGTGTAACCACTGATGAGCTGAACTACTGATGAGCTTAACTACTGATCAGTTTAAGCACTGATCAGTGTAACCACTGATCAGAACAGTGGTTAGAAAAAGTTGCAAAAAGAAGTAGAAAGAAACTAAACGATTGAACCGGGCTTGTGTTTAACACAATTCCCTTAAACAGATTCGTCGTCTGTTCCCAGGGTATGCCGGTTCGAAGCAGCACCGCGCACTGCCGGACTTGACCACTTGCCTGAAAAGAATAAGAAACTGTGTTGCAGAAACTGAGATAGAGAGAAGAGAAGTTGTTTTCTGTGTGTTTCAACTGATCGGCTTTGCCTTCGATTTATAGTAGTGCTAGAACCATAACCGAAATCAGCAAATTAAAGACCAAATAATGGTCATTAGAATATCAGTTACGAAACTGACAATCATTTTGAAAAATGAAATAATGATCCTCATTCATTTCAGTTTCAAAACATAAATCAGTTAATTGAAATAATGATCATTCATTTATTTCGGTTACAAAACAGAAAGTCACGAGTGCAAAAAAACTGCTCCACGCGGACCCGGGTTTTCGGAACTGCATTCGTGTCCGCAGGACGTGCGGGCGTACACGAGTTCAACTAAATCTGGTTCCATTTTTTGCACCCCCCCTGCGCGCGCGCGGGTAGGACTTGTGGTATAACATGTCATAAGACTTCAAAGGCTTCATTAAGGTTTCACCTTATAAGTAGCCTATCTTTTTGTTCCCACTCCGATGTGGGACAAAGTGTCAACCACATTTAAGACTTTCATTCACAACACACAAATTTCCAACAATCCCCCACATGAATGGAGGTCGATCTCAGAAACAACATAATTCCTTATTACGTTTCAGCAGTTGAGTTTTGCATACGATAGGTAGGTGTTACCCTTTGAACCTTCGCTCATGAAATGCACTTAGCCCACTAGCTCTGAGTAGAACTCGATGTCTTTGAACTCGTCTGCCGTTTGTGTAGACGACAATGCACTTCACACAAGACTCTCCCTGACAAAGTCAAGTCCTCATAGTTATGTTCGTTATGGTGATGAACATGATGCCTGGTTCTGCGAGAGCTATTAGGTATTGTGCCCCAACAATACCCTTCGAAGCGACCCCACTTCTCTCTCACATAGGTGATTCACTATGTATGGTTACCTTAGTCGAATCATTAAAAGCCATAGGCTTAGCCTCACACTTGTCACTTTTAGGAATGGACTAGGAAGTTTATTAATCTTTATAATAAACTACCTTATTAAATGCGTAGGGTTATCCCCCCCCCCCCACAGTGACCTCGCTTATTCATACAATTAGGTTTTCCTATTGAACTCAATTCTTGGGATCTCCAGTCTATTGAGTTAGGTTTCCATCATATGAACTTCATTTATCAAGGGCTTCAGTCCCATTCCCATGGACGACTTCTGTACTAACTCTCTACTTAGGCCTTTTGTTAGTGGATCCGCAATATTATCCTTTGACCTCACGTAGTCAACAGTGATAATTCCTGTAGAGATTAGTTGTCGTATCGTATTATGTCTACGTCTGATATGTCTGTTCCTACCATTATACATTGTGCTACGAGCTCTGCCAAGTGCCGATTGGCTATCACAATGTATACAAATGGCCGTTGCCGGCTTAGGCCATCTTGGTATATCCTCAACAAATTGACGTAGCCATTCTGCCTCTTCACCTGCTTTATCTAAAGCGATGAACTCAGATTCCATCGTGGATCTAGCAATAACCGTTTGTTTTGATGATTTCCACGATATCGCTGCACCTCCAAGTGTGAATACATACCCACTTGTTGCTCTGGAATCATTCGTGTCAGATATCCAATTTGCATCGCAGTGTCCTTCTATAACTGCTGGATATCTGTTATAATGCAACCCGTATTCCCGAGTGTATCTTAAGTAGCGAAGCAACCGAGTGATACAGTTCCAATGCATTGAACTTGGGTTGCTTGTGTATCTACTTAGCTTGCTCACAGCAAATGCTATGTCTGGCCTAGTACAACTCATAAGATACATCAAGCTACCAATAATTCTTGAGTATTCCAACTGGTTTACGGGTTCACCTCTATTCTTGGCTAGATGTTGACTTGTGTCAAGTGGAGTTCTAGCTTCATTAGAGTCATTTGCATTGAACTTCTCAAGAATTTTGTCCACATAGTGGGATTGACTTAAAACGAGTCCACCTTGGGTTCGCGTGATTTTGACCCCCAAAATCACATCCGCAAGACCCATGTCTTTCATGTCAAATCTTGCTTTTAGCATGTTCTTTGTAGATTTTATAATTTTGTCATCGCTTCCAGCAATGAGCATATCATCTACATATAGACACAAAATGACATATCCATCAGATGTGTCCTTCACATACACACACTTATCACATTCATTGATTTTGAACCCAGCATCAAGCATGACATGATCAAACTTTTGATGCCATTGTTTTGGAGCTTGTTTCAATCCATACAAGGATTTCACAAGTTTACACACTTTCTTTTCTTGCCCAATAGCTTTGAAGCCTTCGGGTTGCTCCATGTAGATTTCTTCCTCTAGAATTCCATTCAAGAAAGCTGTTTTCACATCCATTTGGTGAACTTCCAAATTTCTAATGGCGGCAATGGCAAGCACCAACCTGATGGATGTTATTCGCGTAACTGGCGAATATGTATCAAAGTAATCTAAACCTTCTCGTTGTTTATATCCTTTGATAACCAACCTTGCTTTGTACTTATCGATGGTTCCATCTGGTTTCATCTTCTTCTTAAAGATCCATCGATATCCTAGTGGTTTACATCCTTGAGGAAGATCCACTAGTTCCCAAGTATGGTTTTGTAAGATAGAGTCTATCTCACTTTTGATTGCCTCCATCCACTGAGGTCCTTCTGAGGAATGCACCGCTTGTTGGTACGTTTGAGGTTCATCTTCTACCATATAGGTAAGAAACTCAGGACCAAAGGATTTTTCAATCCTTTGTCGTTTACTCTTCCTGATTTCAACATCCTCAGTCTTCGATTGTTCTCGAGGTTCATCGTTTTCAACTTCACCCTCGGGAACAATTTCTTCAACCGGTCTAGAAGAACTTGGTTCACTCTTATCTAAGCATGGGAACATATGTTCAAACCATGTTGCATCCTTAGATTCCATTATGGTGCCTTTGCATATTCCAGGATTCTTGGAATCATGCACAATAAAACGATAAGGACCATAAGGACGGGTGTATCCTATAAATACACAATCCACCGTTTTGGGTCCTATTAGTAGGCGCTTAGGTGGTGTGACCACCACCTTAGCTAAACACCCCCACACTTTCAAGGATTTATATGGTGGTTTCTTTCCGGTCCATAATTCGTAAGGCGTTACATCCTTTTTCTTATTGGGTATCATGTTCAACACATAATTTGCCGATAAGATTGCTTCCCCCCACATGTTTTGGTTTACACCAGAACTTATCATCATGGCATTCATCATTTCTTTCAAAGTACGATTTTTCCGTTCCGCTATGCCATTTGATTGAGGGGAGTAAGGAGCCGTGAGTTCGTGGATGATTCCACTTTTTGCACATACGTCAATAAAAGGTGAAACATATTCACCTCTTCGGTCGCTCCTTACGATTTTGATTTTCCGATTTAGTTGATTCTCAACTTCGGCTTTGAACAAGATAAACTTGTCAATAGCCTCATCCTTACTCTTAAGTAAGTACACATAGCAATACCTAGTACTATCATCAATGAACGTGATGAAGTACTTGTTCCCACCACGAGTAGGAATTGCTTTTAGATCACACACATCAGTGTGGATCATCTCGAGGGGTTCGGTGAGTCGTTCAACCTTTTTGAATGACGATTTTGTTTGTTTTGCTTCTACGCAAGTTTCACATTTATTAATTGAGTCGATATCGAATGTTGGTATGCAATCAAGTTTAATCAAACGACGAATGGAATTATAATTAACATGACCAAGTCTACCATGCCAAAGATAAGAGGACTCAATCAAGTAAGTAGAACTAGTAGCGTTTTCTTTCATTGCATTCACGACAATTACATTGAGTTTGAACATTCCATTTAGGGCATAGCCCTTACCAACATACATACCATTTTTGGTCAGCACGACCTTATCCGACTCAATCACCATTTTGAACCCAAACTTGTTCAATTGCCACCCCGACACAAGGTTCTTACGAATTTCTGGAACATACAACACATTTGACAAAGTGAGTTCCTTTCCAGAAGTCATTTTCAAAACCACATTCCCCTCGCCTTTGATTTCGGCCGTGGCGGAATTTCCCATAAAAACCTTTTCACCATTAGTCACCTCCTTGAAGGTGCTAAACAAGTTCTTGTCAAAACACACATGACGGGTAGCCCCCGTATCAATCCACCAATCGTTGTGGTTTTGCCCAACCAAGTTAACTTCCGTGACCAAAATCGAGAGGTCCGTGACCATAGCAATGAGGTTATCAACCTCATGAACCATGTTAACTTGTCGAGCATTTTCCTTCTTTGGAAGCTTGCATTCGTTGGCCTTATGGCCTTGTTTCTGACAATTATAGCAAGTTCCTTGGAACTTCTTTTTCCCAACTCCTCCCTTAGGACCAAGGTTGGAGCGTTTCCCATGAGCTTTCTTTCCACCTTTTCCACCATTCTTGTTTCCCTTCGAAGATTGGCCATGCTCAACAATATTAGCCTTTGCCGTTTCAGGATTATCAATCCTTTTCAAAGCAACTTTATTATCTTCTTCAATGCGAAGGCGAACCACAAGATCTTCAATGGTCATTTCCTTCCGCTTATGCTTGAGATAGTTCTTGAAATCAACCCAGCTTGGTGGTAGCTTTTCAATCATAGCCGCAACTTGGAATGTCTCGCTGAGCACCATTCCTTCCGCATGAATATCATGAAGAATAACTTGAAGTTCTTGAACTTGGCTAATGACAGTTTTAGAGTCTATCATTTTGAAGTCCAAGAATTTAGCCACCACGAATTTCTTAGTGCCCGCATCTTCTGTTTTATATTTGCGGTCCAGAGACTCCCACAACTCTTTGGCAGTCTTGGCTTTACAATACACGTTGTAAAGCGTATCAACCATACCATTCAAGATATAGTTGCGGCACAAGAAATCCGAATGATTCCAAGCATGAACCGCGCTCACTGATTGAGCATTCATATCCCCTTCATCCACATGGGGAACGGTTTCAGTCAAGAACCGTGCTAGGTTCAGAGTGGTCAGATAAAAGAACATCTTTTGCTGCCACTGTTTGAAATTCAGACCGTTGAATTTCTCAGGTTTCTCAGCATGTGAGACTGCGTTGGGCAGTGGTGCAACCAGACCGGTTGTGACAGCAACAGCAGAAGTCATCACAGCAGTCATGACTGCAGAAACAGAGGTAGACATGGGCTGGGACGTCATTCTGAAAAGAATAATTGCAGAAACAATTAGTAAATAAAATCTGTTTAAGTTTGTTAAAAAATAACCACTGTTTTAAATCCACTGATCATAAACCACTGATCAGTTTGTTAAACTACTGATCAGTTTAAGCACCGATCAGTGTAACCACTGATGAGCTGAACTACTTATGAGCTTAACTACTGATCAGTTTAAGCACTGATCAGTGTAACCACTGATGAGCTGAACTACTGATGAGCTTAACTACTGATCAGTTTAAGCACTGATCAGTGTAACCACTGATCAGAACAGTGGTTAGAAAAAGTTGCAAAAAGAAGTAGAAAGAAACTAAACGATTGAACCGGGCTTGTGTTTAACACAATTCCCTTAAACAGATTCGTCGTCTGTTCCCAGGGTACGCCGGTTCGAAGCAGCACCGCGCACTGCCGGACTTGACCACTTGCCTGAAAAGAATAAGAAACTGTGTTGCAGAAACTGAGATAGAGAGAAGAGAAGTTGTTTTTTGTGTGTTTCAACTGATCAGCTTTGCCTTCGATTTATAGTAGTGCTAGAACCATAACCGAAATCAGCAAATTAAAGACCAAATAATGGTCATTAGAATATCAGTTACGAAACTGACAATCATTTTGAAAAATGAAATAATGATCCTCATTCATTTCAGTTTCAAAACATAAATCAGTTAATTGAAATAATGATCATTCATTTATTTCGGTTACAAAACAGAAAGTCACGAGTGCAAAAAAACTGCTCCACGCGGACCCGGGTTTTCGGAACTGCATTCGTGTCCGCAGGACGTGCGGGCGTACACGAGTTCAACTAAATCTGGTTCCATTTTTTGCACCCCCCCTGCGCGCGCGCGGGTAGGACTTGTGGTAAAACATGTCATAAGACTTCAAAGGCTTCATTAAGGTTTCACCTTATAAGTAGCCTATCTTTTTGTTCCCACTCCGATGTGGGACAAAGTGTCAACCACATTTAAGACTTTCATTCACAACACACAAATTTCCAACAAAACTAATGTATACAAATGGCTCAAAATCTCACGTATAAGGGTATGAATTATGATATACATGAATTGCAAGTTTTTTAGGCGGATTATTCTCAAACAACCACCCGCTAAATACCCGTCATGCTATTAACTCGAACTTGACTATGACAAAAGACCAAATGGGTTGTGTCATCCCTCGTTAACTTAATTACTTGTGCTTTTTAGATCGTTTCAAACAAATACATTTTCAAAAAAAAATATGAAAATTTTCCCCCATCCCTACACTTGAGTTCAACATTGTCCTTAATGTGTAATGTTTAAATGAACAGGTCAAAAATCGAAAAACTTTTACTCCCTCATCCCCACACTTGAGGAAAACATTGTCCTCAATGTGTAAGAACTAGAGTTTTTTTCAAAATGCACAAGGGATGTGACACGGCTAACCTTCCCCAAAATTCCACCCCGGAAAATAAAATACAAAATACAATCCACTTATTTGCTAACTAAAAATCAAAGATAAAAAGAAACGTATGCACCTGGTTTTTTCACTCGTTCCTCGTGTGCTCTTCATCTTTCAACAAAAATGGTCGTCTCATGAACATGATGTACCTACAAATCTCAACCCTTGTGTAGAAGCAAGCTTCTCACAACCATCAAAATTTGTTAGTTACCTAGTTCTACCACTTTTATGAAAACACTACCACGCCATACGTTATTTCACTTTGATTTATGTGGAAAAAATAGTGTACAATAACAACAAACCTAACTCACTTTCGTAGGAATCATGGTTGCATTTAGCTTATGCAACAAGCTCTTTTAAACCTCCCGATAGCTCGGGAGGACGAGTAGGTCTCGTGAGGGTTATATAGGGAACACACCCACAAAGTTCATCTAACTAGAAAAATAAAATAAAACGAATAATTATACAAACTCTACAACAATCATACATAATTTTCCTCTCATAGTGGTCGAAGTGAGCATTTGCCTATCGAATTTCCAATATATGCACGGTAGTTGGCATGCCGAATCCACTCTCTTTTTATTTTACATGGCATGCATATAGTACAACTTCGGGGCCGTTTCTTAACAAATTGGCCAATGTCTTGCGAGGCCACCCTTCGAATCTTTATACCCGAACCCTCATCCCCAACTTTGTTGGTTGGAGTGATAAGTATGGGGGAAGGATAGATATGAATTTGGGCTTCTTTTGGCTCCGACTCGTCTTGCGGTGTCATGTCTTCCGCTTGGTTCAAACATTCATCTTCTTGCTCCGGAAGATCTATAACCTCTTCCACCACATCACCATCCACCATTGTACCATTAGCCAAAACCTCTCGCTCGCGTTTAATTTGGGCTATTTCCTCGGTTAGTTGACCAACCTGAATAACCAAAGCCTCAAATAATTTCTCCCTCAGCTCGTCTTTCTTTTTCATTTCTATCATCATGTCCATGATTGCATCGAGCTTAGAGTGTAATGAATCTTGAGGCTTCTCGTATGTCGGCTGAGGGGAGTCATGATAATATTCATCATACTCCTCCTGGTAACTTGGGAAATGTGGGAAGTCGGGTTCATAGTTGTTGTAACCCTGCTCTTGCTCATAATGGTAATCAATCTCCGAATAGTAGTAGTCTTGATAAATTGGTGGTGGTGGTGGTCTAGCGTATGGATAATGTGAGGATGGACCATAGGAATCTTCATAATCCGCCCTCCTATATTCATACAATCCGCTGAGGTAGTCTTCCCGATCCTTGTAGGCTTGAACTTTTTTGTAGAAAACAAAGCAATCCTATAAATAATGCTCTCCGCTTCCGCAACACTCACACGGATCATCATCTACCCAATTCATATTGAAAGATGGTACCTGCAAAACATGTACCTGCACAAACAAGCTCGACCACCCAAAGTAAAATCACAAAAATACAAGAAAGAAAAACTAAACTAAAATCAAACAAGCAATGAAATACTAAGCGCACTAGCTCCACGGCAACGGCGCCATTTTGACGTGACCGTGTCGTCCAGATCAGTCAAAAACCCAATTAAACCTAGGTAGCTAGGGTAAGTCGGGTATCGTATCCATGAAGAACATGTGGTCAGTATCGCACAATCCGTTCGATTAGTTAGACTATTTACAAATAATGTACAAAGTGGTTATGAAGATTGCTAATTTTATTTGTTTGTTTGGTTTTGAAAATAAATCGGAGTGAACCGACAATTTGATGTTATTCTTAAAACAATGTGTGATAAATTAAGATTGTAAACTAAACTAAAAAGATGAAACAAGAATTAGGAATACGGATCACACCCGGTTCGATAATTGCAAGACCTAGGGTTCCTATATGTTTTAACTTGATTCAATTGCATATAGTGATTAACATATTACTATCACGAAACTCTGGTGCCAATTGTTATCTACGTCATAGACAACGGACCACAATGCACTTCATTACCTCGGACATGTAAATCTTAACCTAAGATAAGGCATAATTGCACATAACCATTTCGCAAAGTCATAACTTTATCATCGTTCGACAATTCACGAATTCGAAACAAATGCAAGACAATTATCCAAGGTTCAAATACTAAACAATTTGTCACAAAATCAAATCAAAATACAAATGCATAAACCCTAGAAAATCTAACAACATCTACACCGGGGTGAAACCGAAGAGACTAGCCGCTCATGGTTGGGTGGACGCGATCACCAGCCGACGAACACGAACACGAACACGGATCCATGACCTTGAGCCTTGAGGAGTGGTGGAGGTTAGGGTTTGAAGGTTTGATGGAGAATGATTGAAGATGATGGAAATGGTGATTGTGGAATGGATTAGGATTCTAGGTTAGAGGTGAATGGTAGGTGGTGTTAGAGATGATTAGGGATGAGTTAGAGAGTTTTTTCTTTTCTTCTCTCAAATGAATGGTAGTTGAAGGAATAATAAAGTGTAACTCCCCTTTTTGCAAAATTGACTTTTCTCTAAAAAATCCCGTTTTTACTAATCAGTTGGTGTGCAGCAGATAATGCGTCCATTTCTGGCCTTTCAAAACCTTATATTTTGATTCGTCTTGTCGAGCTACCCCAAATGCATATATTATAAGCCCCGAAACTCATTTTCTAGCTCAGGATAAGCCAAAATGAAGTTTGGAGGACTGTTTCTGGCGCAGAGTTCAGCTCAGTTTTGCCTCTTTTTGCATTTTCTTCAATTATGTTCTCTCTAGCATCCGCCCAAAGCTTCAGTAAATCTCCAAAATGCACCTGAAACCCGTCAATGCCTGCAAAACACAAACCATATCAAAGTGGTGTATTCCAGAAAGTAACTTCGTGTAATTAACCGAAATTAAAACCATTAAGCTATGGAATTTTACCAACCCATCAACAGGCTAACGAGTTTTAACCTATTTAGACACGAAACCTGTTAAGGTCAAACACGAAAAATGATAACTTCGTGTAGGTTCGTGTCATGTTATCGTGTTCGTGTCAGAATCGACGACCCTATACTACTCTAGTTTGTGCTGCCATGTTAATTCTACATCCAATTACTTTAGTACTATCAAAACACTGGCGTCGCCTGTAGGAATCCGTTCGTACAAAATTAAATAAAATAATAATTACTTGAATTACAACTGGAATGGAAAGCAGAAATAACAATACAGTTACAACTGAAAGAAAAATATAGGAACAGAATTACAGAAAATTAAAAAAAATTCTTGGCTGAGGATCGTGTTAGACACGGGTCCCTTAAAACAAATTTCGTGTCTCCCAGGAGATCACGTTTGTTTCCAGGGTACAACATCCCGAAGCAGTTGCGCTGCCGGTCTTGACTCCAACCCGAAGGTGTACCTTGAGTTCTTGAAGAAGAAGATGAAGATTCAGAGAAGATTGTATGTTACTGTGTGTATTCGGTGTGTTGGTTCTGCAATAGGATACTCCTATTTATACTGATGATCCATGTTGAAACTGAAAAATGAATTAAATGGGAGAATTAAACTGCATTAAACGTCTTCAATGCACTTTAATTCGCCATTTAATTCTCAGTCAAACGCATTGACTCGTCAGTTTCAACTGCTGAAATGTAACTGCACTGGCATTAACTGCTGTTGTAAGCTTCTACGCGCGCACGCGCCCTTGCGCGCTCAAGTCTGCACGCTCGTGCGCCATTTTGGTTCACTGCCATGCGCGCATGCGCCATACTGGCTCAATTCCATGCGCACATGCGCGTGCGCCACGTCACCTGTGAGCTTATACGAGCACGCCACACAGTCGCGCCGTATTGGCTCACTCTGGTGCGCCGCGCACGTCACATCAGTGCCCATGCTTCATGCGCGCCTCTATGCCATATGTACTCGCGCGCACACGTGCATGACTGCCACGTCATGCGCCACTGCGCGCGGACCCACCAGGGTCATGCACCTGTATGCCACATCACCAACAACTTGGTCCTTGCAACCCTTGTGCTCCACCACGCGCACGCGGTCAAAAATACAAAGGCGGCTCACGGTGATGCGAGCGTGCGAAGTGCAAAGTGCGCCATCAAAGCGCCACATTGCGCCTCATCGCCCATGCTACGCACGTGTGCGAGTGCGAGTGCGAGTTAGGGTGCTCCGCACCCTTCGCGAGTACACTTAGTAAGTGCTTCCATGAAACAATAAGGATGGAGAGTTCCCACTTAAATACCCCTTTAAGTTTCATCTCTCCTCCTATGTGGGACAAGGTGCCACTTTCCCATTTTTTTTCAGCATTCAAGTTTCAAACACCAAACTTTGAGCATCGATATCTCATTCATCTTAGCTCCGTTTTGGACGTGGTTTAGTTCGCTGCGAAGCTCTTCCAACATAGAACACAAACCCACAAATAAATATATAAAACCCGCTCATTTTCTTATATTTATTTCTAGTCATAAGGAGGTGTACACTCGTGTACCATGCCACTTTTTGCGCATAAATCCGCAAAAGGTGCAACATATTCACCTCCTCGATCGCTTCTCACAGCTTTTATCTTCTTTTTAAGTTGATTCTCAACTTCGTTTTTGTACAAGATAAACTTCTCTATTGCTTCGTCTTTACTTTTAAGTAAATACACATAGCAATATTTAGTACAATCATCAATAAACGTGATGAAGTACTTATTTCCTCCACGTGAGGGAACCGCTTTCAAATCACATACATCGGTATGAATTAAATCAAGGGTTTCAGTTATTCGTTCAAACGATTTAAACGACGATCTCTTAAGTTTGGATTCGACACATGTCTCGCATTTGTAATTGGACTCGATATGGAATGTTGGTATCAAATTTAATTTAATTAAACGTCGTAAAGAATTAAAATTTACATGTCCTAGTCTACCATGCCAAACATTAGAAGACTCAATCATGTAAGATGAAGAAGAAGTTTCATTCATATTCTTGTTGTTTTTCACAACCATTACAGACATTTTAAACATTCCATTTAGGGCATAACCCTTTCCAACAAACATTCCACGTCTAGAAAGTACAAAATTGTCCGATTCAAACACTAGACGAAATCCAAACTTGTTGAGCATCCATCCCGACACGAGATTCTTCCATATCTCTAGGACGTAAAGCACGTTGGTCAAAGTAAGCTCCTTGCCAGACGTCATCTTCAGGATGACGGTGCCTTCCCTCTTGATGCTTGCGGTAGCTTTATTGCCCATATAAAGCTTTTCTTCACCCGACGTTTCCTTGAATGTAGAGAAAAGAGCCTTATCTCCACAAACATGGCGGGTTGCACCCGTGTCAACGAACCATCCTTTTGGGCTTTCACCCATTGCGTTGACTTCTTCAATCATAGCCGCTTCCTCTGTTATCATTGCAATGAGAGGCATACCATCCTCATCAACCATGTGCGCACGCTCACGCTTAGGTTTCTTGCATTGGTTAGCACGGTGCCCCGTCTCGTTACAGTTGTAAAAAGTACCTTGGAAAGACGCATACTTCTTTTTCACAGCCCCCTTTTTCGGTCCAAGGTTGTTAACCTTTGCTTTCCCTTTGTTGATGTTTTTACCCTTGCCTTTCTTGCCCTTTGAGGATTCCCCAACTTCCACCATGTTTGCCTTCGCCAAAGCTTGCAAAATGGTGCCTTTTTTGGGCCACCCTGTTGTCCTCTTCTATACGAAGACGGACGACAAGTTCCTCAATCATCATTTCCTTTCGCTTGTGTTTAAGATAATTCTTAAAATCCAACCAAGCAGGAGATAATTTTTCGATCATGGCTGCCACTTGAAATGTCTCGCTAAGTACCATTCCCTCAGCATGGATGTCATGTAGTATAATTTAAAACTCTTAGACTTGGTTCATAACAGTCTTGTTATCAACCATTTTGTAGTCCAAGAAACGGGCGATAACAAATTTCTTTATTCCCGCATCCTCCGTTTTGTACTTTTTATCTAAGGACTCCCATAATTCTTTGGAAGTCTTGATATTATAGTACACATTATACAAGGCATCCGAGAGACCGTTGAGTACATAGCCTCGACATATGAAGTCCGAGTGCTTCCAAGCCTCTACCGCGCTCAAAGCCTGAGCGTTGGTCTCCCCTTCCGCAGGTTGGGGAGCTGTTTCAGTCAAGAACCTCGCAAGGTTCATGGTGGTCAAGTAGAAGAACATCTTCTGTTACCACCTTTTGAAGTGGAGACCCGAGAACTTCTCGGGTCGTTCAGCATGATTCGCCACTGTGGACGCTGCGACAGTGTTGGCAGGGGTTCCAACGACAACATTAGTGTTGCTGGTATTCACGTTTTCAGTCGACATTCTGAAAAATTCCAAGAAAACAAGTTAATAAAACTGTTTTCAAAATAATAAATGCGCTGATTTATTATGTTTATGAGTGCAAAAAAAACAGCCGTGTAGCTTCTAAGTCCAACTTTGAAGACTACAACAGTAGGATTTGTAGGATCGTTGTGTGACCCAAACGAGTCAATCAGAAGAGTACTCAGACAGAATCAGAGGCGGAATTCATTGATTCTATCTTTGTTTAGCTTGTATTCACTATTAACTGTCTTGTTTATTGATCTTGTAACAATTTATAGCACGGAGACACTTCGACAGAGCTTCCCTGTCGGAAACAAGAAGGTTACAACTGATCTTGCTTGAGGAGGTATTTATAGGCACCTGATTCCGCTTGAACATGCTCAAGCGGAATCACATTTCAAACGGAATCACTTCAAACGGAATTAACATTTTGATACCGTTTGAGATGACCAGCTAATCTCGTTTGAAATGATCTAATCTCGTTTGAAATGAACCTGTGTCATTTCAAACGAAATTACCTAAAAATACACAATTCCTCGTTTCCCGTGCCCTGATCTTTACACACTAGTACAAGACTCGAACGAAGATGAAGTCGACAGACAACTGCACCAACAGACTCCCCCTTGAATGTTGACGGAATCTTCAGTGAGAGTCTTCAACATGACGACTCTTCAATCTTGATCGGTCTTCGGGCTCTTTCAATATCCTTTCTCTGAATGATGATCCAGGATCTTTCTCTGGCTCTAACCTCGTCAGACTCCCCCTCTCATCAAGCTGGGATCGCTGTCTGGAATTAGCTATCGCCTTGAGATTTCATCCTGGTTGTAACTCTGTTCAGCTCATTACCTGCACATATCTCACGATCACATAAGTTCTTACAATAGTTACATCAAGTTCAATTTAATGACCTTGATTAACTAATCAAACTTTTCTTCAAAACAAATTTCTTCATTTAAGCACACACTCCCAACCCTGTTCATCATGTTCAACACTTGGAATTTTGAAAATCAGCTTTTCACCATCAGTTGTCGAAAATCTTTTTGTATTTTTCAAAATTTTAAGCTAAAACACACTGAAAATATTTTTGGATTTTTGATAAGAAATGCAGTAAAGAAATATTTACAGACACCATATTTTTGTGAGTTTGTGTAAGAGGATCATATCAGTGTATGCGACTGATGTGTTCAAATATTAACATATAAATTTCATCAAATGAGGCATAAAACTAACCCCTTTTTAGTACTAATGTTGGAAAAAGTGTGCTTTTGTCTTCCTTTTGTATTTTCAGGATTAAATGAGCTCAAATTAACAAAAGAAGCAAAAAGACATCAAAATCTAACATAAATACAAGAAAAGGAACAAAACGTGACATGTCCGACCCCACGACAGCATCTTCCCAAGCAAAACAAGAGATCAGAAGCCTGAACACGCCCCGTGCTCAGCCAGCACGGGGGCGTGCCCAAGTGTCAGCAGAAAAGACAAAGTGGTAGAAGCTTCTATTGCCCACCACGGGGCCGTGCTCAGCGGACACGGGGCCGTGGTCAACTATAAGATTCGCACAATCCAGCAAATCTGCATAGTACAAAGATTCTTCTGCACCACGGGGTCGTGCTCAGCGGACACGGGGGCGTGGTCAACTAATAAGACAAAGCTGCATTTAATGAAGACAGAGAAGGATGTGGACACGGGGCCGTGCCCGAGCTTCTGTTCAGCCTATAAATAGAAGTGATTGGCTCAAGCTCAAACCATCCCTTGGCACACCACCTCTCTCACACTTCACCCACCACCCACCACCACCATAACACCATCATCCACCACCATCATCCATTGTCCATCGTAGAGTGTGTGAGTCGTCTCGGGATCCAAGATTGATCGTAAGAGTTCTTGACAATCAAGGCCATGTTTGCCTAAGTCTCTTACATCACTTGGTGAAGACAAAGTGTCTAGTGTAATACTTTTTATTTCTAATCTTTTGCACTTTTTACTTGGTTTTGTATTAATGACTTTAATAACTAGTTGCTTATGTTGAAGGTGATCTTTCTTTATCGTTTGTCCGTGGTGTCTTGGCATTATTTTACTTTCTATATAAAATAAAAGATTTTCACCATTCATATCTCCACGGTCTATATGGAGGTATGTTGGCTACCTGGTCGGGGGTTAAGGGAACGGTTTGGTAAAGGTCTTGCCATTGTTCAGCGTTTAGAGGTCCTGCAATGGACCTGGGTCAAATTTAGTAGGACCTCCTTCAATACTTCACGGTATTGGATGGCGGGGGTCCAAACTCTTTGACCCCCTCATAAGTTAACTACTATTAATACTATAACCCAGCTATTTAGGACTGTATCCCTGCTGACTCAGACTACTTAGTCGAGGGTAACGTCACCTCCAAAAGAGGGGCCTACCATAATTTGCATTAATAACTTAATTAATTATCTTCCAATAATCCACCCTTTTAGGATTGTATCCTTGCTGACTCAAACTACTGGGGTGAGGGTAACGTCACCTTCAAAAGAGGGGCCTACTACAATAACTAAGATAATCTCTTAATTATGTGCAAAAGTGCGGAAATAATCAAAGGTTACACTAGATACGAGTCGGAACCAAGTGATTCATCTTGTCTATCTGTTTTTCTTTTATTTATTTTCAGCATTTTAGTTAGTTTTTATTTTTCTTAGTTTAAAACATTTTTCTAAACTTTTTGATTTGATTAGACGTTGAAGATAAACCGGTACTAAAAGCTCTTGTGTCCTTGGACGACCTCGGTATCTTACCAACACTATACTACGCTCACGATGGGTGCACTTGCCCATATGTGTGTCTAGTGTTAGTAAATATCGTGTTTTATAAATTTAAAACTTGACTAAAAAGTGTTAAAGGGGCTTAAAATATACACCTAATAAATATAACACTCGACTACGCATCAAGTTTTTGGCGCCGTTGCCGGGGACACAAGGATTTTAAGAAAGCTTAAAATCGACGGCCTAATCAGTTTTTCAAAACCTTTTTAAAACGCGCGCACATTTTCTGCATTTTAGTTTAGTTTTGCATTTACAGTAGCCTGTACACGGGGCCGTGTTCACTGAACACGGGGCCGTGCTGCAGATTTTTCATAAACACCCAGTAACAGAAGCTTGAACACGGGCCGTGCTCACTGAACACGCCCCCTGCTCAACGAAATCAGCAAATTTAATTAAAACGCCCAGATACAGTTCCTGAACACGGGGCCGTGTCCACTGAACACGGGGCCGTGTCCAGCCTCTGTTTCCGTTTTTATTTTTGTTTTCTGATCTCGAGACTCGGTTGTGGTCTGCTGAGTGATTCTTATGGATCAATACTCAGGAGGTTACAACTACACCTATGAGGAGGATAATTATAGGGGTAATTATTGCACTAATTGTCGTAACGCACGCTCGGTTCAAAATAATCACTCATATCAACCATCCAATTCATACACCTACTATGAGGAGCCCAGGTACGAGCCATCAACTTCATACACATCCTATGAAGACCAAAGGTATGAACCTCCTCCCTCATACTCATATTTTGACGAACCAAGGTATGAGCCTCCATACTCATACTTTGAGGAACCAAGATATGAGCCACCACCTTCGTATGCTTATTATGAGGAACCATGGCATGAACAACCCACCTCATATGAGTATTATGAAGAACAGAATTACGAACCTTATCCATCATATGCTTACAATGAAGAACAATGGTGCGAACCATCTACTTCATATGGGTATTATGAGGAACAAAGGGTCGAACAACCGGATTCAAGCTTAGAAAATCCCGATTCTTTTTCTATAACCGAAGTAACCGATAGGATATTAGAGCACATTAGAGTTATCGATCGTTGTATAAAAGAATCTCGCGCAAGGGAAGAGGAGTCCCGCGCAAGAGAAGAATTAAAAAAGGAAGAGATAACTGAAAATGTAAAAATGGAAGAACAAATAAGTGAAAAACCGACACATGAGTTAAACAACGAAAAAGGTGAGTCCGAAAACGCTAAAATTCAAGAAGAGTCTAATTTTGAAGAAATTAATCTCTTGCCACCTTCTTTTGAAAATCATTGTTTAGTACCCACTCATGCTAAGTTTTTAAAAGAGTTGAACACTAACACTAAAATTGACGAAACGGTAAGTGTTAAGTTAACTAATGATCAAACTTCGCTAATAAAAGAAGACCCATTTGAAATTAACATTACACCGGTTCCATGTTTCTTTCAAAATTCGTTTATTAGTAATGTCACAATCGATAAAGATCTTTGTGTTAACATAATGCCTAACTACATTTTCGAAAAATTAAGTCTTAGTGATTTTTCTCCACTTCAAATACCCATTTTTCTATCCAATCGGAAAGTAATAAAATCAATCGGTATAGTTGAGGATGTCTTGGTTCAAACAAATCAAATGGTAATCCCGACCGACTTTGTCATCCTCGATGACGCTCCTCTAGTGTTGGGACGACCATTTGTAAAAACTCACGAAGCTTTGAAAAACTGGAAGTTCAACAATCTACCTCTTCAATTAGGGGCATTTAAAAGAAGTGTCGATCTCGAACGATCAATGAAATATCCATTCGGCAATAATGACCCCCTAATTGAAGATGAAGATGAACCACCCGATACAAGTGAAGAGATTGACCACTTTGTTGGAGATGAGGTAGCCATAGAACAAACTTTTAAAGTTCTTGATCGAAATGAGCAACCAAATAAGGAGTCTCCTAAAGACCCACCACTTGAGCTCAAAGAACTTCCAAAAGGTTTGGAATATGCTTTTCTAGACAAAGAGGGTAATTTACCTGTAATTATTTCATCTAAATTAGATAGCTTAGAAAAAGAAAAATTAATTAGTCTTTTGAAAAAACATAAAAATGCAATAGCTTGGAAACTTGTAGACATAAAAGGAATTAGTCCTTCTATGTGTACACACAAAATTTTGATGAATGATGACTACAAATCGGTCATACAACCACAACGTCGAGTGAATCCAAATGTTCAAGAAGTGGTTAAAAACGAGGTCATCAAGTTACTTGACGCCAGACTTATCAATCCTATCTCCGATAGTCCTTGGGTGAGTCCCGTCCAAGTAGTTCCAAAGAAAGGAGGTATGACGGTAATAACTAACGAAAAGAATGAATTAATACCAATGAGAACCGTCACAGGATGGAGAGTATGTATAGATTATAGACGATTAAATGAAGCAACAAGAAAAGATCACTTTCCTTTGCCCTTCATTGATCAAATGTTAGAAAGATTATCCGGTCATAAATTTTATTGTTTCTTGGATGGTTTTTCAGGTTACTTTCAAATCCCGATAGCACCCGAAGACCAAGAAAAGACCACTTTCACATGTCCATATGGAACTTTTGCTTATCGACGCATGCCGTTTTGTCTATGTAATGCCCCAGCAACATTCCAACGTTGCATGGTAGCTATCTTCCATTACATGATAGAAAAGACTATGGAAGTCTTCATGGACGACTTTTCTATCTTTGGGGATTCATACGACCAATGCCTCGATAACCTTGAACGAATGCTATCCCGATGTGAGGAAACTAACCTCGCCCTTAATTGGGAAAAATGCCATTTCATGGTAACGGAGGGAATAGTGCTCGGTCACAAGATCTCGAGCGAAGGAATGGAGGTGGATCGAGCCAAAATAGATACCATTTCTAGATTACCACCTCCATCCTCCGTAAGAGCTATCAGAAGTTTCCTAGGGCATGCCGGATTTTATAGACGGTTTATCAAAGACTTTTCAAAAATCTCAAGGCCTCTAACAAAATTACTTGAAAAAGATGCCCCTTTCATCTTTGACAAGGATTGCAACCAAGCATTTCTAACCTTAAAAGAGATGTTAGTCAATGCACCTATCATGATAGCGCCTGATTGGAAATTTCCTTTCGAAATCATGTGTGATGCTAGTGACTTTGCAGTTGGAGCTGTCTTGGGACAAAGAAAAGAAAAGAAAAGCATTTCCACCCAATTTATTATGCTAGTAAAACACTTAATGATGCACAAGAAAATTACACAACAACTGAAAAAGAATTACTAGCTGTGGTATTTGCTTTTGATAAATTTCGTTCTTATCTTGTTCTTTCTAAAACTATAGTCTATACAGATCATGCAGCCATTCGATATCTCTTCAAAAAGCAGGACGCAAAACCACGTTTGATTCGGTGGATTCTACTCCTCCAAGAATTTGACATTGAAATCAAAGACAAAAGAGGAGCAGAAAATACCGCAGCAGATCATCTTTCGCGCTTAGAAGACCCAGCTTTAGAGGCAACCAGGGACGAGCAAATCAACGAAAAATTTCCAACTGAGTCCCTGGAAATGGTGGAATATAGGGAAGAACCATGGTACGCCGACTATGCTAACTACCTAGCTAGCAGTATAGTCACAAAAGGATGGTCACATTATCAAAGAAAAAAATTCTTTGCCAATGTGAAACACTATTTTTGGGAAGATCCATATCTTTTCAAAATGTGTGCCGACCAACTCGTCCGACGATGCGTACATGGTAGCGAAGCACGAAGAATTCTCCGCCATTGTCATGAAGGTCCATACGGAGGGCATCATGGTGCCGCTAGTACCGCACGAAAGGTATTTGATTCAGGATTTTATTGGCCAACCATTTACAAAGACGCCCAAAGTCTTGTCAAGACATGTGATGCTTGCCAAAGAACATGTAATATTTCTTCCAAGAACGAGATGCCACAAAATGGCATTCTTGTTTGTGAAATTTTTGATGTGTGGGGACTCGACTTTATGGGACCTTTCCCACCATCGAAAGGAAACAAATATATACTTGTGGCAGTAGACTACTTGTCTAAATGGGCCGAGGCCGAGGCACTTCCAACAAATGATGGAAGAGTTGTGGTAAGATTTCTGAAAAAAATTATTCTCTCGTTTTGGCACACCTAAAGCATTAATAAGTGATAGAGGTACCCATTTTTGCAACCATCAACTCGAAATTTTTTAACAAGATATGGGGTCTATCACCGGGTCTCAACAGCATATCACCCTCAAACAAACGGACAAGCCGAAGTGACTAATAGAGGTTTAAAACAAATACTCGAAAAAACCGTAGGGTTAAATAAAAAGGAATGGGCAGATAAATTAGACGATGCTTTATGGGCTTTTCGAACTGCTTATAAAACAACAATAGGTACAACCCCGTATAAGCTAGTCTATGAAAAAAGTTGTCACTTGCCAGTAGAAATTGCACACAAAGCCTACTGGGCAATTAAAAATGTAAACTTAGATTTAGAATTTGCTGGTAAAAATCGATTTTGTCAATTAAATGAATTAGACGAGCTTAGAAATTATGCATACTCAAACTCTGAAATTTATAAGGAAAGAATGAAAAATTTGCATGACAAACATATTAAACCTAATGAATTTCGAGTAGGAGATCTAGTTCTTTTGTTTAATTCACGACTTCGATTGTTTCCTGGTAAATTAAAGTCTAGGTGGTCAGGACATTTTTCCATCACCCATATTTTCCCACACGGTGCAGTAGAAATTAAATCTAGAAATGGTCCTCCATTTAAAGTCAATGGCCAACGGCTGAAACTCTATCAAGGATTCATTGAGGATGAAGAAGAAGAGATTTCGCTTCAAACGGTGGAAGAATAAAACATCATGCCTGGTAAGTTACGAACGATTGAGACAACAAATAAAGCGGTAAGTTTTCTAACCAAAGCTTATGGGAAACAAGGGCACTCACACGAGCACTTTAATAACTAAAAAAAAAAAAATTCAAAACCTTTCTCGGCACGAGGCCGTGTCCGCGCTGCAGTCGGGATAAATCCCCTTTTTCAAAACAGTTACTTCATTCCACACGCCCCGTTTCCCCGAAAAAGCTCTGGTTCCAGGCGATTTTTCACAGAATTTCAACGTCTCCTACCGCTCTAACAACATCAAGGTATGATTCTATCACTTTCAGTAGTTAGATTAGTTACTTGCATGTAGTTAAAACACCAAAAATTTGGGGAAAATCTAGGGCTCTTGATGTTCATCCGGATCGAACCTCAAATTTTTGATTAGATCTGTTTGCATTTAGTTAGATTAGTGTTATGAGAAGTAAATACACTTGTATTGTTCATAGATTCACCCGATTTCCAACAAAAACCCCAAACCCTTGTTCTTGAACCGAAAAAGATAAAATTGATAGGGTAAACGGGCTATTTTGGGAAAAACGGCACTTAGGGTTTCATTTTCGGGGGAAACCGCACCTATTGGACCAAAATTTTTTTCAAGTTTTCGAAACCGGGTCGAAAAATGAAATTTTTGAGTAACAGACGCCTGGACACGGGGCCGTGTCCGCTGAACACGGGGTCGTGTCCAGCCCACTGTTTGCAGTTTTGTCCGAAAATATTTCTGTTTCATGCTAACTTTTGGTGTATTCTTTCAGATGGCTAGGAAGTTCACAAGATTCAACGGCACTGAGCTCGATGCTAGAGCTCGATACGAGATACTTCAAACAAGGCCAGAGGGATACCCGAGGCAAGCGTGCACAGACTTGCTAACCTTGGTGAATCAAATTGACCGTTTCAACAACATTGTAACGGGACCACTCAGAGTCGCCCTAACAACTCGACTCCGTTCCGTCCACGAATGCACGTTGGAATTCTATAGCACTTTCACATTCAACTCGAGGTGCGACCCGTTCGACAATGACGGGGTAGCATTCCGATGTGGCGGAACGAAGTATTCGATCTCTATGGCTCAGTTTGGATCGATTGTAGGGTTGTACGCGGAAGAGGATGTGGGAAACGAAGAAAATACTGGAGGAATGAGAGAGATAGGTGAGAACGAACGCCAAGCCATGTGGGCTCAGATTGGAGAGGGGTACTACAATCCGAGCAGCACTAAGAGTACAAAGTTGAGGGATCCGCTATACAGATACATTCATAGGCTCCTCGGCTACTCTCTTAGCCAAAGGCATGATAGTAGTGGCGTCGTTGGGTTAAGAGATTTGATTGTCCTCCACTGCATCCACAACCGCAGGCCGCTCGATGTTCCGTTCCTCATGCTTCGAAACATGCATCACAACCGCCTTGCTAGTGCACCGACTCCTATTTTCTTTGGGGGGATGGGTGTACCGTCTCTTCAGGCACTTCGCCCACATACCAAGGTCATTTGAGAGGAGCCCATGGTCGGGTATGGTGGATATACACATATGCCGCTCAATGAACCTAATTTATGAGGCGGAAGACGGGACGGTGAGCTTTCAAAGGATGCAAGGTCATGCATGGAACCCGCAAGAAGCGCTTGTCCTCCAAGCTCCGCAACATCATCAATACCAATACCAACCCCATGGTGATCCGGGCCAATCATCCTCCTCCGGAGGCGGTTTCCCTAATTTCCAAAGTTTACATGATTTGTTGCAGGAAAACCTTATGTGCACTCGGAACACTTATAACATGGCGAGCAACACCTACCAACGGGTCGGAGCTATAGAAAGAAACATATCTGATATCCAAGACGATGTTGGATATATACGAGACCACATTGCACGCCATGGAGGGGATGATGACGATGATGATGATGACGATGCTATGGAGTAGGCGAGAGGAGCGGAGGAGGAAGCGGTTGATTGATGACTCCCCAGGTTAACCCTTTTTAATCTTGAACAATTGATGGCCTGCGTGCCAAGTGTTGAACAATTTACTTTCCCTAACTTCTTTTATTTTCTGCATTTTTTTTCCTTTTAACTTTGACATGGATGTTAACTTTGGTAAAAGTAGGATGTTTGCTATGGTTTGGTATGGTGTTTATTGACTAAGCAGGTACATACGAGGCTTAGAGTACTAAACTTTAGTACTACTAAAGCCGGGACAGGAAAACCGACGAAAGAAACCTGTTTTTCAACCTTGCAGACTGTCCACACGGGGCCGTGTCCAGCCGACACGCCCCCGTGCCCATTCCCCTGAACCTGCTGTTTGTTTAAATTCTGCAGACCTTGACAGACACGGGGTCGTGTCCACTAAACACGCCCCCGTGTTCACCTTCTGTAAGTTTTCATTACTGGCACCTGAACACGGGGTCATGTTCACTCAACACGGGGTCGTGTCCAGGTAACCAGTAACACAATTTTTTGCTTTTTACACCTTTTTACACATTCAATCAACCTAAAAACTTATTTTTGGGACACACTGAGGACAATGTGTAATTTAAGTGTGGGGGGGATGCTAAAACCTTGAATCTTGCAAGTCCTAAATACAAGCCTTACACAAAACTCTATTGGAACCGCTAATCACCCCAAATTTTTTCAAAAATTTTCATTTTTTTTACTTGTCTAGGTTTAACTCGGGAAATTCAAGTTCTAAAAATGTTATATTTTTACGAATTTACAACCGATAGCGTCGTGATAAAAAGAACCAACATAAGAAAATTATGAAAAGGCATGACAAGCTTAGTTAAAATTTAATTATATATACTTGATCACATAAAAAACTCATTCCCACAAAAGTGAGTTTTGAGCCTTTATTGAGCATACACTTACATATCATTTGACTAAATGCTCATTTTCGTTTCTTGTGTGAATAGCCGCTTGGTTCTTACGACTCTAGAACTTGCCATGACGATACATTCCCGGTCCTTACCAACTTAAACCCGAGTAAGTAAATGACGGAGGCATTAGGACTAACCCTTTTTATTTCTACACCATTATTTTCTTTTTTTTACCACCTACCCAAAATCCCCCTAGTTAGCCCCTTTGAGCCTAAACCTTTTTCATTTCATAACCCAAACCAAACACCCTTTTTACCCACCAAAACCTTTTTCATTTTTAACCATTTATTTTAGTAACAAGTTCGGTTCTTCTTATGACTTTTCTTTAAAAAAAAAAAAAAAAAACAACAACATTTGTGTTGATGATGAAGCAAAAGAAAATAAACAAACAAGTTCATCAAAAATAACTTTGTTTGAATAATAGCTTCATCAAAAATAAAAGTTACAAAAATAGAAAGTCTTACGAAAACCGACACTTGTTACATTTTTTAACCTTTTTTCTACTAACCACTAACCACCAACCCAACCACCTACCTTTAACCCAAGCCTAACCCTTTACCCACAAAGTCCTCTTGATATTTACAAAGGTATATAAGTTAAAAAGGAGGAGGATTGATTGCTTGGCAAGCCTATGGTAGGAGTAAGTTCCATGCCGCTCTCGAGTGATCCACAAAAATACATTTTCGGCCGAGTGTTGAGTGATCCCCGTGAGGTATGTGAACTTGTATATAAATAGAATTTTACAAAGGCATGTTATGCCCTAATAAGTAATTTATCTTATGAAAAGTTTTAAATAAATCATGACGAATAGGATTGTAAATAAATAAAAATAAAATTGATTAAAGAATCTTGGAAATCCCGACACTCTACGACAAGCCCAAAAACCTTCTTTTCTACCCATTCCATTTGGGAGTGTAAATAGCCACATATTAAAGAGTTTTGCTTGAGGACAAACAAAGATTCAAGTGTGGGGGTATTTGATATGTTCAAATATTAACATATAAATTTTATCAAATGAGGCATAAAACTAACCCCTTTTTAGTACTAATGTTGGAAAAAGTGTGCTTTTGTCTTCCTTTTGTATTTTCAGGATTAAATGAGCTCAAATTAACAAAAGAAGCAAAAAGACATCAAAATCTAACATAAATACAAGAAAAGGAAAAAAACGTGACATGCCCGACCCCACGACAGCATCTTCCCAAGCAAAACAAGAGACCAGAAGCCTGAACACGCCCCGTGCTCAGCCAGCACGGGGGCGTGCCCAAGTGTCAGCAGAAAAGACAAAGTGGTAGAAGCTTCTATTGCCCACCACGGGGCCGTGCTCAGCGGAAACGGGGCCGTGGTCAACTATAAGATTCGCACAATCCAGCAAATCTGCATAGTACAAAGATTCTTCTGCACCACGGGGTCGTGCTCAGCGGACACGGGGGCGTGGTCAACTAATAAGACAAAACTGCATTTAATGAAGACAGAGAAGGATGTGGACACGGGGCCGTGCCCGAGCTTCTGTTCAGCCTATAAATAGAAGTGCTTGGCTCAAGCTCAAACCATCCCTTGGCACACCACCTCTCTCACACTTCACCCACCACCCACCACCACCATAACACCATCATCCACCACCGTCATCCATTGTCCATCGTAGAGTGTGTGAGTCGTCTCGGGATCCAAGATTGATCGTAAGAGTTCTTGACAATCAAGGCCATGTTTGCCTAAGTCTCTTACATCACTTGGTGAAGACAAAGTGTCTAGTGTAATACTTTTTATTTCTAATCTTTTGCACTTTTTACTTGGTTTTGTATTAATGACTTTAATAACTAGTTGCTTATGTTGAAGGTGATCTTTCTTTATCGTTTGTCCGTGGTGTCTTGGCATTATTTTATTGTCTATATAAAATAAAAGATTTTCACCATTCATATCTCCACGGTCTATATGGAGGTATGTTGGCTACCTGGTCGGGGGTTAAGGGAACGGTTTGGTAAAGGTCTTGCCATTGTTCAGCGTTTAGAGGTCCTGCAATGGACCTGGGTCAAATTTAGTAGGACCTCCTTCAATACTTCACGGTATTGGATGGCGGGGGTCCAAACTCTTTGACCCCCTCATAAGTTAACTACTATTAATACTATAACCCGGCTATTTAGGACTGTATCCCTGCTGACTCAGACTACTTAGTCGAGGGTAACGTCACCTCCAAAAGAGGGGCCTACCATAATTTGCATTAATAACTTAATTAATTATCTTCCAATAATCCCTTTTAGGATTGTATCCTTGCTGACTCAAACTACTGGGGTGAGGGTAACGTCACCTTCAAAAGAGGGGCCTACTACAATAACTAAGATAATCTCTTAATTATGTGCAAAAGTGCGGAAATAATCAAAGGTTACACTAGATACGAGTCGGAACCAAGTGATTCATCTTGTCTATCTGTTTTTCTTTTATTTATTTTCAGCATTTTAGTTAGTTTTTATTTTTCTTAGTTTAAAACATTTTTCTAAACTTTTTGATTTGATTAGACGTTGAAGATAAACCGGTACTAAAAGCTCTTGTGTCCTTGGACGACCTCGGTATCTTACCAACACTATACTACGCTCACGATTGGTGCACTTGCCCATATGTGTGTCTAGTGTTAGTAAATATCGTGTTTTATAAATTTAAAACTTGACTAAAAAGTGTTAAAGGGGCTTAAAATATACACCTAATAAATATAACACTTGACTACGCATCAGCGACCAATCACTAGCACCGTTAAGCTTTAAACATTTTCAGTTCTAAACGATTCACATAGATTGACGATATTGTTGTCCACTTAAACTCAATCTAAAAACTTTCGAAATGCTTACCGATACGTTAAGGTATATTAATATTGCACTAAATTCTTTTGGACCCCACGATCTCAGCATATCCCCTCATCATGCAATACACTGACTCAAGTAATGCCTTTAAACTTTTATCAACTGTGATTTGTGCGAAAACAAAGCAGAATGTTTAAACATTAACAATCAGGTCGATACTTCCGTATACGCAGAGAAAGTCCAATGTTTAAACAAAATAAGAAAAATAAAACAAGTTGAAGTTGTTTAGGCTTTAACCACCAGGTCGATACTTCCGTATACACAGAGGTGATCCAAAGCTTAAACGAAACACCAAAGAAAATAAAGCAGAACGTTTAGGCAATAACATCCAGGTCGATACTCACGTATACGCAGAGGATGTCCAATGCTTAAACAAAATAAAGAAATAAAACAAGTTTAAATCTTTGCAAAATGAAATGCACAATCACAGCGACTTTTCAGCAAAGTAGTGAAAGTTCACAAACTTAACCAGTTTTATGTCTTTCGACAATCAGTGATTACTGAGTAGGCACACAATCAAGAAGGACAAAACTAAGTACTATGCTTTCAACCATGTTTTCCACTAGAACTAGGCTTTTTCATTTAGGTTTGTATCGTTATCACAAATCTACTAGTCTAGCTGAGCCTACCGTCACATCTTTAGTGAGACTATTTATCACATTTTAACTTTTCCATTTATTTAGCATGCTGTGACAGTCCAACTGATCTACAATCATTTCCTCTTTTTCACAACAAAACTCATTTTTGCATTTTTCAATGTTTTTGGAATTTTTTAAAATTTTACTCCCCCTAAAATCAAAATATGTCTCAATTTTGATTTTCTGGGAAAAATTGAAAACAAACTCTACAAGGCAAAATGACAACTTCATGAGAATTACTTCAATTCTCCATTCACTTGGCTTAAACAATCAGAACTCCCCTTGACAACAAAACATTTTCCCATAGTGATTTCAAAACACTTAAGTTTGTTTTAATCAAAATGTTTTTTCCGGAAAATTAGTTTTGTGAGTCATTTTTCAAACATGGGGATCAATCATCACCTTGTTTTCTATAACCACTTGAAGGATTTAACATTTCCCAATTTTCTCAACACAATCACTTGTAGAAAATCAAGTACAACTTAATGTCCCTGATTTACCACTTGTAAGACGAAATATCACCGAAGTGAATTTCTCAAGAAATATGCCGATTCCTGCTCCACTCTTACCAACCTGGGAGCTCCGGCAAGTCAGGTTTTTCAGTTAAACAGACTCACCCAAGCCTGACTAATCTTGGGTGTTTTTGAATTCTTGTTCAACAATGGTGGAAAATTTACATCATCCATTGTTAGACCAGAATTCTCATTTTTTATCTCAACCAATGGCTCATCTGGCTTTACCACACCAGATTTATCGCCTGAACGTAGCTTATCTAACTTTAATGAGTCAGATTCATCGCCAAAATGTGGCTCCTTTGTTTCTGGAAAAACAAATTCATCACTAGGAAGTGAATTCTCCACTTTCTTTGATTTCCCTTTCGTCCTCAGATTTGTATCTGATGAATCCGTTTTGCTAGACTTATCATTCTTTGGAGAGCAAGATGATTTATCAGAACTGTTATTCGCTTTAACGGCTGTATCCGAGGACAAAATCCTTTCGAGATATTCTCTCGCTTTCTTCCTCTTCTTCCTCAGTCTGTCTTTCTGCCCTTGCGAAAGCTTTACTTTCTGTTCTAGAACTTTCTGTTCTTGAACTTTAGGTTCTTGAACTTTCTGTTCTTTGGGCTTTGCTTTGACATTGACTGGTTTCTTTGCCATTTTCTGAGATTCAGCCCTCGATCTTCCCTTTGATATCATTGGGCAATCCCTGGCAATGTGTCCTTTGATTTGGCATTCAAAGCATCTTCTTGTCTTAAAACTCCAATTCTGGCAATTAACAGCAATGTGTCCTCTAAAACCACTGTTGTAACACATTCTGTTATCGTACCATTCACCACTTTCATACCAAACACTTAGATCATGGCATTGCTTGGCATTGTGGTAATTATCATCACTCCTCTTGAAAGCTGGATTTGGCTTTTGAGCACTGTGGTTAAACCTGCACCACTTATTACCAACAGTTTTTTAGTTTTGATTTTCCAATTTTTGTGGTTTTTTTTATCACGATTGGATGATTGAACTGATGAGCTTTTATTTTCTTTTTGAATATTTTTCGGCTTTTTATCCTTTTGTTTTTGTTTCACATTCTTCTTTACAGGTTTTGCGTTGAGCATTCACCTTTCTCAGTAGAATGTAAAACAGTTTCTTGAAACATTTCATTTAATTTCAAAAATATTTTTCTTTTCTCAACTTCATCATCAGTTTTCTCATCACAATCTTCAATTTTGACTTTGTCAAAATATGTGACATTGTCACTTATTGGAACAGAATTGATCGGTTTTGAACAGATATAATCTGGTACTGATGAGTTCACAAAACCTTTCAATTTTTTTTCAAGCTCATCAATTTTATTTCTTGCCTTCTCAGCTTCTTTTTCAAGATGAGAGATTTTCTCAAGATGAGACTTGATTACCTTTTCATCTTCAATTTTATTTGTTTCAAGAACAGATTTCTCATTTTCAAAACTTTTTATTTGTTCTTGAAATTTTGATTCATTTTCTTTTAAATTTTTATTTTCCAATTTTAACCAAAAATCTTCATTTTCTGAAAATTTTATTTTATTTGCAAATTCTTTTTCTTTCTCTTTCAAAAATTTGTTTTCCAATGTCAAACTCTCCACATCTTTTAAGAGTTTGACATTGTCTGATTCAGATTTTTCACAGTTTAAGCATTTCCCAGGAATATGTTTATCATCAGCTTCATCTTCAACCTTTAAAGCTGGAACCTCTTCAATCAGTTTTTTCAACACTTGAACATTTTCTTCCACATTTGCTGTCTTTTCATCCTTCATTTTTGCAGCTCGTTTATTTTTTAGTAACTCCAACTTTGCTGCAAGAAGCATATTATACAAATCAGGTGACAACAAAATTCTACAAAATTCAATTTGGCTAAATTCTTTACTGTCATCATCACTCTCTCCATCTGATGAATGATAAAAAACTGGAGCTTTTTCTGAAACAACATCTGAATTATTTTCAGCTTTTTTTGAATCAACTTCTAAACCCTTTTCAGTTTCATCTAAAACAGTTTGTGAATCCCTTTTTATTGAAACTGGTTCTCTTGAAATTGATTCTTCTAAAGCTGGTTCTTCTTTAATCTTAAAATAGCTCTCTTGTTGAGATACATAGTAATACAATGCGATATCTTCTTCAGTTTCCATGGTTCGATAATAATTTTCACAAAAACAATCACTTTCAAACAAAATTAGATCCTTCAAGCGAAATTATATGCACACTGCCTTTCAAACGAAATCACACTTTCAAACGGTATTGCCTGTTCAAACGAAATACCAGTTTCAAGCGAGATTAACCATTTCACACGAGATTAGAGCTTTCAAGCGAAATAACACCTTCAAGCGAAATTAGGTGCTATTTCAAACGGAATTAACCAAAGACCTGATTTCAAACGGAATTAGCCAAACTTTTCAAACAGAATTACTTTTTCAAACGGAATAAGTAATTTTGTTTGAAATTACATCAACATTTCAAGCGGAATTAGTTATTTCAAGCGAAATAACATCATTTTTCAAGCGGAATTTAGTTGGCTAGTTCAAACGGAATCAGGTTTTTGGTCCATTTTTGTCACTTTTAGCTTGAATTAAGGTCTGATTCTTTCAAGGGTTTGTTAAAACAGTGTTTTACACACAATATCAAAAATTCAGTCCATTTTGTCCGTTAAAACTTGATTAATTTTGAAAAGAAGGTGTAGAAATCAGAATTTTCCAGTGAAAACGAGCTAAACAATAAGAACTCTTCCTCCTGAGCTCTGATACCACATGTAGGATCGTTGTGTGACCCAAACGAGTCAATCAAAAGAGTACTCAGACAGAATCAGAGGCGGAATTCATTGATTCTATCTTTGTTTAGCTTGTATTCACTATTAACTGTCTTGTTTATTGATCTTGTAACAATTTACAGCACGGAGACACTTTGACAGAGCTTCGCTGTCGGAAACAAGAAGGTTACAACTGATCTTGCTTGAGGAGGTATTTATAGGCACCTGATTCCGCTTGAACATGCTCAAGCGGAATCACATTTCATACGGAATCACTTCAAACAGAATTAACATCTTGATTCCGTTTGAGATGACCAGCTAATCTCGTTTGAAATGATCTAATCTCGTTTGAAATGAACCTGTGTCATTTCAAACAGAATTACCTAAAAATACACAATTCCTCGTTTTCCGTGCCCTGATCTTCACACACTAGTACAAGACTCGAACGAAGATGAAGTCAACAGACAACTGCACCAACATGATTTTTAGAACTCAGCGACAGAAAGGAGTAGAAGCAGAGTTCTGTTTTGACAAAGTCGCTACTTTGAATCAAAACAGAGAAAAACCTTTTTAAAACACAACATGTTGTGAGAAAAAAAATTAGAATCACAGTAGAATTGTTTGTGTCTTACACGAACGGTGTTTTAAAAATTTGTTTTAAGATTGTAGGAATCCGTTCGTGTAAAATTAAATAAAATAATAATTACTTGAATTACAAATGGAATGGAAAGCAGAAATAACAATACAGTTACAACTGAAAGAAAAATACAGGAACAAAATTACAGAAAATTAAAAAAATTATTGGCTAAGGATCGTGTTAGACACGGGTCCCTTAAAACAAATTTCGTGTCTCCCAGGAGATCACGTTTGTTTCCAGGATACAACAGCCCGAAGCAGTTGCACTGCCGGTCTTGACTCCAACCCGAAGGTGTACCTTGAGTTCTTGAGGAAGAAGATGAAGATTCAGAGAAGATTGTATGTTACTGTGTGTATTCGATGTGTTGGTTCTGCAATAGGATACTCCTATTTATACTGATGTTCCATGTTGAAACTGAAAAATGAATTAAATGGGAGAATTAAACTGCATTAAACGTCTTCAATGCACTTTAATTCGTCATTTAATTCTCAGTCAAACGCATTGACTCGTCAGTTTCAACTGCTGAAATGTAACTGCACTGGCATTAAATGCTGCTAGAAGTTTCTACGCGCGCGCGTAAGTTTGCACGCTCGTGCGCCATTTTGGCTCACTGCCATGCGCGCATGCGCCATACTGGCTCAATTCCATGTGCCCCTGCGCGCGTGCGCCACGTCACCTGTGAGCCTATACGAGCTCGCCGCACAGTCGTGCCGTATTGGCTCACTCTGGTGCGCCGCGCACGTCACATCAGTGCCCATGCTCCATGCGCGCCACCGTGCGCCTCTATGCCAACCCATGGTGGAGCACCCGACGTTAAAGGGCCAACAACGTCCCTTGGCCACGCCCACACCCACTAGTCTTAGGCCATTTATAATGGTTATTGATCTTTAAAGGTTATTTTCCACCACATTAGCATCATAATGCCCCTTAAAAAATATGTAATAATTTACGCTATTTAATGTCTTTTCAATTATTACTTTCCAATTATCTTGCAAATGTATGTATAGTAATTCCATGACTAAATTCAATTTTTTGTTCTATTATTTTTCTAAGTTTAGTAGAAGTTTTTACGTTCTAGTATTTGACATATTAATCATATGGGATATTGTAATAGGTGGTTGGCTTAGTAGCTTACTAACCAGTTTTGTAATTACGAATTTTGGATGTTAAATAAAGTTGTTGTTTGCCGTTCAAAAAAAATCATAATCCTAAATGAATAATATCTTATCATAGTAATTTTATTGAGATTTTTATTATACAAAAATAACATTTATGGTAAGTTAATGATAGAATATATGCTGCGGAAATTGTGAACAACAATTGGAAGTAACAAGTTGTCAACTTGAGATATAATTATGATTATACAGTTTGATTGTACAATTATGTAACAACATTGAATTTATTATTGTTGAAAAACATGAATAAGTCTCAAGTGGAAGGTTGGTGATATTTCTTTATTTGTTTGTTTTTTTTAATTCGTCTTTTATTATATACTAGTAGGATTTTTCGTGCTTTACTGCGGGCTTTCGATCAGTATCGGTTTGTTTCATTACAATACTCACATGATACCAATACTTGCATAGCAATTGACATGTGTTTTACATTGATTGAATATCATAAAAACGAATACATGTACCAGTAACGGTGTTGTTCGGTTCGTTACAGTACCGGTATGGTACCTTTACTCGATATAAAAGATTGAATATCATACAATACAAAAAAAAAAGATTTTATCCGTGTTCAACGAATTTTATACCCCCACGTTGAGAAAAAAACATAAAAATGAATACAGTATCGGTACTGATGTTGACTCTCACGTTGCAGACACGGGGATCGTAAAACGGTGCTAAGTGGTAACCAAACGTCGACTAAAACGTAGGCAAAGGCAAACACAAACTTTTACCACGAATTAACATAAACACGCAGACAAACTCACTACAAGACAAAAAGATTAAAATACAAAAAAAAAGTTAAATAAACCACTACAAGACAACATAAAATACCAAAAAGAAAAAGAAAAAAAAATAACCAGTCACACCTGAATAAACCTACCTCAATTTTTATTATTATATATATAATTTTCCATAGCTTTTTAGCTACAGTGTAGTCATTATTATATATATTTTTAAATAGAACGGATTTATAGATAAAATTACTTAAGCAAGGTGCTCAAGATGGCACAGAACTGAAAAAAAAAACAGAAAAGATATTACACAGGAAAACCAGATAATTTAAAGCTACTCCATAATTCCCAATCCAAGTTTGATAGTCCAGCACGCGTTTTGACCCAGCTTTTATGTCACCAACAATCTTTAAAAGAGGATCTGATTTCTCGTTAAAGATTAGTTCATTTCTAGTTCTCCAAAGCGCCCAGCATATCGTTGCTATAATCACGAGTACCGCCCTACGAACCGCTTTTGAAGTGTTGATGTATTCCAACAATTCAACAACACTTAGGAGGTATCTTGGAAGCATAATTTTTAACCATTGGAAAACGATGATCCATACCCTTTGTGCGAAATCTCACTAGACCAAAAGGTGGTTGGTAGATTCGGCAACCGTTCCACAAAGCACAAATAAGGTGGAAGGCACTAAAATGTGTCGAGTAACAAGGGTGTCTCTAGTCGGAATACGGTTTAGAACCACACGCCACAAAAAACAATTACTTTTTTTGGGGATCCAGTGTAATTAAGGTAGTACCTTTGTTTCCAAGCTTGGCGTTATGTGATCCAACTCCTTGCGTAGACTTCCAACAGTAAACGACTCACAAGTTGTATCAGATTTCCAAAGCCAATTATCCGTGCCCAGCCCAATTGCAATCCCATTCAGGAGAGATACGCATGCCGCCCAGGCCGCCCTATGTGCTGGTTGACTCAGGCCATTGGAGCTGCCCCAAAACCATTCCACCCTCCCATCGACGACCCTATATCTTTGCTGAATATTGCATTAGTTATCGGACTCTAGCGCATACAAATGAGGAAAAGTGACTCGTAAGGGGCTGTTTCCAGCCCATGTATCCAGCCAGAACAATGTTTTATCTCCTCGACCCAGCTTTGGTACCAGTCTATTTGTGACATCGACACCCGTGGTATGAGATACTCTACTCATGTTGACAATACTTTTCCAAACTCCTCCAAGTGAACATTTGAGTGGGTTGGATTTGTTGCACCTAGCTCCTCCGTGTATGGCCGTGATAACCCGTGCCCAAAGCTGTAATTTTTCATTTTTAAACCTCACCCTCCATTTAACCATTAATGCTTTGTTTGTCGAAGCAAGGCCCCAAACTTGTTTCGGAGCCACAACTTTGTACCACGGGACCCAACTTACTTTATTATTTTCCGAGCAACCGCCCCATAGAAACTTTCTTCTAATTTTCTCTAGGTGCTTCTTTACTTTGTTCTAAATTAGCCGAGTTGGACATTTGCGTTTCCTGTACCGCAATGAAACTTAAGTTGTCATGCCTCTTTAGACTTCGGATATGCTCCGCTTTCCTGGAGTCACCCAGCCCCCGTATATTAGTGGAAAAAAAATTCATTGTTGACCATTTGACACCTGAGCCCCGATAATCTAATGTCGCAACTTGTCCTTGTTACCTGCCATAGAGAAACCCAAGCATTCCCCCACCTCCTTCGTTAGATCGACTTCTTTTTTAGCCTGAATCGCAGAAGATGGGTTGCTGTTGTTTGAGTTTTCTGGACCCCCATGACCTGAATCGCCTCCCCTTTTGTTTTTACTTATTACATTGTCGCCATGCCTGCCCGTCCACAGGGTATCCTTCATCTTCATAGAGAAACAAAATTTAGACTTCCTGGGGTGACCTTTTTTGTTTACAATGGGTGAGATTTGCAGTATTGAGTCACCAGTTGAAGATGGTGAGTTGTTTAGGTCAATGGGTTGTTTATCTCTTTTTCATTTATTAATTATCTCCATTAAATTAAAAGGATCTGGTGAACCAGGGACCGAAATGGGCTTAGGAGAAATGGGGTCCACTAAAACATTTGAGTTGGGCTTGGAAGGGGGAGTTTCATTAATGCAAACCACCTCTTCAAAAAGATCATGCATGCCTAAACCCGAGTTTTTTTTAACCATAGGTCCTTAGGCTTGAGTCTAGGTGGGGGAGGTGGGGTTTCATAAGGGCCCACTGCGGAACCATCCATCTGGGAGAGTGGAGTCCCATCATTAATTTCATGAAGCTTGGAATCAGAAGTGCATGGGGACTGTGCAAAAGCCGCCTGTACATGTGAAATGATTAAGTGTTTTCCTTGAGACTTTCTTTTCCCCGAGGTAACCGAACTGGCACCACTACCACCCCCTTTGGATAACCCTTTTGACCATTCAGGTTCTAGTGACCTGATCGACGAAGTTCCCGTAGTCCGGTTCCAATGTTTTTCCAAAAATCCGGAACCATGACTGATTCCTCCTTTGATATCCATGCCACATACAGGTGCCCATCCCATGCAAACGTGGGCTTACTATTGATTCTACCCACATCTGAGGTAAGTATACATAGACGATTGGCTGAGAGGTCAAGGTCCTCTGATGAAGCATCTGATGGTATTACCACCTTACCTAGCATTTCTCCGATTTAGTTGAAAATTTGGGGGCCCCAGAACTGAAGGGGAACACCTCTAATAAGGATCCATGCTAAACGCTCGAAGGTTGTAGGTTGACCTTCCCACTATGTCAGGGAAGAGAACTATACCGTCCAGTCTATTTCCCCTGTTGTTTAATAGTTGAAGATCCATATGAGATGACTCGAACGTGAGCAATAACGTCAAGCCACCTAGGTATTTCAGCTCAAAACCATCTAGACCTTCTTCTTCTAACAGTTCACCATGTGTTTGAGGTCATAAGGGTTACGGATTACCCCTATCAAAGATCTTCCTTTCTAGCGTTTGGAAGCCTCACTTTCTGATAGGTGAAGTTCAAGTGACTTCTCCGGCACAATTACGCTCTGGATACCTGTAACCGCACAGCTGAAAGTCTTCCCGGTTGAGACATGATTCGCTAGGTTCACGTTTACGAGAGGTACTGTTGCATCCAACTTCCCAACCCTCCCATCGGCATGGCTAGTACTCTTCTTTACATGGGTCGCGTCTTTACTGTAATAGTTGTTGTTGTAATGTCTGACTACTTTCCTTTTCAAACTTTGCCAAACCCACAAACACCCTTCTGTTGTCAACACAAATTTTCCCCAACTGTTGTTGTAGAATGAGTGTATCTTTGATCCCCGCAAAATGAATGAATGCGAAGGTGTTTCCCATATTGTCTTTCTTCCTTGGTACATACGCATCAATCATATTCCCAAAATCTGCAAACATCTCCCAGAGGAGATAGCTCGAGCATGTTTGAGGTAGGTTGCTGAGGTAGAACGTCGTTTCTTTTACGGTTGTCCTCCGGCCAAATTCAGGTTTGTACTCGTCCTCCTTCAGAAGCCTCCTGACCTTGTATCTAGCTACATGCCACCGTTCTTCATTCCGTCCGTTATCTTGTCTCCACTCGCCACCTTGACGCCGCCCAGTTTCCCTCGCCATGGTACGATTTCATTATTATATGTAACATTTTCCATAGCTTTTTTAGCTACAGTGTAGTCATTGGACAACATTAAAATGTTAATTACGATCATGACATTATATCATTTTTTTTCCTATTATTTGCTAAGAGAACCATCAGCACCTATAGCAGATTTTGGCCACCAAAGTGGTCAGTTTCCTCAAGGTGTTTTTCTTTTTTGTCATTTAGCTCAAGTTTATTTTACTTTTTTTTCAAAATTAGAGTTAGTCACTTTTTACCTAATTTTCTAAAAGCATTTTGACCATCTGACTTTCTAATATATATTGGTATAAATGTAATGTTGTCTATATTTTACGTCACGTGAATTACTTACTATTATAAATTCATATTTTTCTTTTCCATTTTTTCTGATTTTTGGTTGTTGTTGGCTTGCTACTTAGCACGGTACTACTTCGCCTCTAACAATGGTAGCACGGTTTTATGCCCCCCGTAAAACTAGTTTTACATATAATTATAATTGTTATAACTAGTATAGGGTATCATAGGGTAATGTTAAAATGAGAACACATATATTTCCTAAGAATCGTGAGAAATTTGTCAAAAATCATTCAAGTTCAATTTTTAGACTTATCATTATTATTAAAATACAAGATTAGAATATAAATTCACACGTTTAAATTTACTTGTATTTGTAAATATTTTTTTACACATGTGTAAATTTGTTTTATTTTGCACATGTGTAAAAGATTTATTAAGAGAGATTTTCAAAGAACGGTGAATTATTCAATGAGTAATTTTTTCTAAAGTTGTATTTCAATAAGAAGAGGGTTGTATATAGACAAAATTTCATTTTAATTAGTTTTTCATTAGTTCGTACGGTTCTCTTAATACAAGTATATCGCATAAAAGTTATATAAACAATAGGCTCATTTATTAAACAAGTTTATTTTTAGGCTCGAGTTCATTTAAGGTCGACTTGTTTCATAACGAGCCTATATCGAGTAGCTCACAGACGGTTTATTACATCTAAAAGTTTGGCTCATGATTGGTTGAATATATTTAACTAATAAACGAGTCAAACTCAAACTCTTTTAAATAAAGTGAGCTCGAGCTTGGCTTAGATCTACACTCAGTACTTTACTCCTAAGTTTGTCCTAAAGTTCACGCTCTGGATTAGTTGAAAATATTCAACTAATAAATAATAAATGAGTCGATGTAAAGTTTAAAAAACTATTCTTTAGAAATAGAACTCAAGTTCTTGTAAAATAAATATTACACCCCCAAATTTGTCTTAAAAGTCAATCACATGATTGGTTGAAAATATTTCAGGGTAACATTCATCCAAATAGTGAAAAAAGGAACAGTTGAGCAATTCTCTCATGTACCGTTTTGGCTAAGCTTTCAAAACTACTTATTTGCTTTTCAGAAATCAAATAAGCAAATAAGTAGTTTTGAAAAGCTTAGCCAAACAGCCCCTTAGTCACATTTGTGAACTGTGGACTGAGGCGTCTCTGAGAATTCATATACTCTGTTCGAGTTTGAAAAAATGTGTCTTTTTGTAATATTTTATTATTATTTAAAAAAAGAACAAATTAGTATTGGACTCAATAAAACTAATGTCAAGTGAGCTAAATTTTAAATCATAAAAAAATGATTTGTAAATGACCTATATTGGAATTGGTATATACTTACTATTTAAAAAAATAAACATATATATATATATATATATATATATATATATAGGGAGAAGATCATGCGAGAACCACCTCTTATTGCGAGAACCGCGAGAACCAATGTGAACACACCAAAAATGCCTAAAAATAGCCTAAAAATCACACAAAAAATTTTTTTTTGATTTTTTTAATATTTTTTAGGTTAAAATCGCTACTTTTCGAACAAAAAAAAAAAAACAAAATTTTTTTTTTTTTTTAAATTTTTTTTTTTTTTAAAAAAAAAAAAATATTTTTTTTTTTTTTTTTGCTTCGAAAAGTAGCGATTTTAACCTAAAAAATATTAAAAAAATCAAAAAAAAAATTTTGGATTTTTTTTTGATTTTTTTAGATTTTTTTTAGATTTTTTTAGGTTTTTTTGGGGGTTTAGTTTTTAGCATTTTAGCTTGGGGGGGGGGGGGGGGGGGGGGGTGGGGGGGGGGTGGGGGGGGGGGGGTTTTAGGTTTTTGGGGGGTGGGGGAGGGGGGGTTTAGGCTTTTTTTTTGGGGGGGGGGGGGGGGTGGGGTTAGGGGGGGGGGGGGTTAGGTTTTTTTTGGGGGGGGGGGGGGGGTGGGGGGTTTAGGTTTTTGGGTGGGGGGGGTGGGGGTTAGGTTTTTTAGGGTTTTTTTAGGTTCTTTTAGCTATTTTAGGTTGTGTTCACATTGGTTCTCATGGTTCTCACAATAAGGGTGGTTCTCGCATGAGCCCCTCCCTATATATATATATATATATCAATTTTTTTTTAAATCACGTGCCCTCGAAATCCACGGGACTTGTACGGAGGTCCTCCCCATACCATCAAAGCCGCCACTCACTGTGGGATATGGGTGTTGTATGGAGTTCCAATGGTCCATCTTCACAGCTTGTTGCTGGTCACGGTCAGGCTTCTTGTTATATATAATATGAAATAACAAGTGGCTTAAATGGACTGATAATTTTGTCAACGCATGTTTTAAAAATCAGGGCAACAAGCCGATTTGTTATGTCACACGAGTTAGACGTACGGCCGGTCTTAATATTAATATTATTATATATAATTAAATTTAAGATTATAATCAACGTTGGCTCCTATACTGTAAAAGAAAAGCCCCAATTTTAAGCTTCAAAAATTTTAATGCCCCAAATTCTTTTATGTAACATGATTAGGGTTAGCACAAGTACACAAGACCTTAGACTACTAATTTGCTTTGTATAGTTACCGAAAACATGATTTAGAATGTGTTATCAGAAGGTTAAATAACATAGAGGATATTAAGCTTGACTAATACAATATAAATTGAATACTGAATTTAACAAATAATTTTTTTTTGCAAAATCTTATCTAAGTTGTATATTTCATGTTTAATTTGTAATGATATAAATAAATTTTAAAATATATCTATTTTTAATGGTTTTTAGTTTTATTTAAGTAAATACTACTAGAATGGATAATTAAGCACCAAAGATAATGTTTCAAAGCCCTATCAACATTTATATAATTCTTTTTGAAAGAAAATACATTCAAGAAGTAGTAATATTGAATATTTACATCTATGAAAATGATTTAAAACAAAAAAAAATGAAAGAATAATGAACAAAACCTTTCTCACAAAAACAAAAAAATATCCATTTCCCATAAGAAACCAAAATTAAACTTTTTGTAACTGAAGAGGCTTAGGTTGCTGCATGGTTCTCCTCTTCCACAAATTAATTTCATTTCTTGGCTCCACATTATTCAACCCTGCAACCCTAATAATATTATCATCAAACCCTAATGAATTCCTTATGATCACAGGTGCAGAAGAAGGGACCACAGCACGTTCATCATCACTTTCTTCATCTGAATCATATCTCCTCGCCGCAACCTCCTTCGTCCAATCAATATTCGATAACTTATCCCGACCACTCGAAAACCGCTTCATCGCACCCAAACTTGGAGCCTCTGAAATTTTCTTCCCGGAATCCGATCTTGAGGGAGTAATCCCTCCAAATATTTTCTTAAACCCTAATTTTTTCTTGCTTTCTTTTTTGTGATCATTGTTAGTTGGACTTTTTGGTGTAGCTGACGTAAGCCTCAAAACTTTATTGGTGGGCGGTTTATTGACCGCCTGTTGAGATTTGTTCTTTTTGTTCTTGCACTTAACCGTTCCCATGCATGAGACCCTTGGAGAGGTGGGCTCATACACAGGGATATGATCGTGGTTGATTTTGACTTTCCGACGGGTGTCCGCTAGAACCATGGATACCATGGGGCCGGAGAACCCGATTCCAAGGTTGGATTTGTGGGGTTTGTCCGTCGATCTTTTGTCTCTCGACGGACTATATATCGAAGGGTTTTGAAACGAAACCGATGATGTTGGTCCTGGTAGATACCTCAAGATTGTTTTCTTTGATTTTGCTGATGACTTTTGCTGATCCATTTGTAGATTATGTATCTTATATTCTTCAAGAATTTGTAACAAATGTTTGTGAACTTTTTGGGTGTGTATATATATGGTGATTGGAGGAAAGAGAGAGGAAAGGAGCAAGTTGAGAAAAGTCTTTAACTCCGGCGAGATTGAGTGAGACAAAATTTGGAGAACGAGTATGAATATATTATGAAAAAGTCATTGGTAAAACTAGGGCAATTAACATAATCTGACTCGTTTAGAGACTATTTCATAAACAACCCCTATACTTTTTATTGTTTATGTTATTGTCCCAAATTTGGATTTTTGTTCAGGTTTCAATTTATGACACGACATAGATCTAACATGTAACTCGCTAGTTTCATTAGTTTTGGACCGAATTCGTGAACACGTTTAGTTTAACGGGTCATGTCTATGTAAACCCCTATACTTTTTATTCTTGATTTTATTGTCCCAAATTTGCTTTTTTGTTCGGGTGTCAATTTATGATACGGCATGGATCTAACACGTATTTTTTTGGTTGTTAGTTATGGACCGAACTTGGGAACACGTTAGCTAAATGGAACACGTATATGTCAACTTAGCGTGCTTATAGGTTGATATGTTTAACTCATTTACATTTTATTGAAATGTGTTTTATGTGATAACTTTAATTATTTGGGTGTTTTTTATGCTAAAACTTTAAATGCTAAAACTAAATTGACATAGTTTGAAAATAAATGATTCAAAATAATAAAAAAAATACTATGAAAATTAAAAACCTTAAAAATATGTATATGAGAAAAAGAAATAACATATTTTTTTCGGGCTAAATGGGTCGTGATAAAATACACTTGTTATGTAAAGGATTTATGTGTGTGACATGATTTTTGGGCCTAGTATATATATATATATATATATATATATATATATATATATATATATATATATATATATATATATATATATATATATATATATAGGACAAAGATCCGTTAGGAACCACCCCTTATTGCGAGAACCGCGAGAACCAGTGTGAACACAAACAGTAATTCCTAAAAAAATCTAAAAAACACCCAAAATTTTTTTTTTTATTTTTTTACTATTTTTTTTGAAAAAATCGCTATATTTTGTTAATAAAAAAAAATTCAAAAAAAAAAAAAATTTTTTTTTGAGTAACAGTTATCAATGCACATGTGCATATGTGTCGTTTCTTTGTCAAATTCCGTAATTCATTACAAATAATAGTCAATTGCACTTTCATTTACACTACTACGTGTAATACACTATTTTTTACATTACCAATGTTAGAAATGCACATGTGCATCTATATGTATCAACAGGAAATAAGGTGTTTTGGTACACTACTTTCTCTTTCATCTATCATTCCATCCATAATACACAAGCATGCACATGTGCATTTTTGTCATTTCTTTGACAAATTCCGTAATTCATTACATATATTAGACAATTGCACTTTCATTTACACTACCATATGTAATACACTACTTTTTACATTACCAATATTAGAAATGCACATGTGCATTCATATGTATCAACATGAAATAAGGTGTTTTGGTACACCACTTTGAATACACTTTCCCTTTCATCTATCATACCATCCATAATACACTACCATTACCTCCTACCATCCATAATACAATACCATTAACAATATTTTCACTTTATTACATGTATGTAAACACCATTTATACCATCCAATCAACATATTACATAAAAAATTGACAACTATAACCAAACCATCAACCACTAGATATAACTAACCAAAAAACATGTATATGGGTCTACTTCTCCATTCAAAATCACAAACTTTTTGTACCAAAACACGTTATATCATGGTTATACCTAATTATGCACATGTGCATTTTGAATATTGGTAATGTAAAAAGTAGTGTATTACTAATGGTATTGTAAATTAAAGTGCAATTGTCTATTCCTGATAACGTATTACCGAATTTGTTGAAGTAATGATACATATGCACATGTGCATGGATAACTCTTACTCGAAAAAAAAAAGTTTTTTTTTTTTTTTTTTTTTTTTTATGGGAACGAAATATAGCGATTTTTTATTAAAAAATATTAAAAAAATAAAAAAAAAATTTTGAGTGCTTTTTTGATTTTTTTTAGATTTTATTTTGTGTTCACATTGGTTCTCGCGGTTCT